>JAVJGI010000065.1:5980269-5991694 GCA_035590275.1 Ibycter americanus | reverse complement strand
CCCCCCCACCCCGTTCTCCCGGGTCCCAGCGGCTTGCAGGCTGGCTTCTCATGGCGGCTGGCTCCCGCCGTGTGATGCAGGAGCAGAGCACAGCAGTTAAGAGAGATTTTTGTCTTTTTCATCTTCATAAACTCCATGGGAACCCAAGGTCCCAAGTTCAAGCGCCTTGCTTCCTCACATAAACTTGCCATCATCTTAGCAAGCCACAAGCTTCCACCAGTCCTCCCCGAAACTGCTTTGCAACGGGTGCAAGCGCTAACTTGTTCACACTAGGAAACAAAACTGGTCAATGACAACTTCCCAAGGCTTCCCAAAAAAACTGTCTGTAGTGCTGGCTTCGGATTCTGGTTCCTAACACTGGTTTCCATACTCTTATCTTCTTCAAATCATGCAAATCATGTAAACACAACAGGCCCAGGGAGGTTCTCTTCCCTTGTGCACCAAGTTGATATGCTGGACTTTCCTTTCAGGTTGAATTTTTCCCATGGGAAAAGCAAAATACTGTTTATTCAGCACTGTCAGGAGCGGAAATAACTCCCTACACACTCCTGACATTACAGGTGCTAGAACCAAAGCTTTGTGGGAATGGGGCTAAACTCTGCAGCACCAGGCACCAAAATGTTTGGCCTCTAAGCAGAGTAGAGAGCATTAGTGTAGTTCAGAGCTGTTGCTGGCAAAAAGCCAAGCTTAAATTGCAAAATCTTACAGGTGGGAGATAATCGGATGTGTATTTATAGGGAGGTGAATGAGAAACCAGAATTCTTGAGCTCCCAACCCAACACCTGATGTGCACAACGTGCAACGAGTGCAGGCTGGCTGGAAATTTTGATAAAAGAAAGCAGAATATCCTGAATGCTTCAATTAATAAGAAGACAAGAAACAGAACCACTGATTAGGAGGCTGATCACACATTGTGCTCCTGCACATAGACTACTTAGATCAGGAAAAACGCGGACTTACATTTCTGGAAAGCAGATGAAGCCAGAAAGAAGGATTCCGGCACTGAAGAAGTATTTTTGGAGAGAAGTAGGGGGCTCGGAAAGAAAGGAATTTCCTCATGGATGGAGGAAACATCCTCGAATTGGTACGATCCTGGAGATCAGGGAGGTGTGTGGCGGCAAACACGAGGGATGCTCAGGGAGCTTGGCTGCCCGGCCGAGCCGAGTGAACGCAGCACGGAGAGGAGCAAGTGAGGCAGTGTGAGGGAACCAAGTTGGGAAAAGCTCAGGTCTTGCCGATGGATAAACCCCAGCATCCAAATCCACTCGGGCCTGTCCTTTGTCTTGCCCATGACAAAGGCACGTGGCTTTGCCATACCCCTACGTTTCTCCTCCGTGCTCAGGATCAGTGCTCGGAAGACCTTGTGCTGTTTTCTACGTGGAAGGGCTCCTCTCTTTGCTCTAGCTCCTCCTCAGACCCTTTGTCCCAGCTCTGCCCAGCTCCTCCACCAAGTCCTCAACCTTCAGGTCACTGCCCAAGTGCCCTGCCTGTCCCCAGGGTCTCTCTGCCCTTCAGGCCAAGCGCTGTGACGGAGAGCTGCTCCGGTGGGACAGACGTAGCAGGTACCACCACTAAATCCCCTTGAGCAGGGTCTGCCCCTGAGCTCCGCAGACCCCTCTGTGCTGTGACCGAGGACATGTATTCACAGGCCAGCAATCTGAACCAGGGCTTGTTATGGAGATGCTCTGGCAGAGGCTGCAGAACGAGTCTTCAGCCTTTTGTTCAGCTCCTTAGGACTCGGATTTTGACTTTTAAAACATTTTTATGAAACTCTATAAATAAATGACATTCTGTGCGCTTGAGTTAACATTAGCCTAAAAACCACCCTCCTTATAGCTCATGTCAGGCAAATAAGACAGGCTTGATAACTGGAGAGAGTGATTTATAAAGGCACCATATGTGAGCTTGTCTAAGAATTATAATTGATTAGTGAGCGGCAGGAATATTGCTGTGGCACAGAGCATGAACACCTCCAAGATTTAGCTCCTTCAAGGGGCCTGGCACTGCAGTGGCTCTGGCATTCATTCCAACCCAAACCCTGTCAAGTCACCCACACCCCAGTGGCAACCAGTTCCCTGAGGGGCTTCTCGCCCATCACACCGGAGCAGCGGTGCTGAATCTGGAAGCATGCTGATAACTCGAGGACACGATCCATCCAAGGATAGCAGAGGTGGGTGTGTAAGCGCAGCCATCTGCCAAGCCCTTTTATTTTCTTAGTGCTCCAGGAAGATCTTCTGGCCTGGGATCTGTCTAGACACTGCAGGCAGGTAGCAGGCAGCGGTTATCTCATGGCAATAGCTCTGGGTGCCGACAGACATGCCAGGTAGGCAGGGAAGGGAGGACAGTACTGTGGCTTCCCTCTGAATCAGGGATTGGGGGCTCAGGGAAAGCAAACAAGACCCCGCGGCACACTGAGCACTTAGTACGTGTCAGATTGGTTCCGCACTGTGTTGCAGCTTGCCCAGGGCTGTCCTGAGCCTCAGCGTGAAGCTGGGGGTCTCTCGGTGCTGTCTGTACATAAAAAGTGCTCCTTACAGACCTGCAGCCCGGACTGTCTTGGTAGGCAAGGAGGGATAAAAGACTCTAGTTAGAGCACGTGACAAAAATTCGTATTTCTAGCAGTAGGTAGCATCCAGTGCACATTAGACAAGAGTTGTTGAGTTAATTAGAAATGTATATTTGATACCCAGTCTGAACAGGGCCCTGCATGCTGCTAAGGTTTAATAATTGATTTGTAATTTATTTGCCCATTAATTCTTCCTCTTTCAGAGCGAAGCCAAGAGCTCATGCACACTCGTCCATCATCCTGGCCAGCAGCGCCACAGCCCCTTCTCCCACAGAGCTGTCGGGGGTGACAGACTGGAGCCTCGTGCAGGCTGTAATTAGTTACTTACTGCAGAAGCTTTTTATAGGAGACTGTGTGCCTCTCGAGAAAGATTAACAAAGGGTTTATTTCCTGCGGGCTCGGGCCGCGTGTCAGCAAAACCCAGGCTCCAGAAATTATTGATTCGCTTTCCATAAGGTTTGCATTTCCAAGGTAAGTGATTTGGCTGTTACAAGCATCACGTCCCGGGGCTCCATTCATCACGGCACAGAAACGGGGCTGACCAAACCGCGGGGAGCAGGTTCAGGTTTAAACAGAGGCTGCAACACTTTCTCTTACTGTCACCATGTATTACAACGGGAAAAAGGGTTTCCAAGGTGCCCATTCCCAGCTAATCAGAGAGAAAACATAATTGTGATCCCCAGGTGACTGCAAGCCCCCTACTCCCTTCTGCTGTCACAGGATCAGGGGTTTTATAGGCTCATTCCTATATGCTTATTCCTTTTATTTGCCATATGTTTTCTGAACCTTCAGGACTGTATCTGAGTCATAGTTTTCAAGCCTCCTACTGCAAAGCGGATTAGAAGCCCCCATTACCTTCCAGAGGAAAACAGAGTTTCCCGGGTGACTGGGAGATCCCGGGGATCCATGACACCCACATGGACCAGCGGACACTGAGTCATCCAGGAGCAGCAGGACAAACAAGCAAAATTCCAGCAGGATGGAAAAGGGCCCAAACAACAACAGCTGAGAAGCAGGAAAGTATTTTGAATAGTCAAGATGGACATCTCATGGAGGTGAAGATCAATCTTTTAATAAAAAACCATGCAGCTCACACTCTTGCTAGGAAGGAGAGCCCTCTGATTCTGCCCGGTGCCGCAGGGCAGAAGCGACTGCCTCCCCTCCTATCTCAGCAGTCCTCATCCTCTTCCCACTGGTCTGAAAAACTCTGGCTGTGAGAAAGTGTTCTAATGATAGAGGCAATGAGGGAAAAAGTGGATAGGAATGGGATAGGAATGGCACCTCCCCACATGGGCATGGCAGAGGCATGGCAAAGCCCCCCAGGAGGGTTAGGAGCCCGGAGACAATTTTGGCAGGAGTGAGGCCATAGGACAAGCCAATCTTCATGTGTGAAACCTCACATAAAGCTGCTGCTATAAATAAGGATGATGGATTGATTGCCATAAATCATAACCCTGCTGACATCCCAGAGCTCTCGCAGGCAGCAGGGGTGCTCGTGTGGCTGGTTGTTCTCCCTTGGCAGAGGCAGGAGAGAGATTAGTCATGCGTTGCCTTTCCTGAAACCACCTCCTCCCTCCCCCACAGGACGATGGCTTGAAAAGAAGGAAGGATTTGAAGCTCCTTGTGAAAAAGACTACGATAGGTCTTTATCACTGAGTTCCCCAGATTCATAGGATCAAGCCCTTGTACTCCCAGGGAAAGTGTTGCTGTCAGCAAGGTTACTGTTTACGTTGAGCGGAAGAAAATGAGAATCCAAATCATCTTCCTTTGAGGTTAAAACCCTCATTTCTGCTGGGTTTACTGGGATGACGTGGAGACTGTATGGTAGCCCTGTCCTCTGGACCAGAGCAAAAGGGATGTGTCTGCTCCCACTGCAGCTGGGTTTGCCCTCGGTCCCAGGCTGACCTGGTCCAGCGGATGTGACAGAACTGTGGTAGGAGAGAGCCACGGAGCAGGATTAGCTGTGTGCTCTGCTCACACACAGCAGTGGTGTCTGCCTGGGGGACAGTCCTCCCTAATAGCACAAAACCCCCACTCCAGACATCCTTAGAGGCACAGCCTGGTTTAGGGGTTACAAGCCAGGGCTGCACAAAAGCACCTGGCTCCTTTATTTGATCTGTCTGTAACTTCCCTGACCTCACAGAGTTGATCCTGATTTACAGGACAGTCTCACCCCAGACAAGGTCCCTCAGCAAAATGGTCGAAATCCAGCAACCCCAGTGACAACCCCAACCAGCAGCAGCCCAGGGGCTGCTCCCCTCCTGTAAGCCCTTTAAAACCTTTTCTACAAATGTGCTTTTCTTAAAGTTCAAAACATTCTGGGCATAAATCCTTCTCCTCCCCTCCATGCTGCTGGAAGTTTGCTACCAGCTGTATATTTTTAGATTTTAAAAATGTCACCCTCAACTGCTCTGAGCGCATGTAAGTACTGTAAGAAACAAACCATATAGACTTTCTGTCAATAACACCAGCCTTAGATGGACTCCCTGCAGCCCTGGAAGAGTAAATTACAGCCTTCCCCCCCTCCAAATGATGGCTGGCTGCTTATTATTGGCTTTCATCTTTATTGCCTCTTAAGGTAAAATGGTTGGAGTGACAACAGCAAATAGCTAGCCACAAATTGTCTCTGATGCCAGCCTTCCTCTGGCTTGTCAGCAGGCTGAGATGCTCAGAGAGCTCCCAGCACTCAGCAAGGATGCTGAAACGGGCTGCATGCATCTTACCAAGCCATTCAAGGGGTCTTCCTAAATCCCACCCAGCCCTTCTCCTGCCACAGTCCCTGCAGGGACCAAGTGACATAGGAGGGACACACACCTGAGGAAGCACAGGACACTTGGCCCTATTTCACCCTCTCACACCATTACAGATTGTTCTTTTATGGAAGCATCCAACATCAGACACCAGTGAATCCACAGCTACCAAATAGCTCCACATGTGGGGACTGTTCCATGTGGCTCATTCCTTGCTTGCTACCACAGATGGGCTGCTGGGACCTGCCCTGCTCTCTCTGTTGTCACCAGAACAGTCTCATTTGTGCTTGGGGACATGGTGCTGTGTAAGGTCAGAGCTAAAAACTGTCTGAACTGAGCTGTACTGGTTTTGCAACGCAGAGGCTGAAACTTGTGGTGAGCACTTTTGATGCGCTTGAAGGAATCTCCTGTCCATGAGCCTCTTCCAAGGGGCAAGGCGGTGAGCTTGGGACAGAAGTGATGGGAATTTCCAGCAGAGAAAGATGGCAGAAACAGCAGTCACCTAAAAAGAAGCAAGATTTGCACATGAAAACCAGATCCTTCCAGGCAGGGATTAATCCATGGGGTCTTTGGGGACCCACCTCCACCCTCCAGATAGCAGGAAATTGTGCACAGCATGTTCTTTGCCATAAGGAGGGAAGCATTTCTGGAGCAGGAACAGACAGGCCAGAGCAAGCTTTTCTCATCCAACAGGAGTCTGACGGGAGGATCCAGTTTCAGAGGATTAGGTAATGTCTTCAGATCGCCCAGGAACCCACGTCCTGATGTGTCTGCTCAGGCAGCGAGCTGGGAGGGGAGGCAGATGTTGATGGCAGTGGACACACAGGAGCAGCCCTCCCAACCTGGCTCACTCAGCCTGCTTGCTTACCCACAGTGTGTGGGCAGGGATGGGGAAGGGATGGAGAAGGGATGGAGCACGGATGGGGCAGGGATGGGAAAGGGATGGAACACAGAAGATGGCCCCTGGCTAGTAACTGATGGCAGGCAAGAGACCTGGGGCCGGGGAGCAGTGCCATTCCTCTCTGCTCCTCCTGTGGCACATTGTGCTCAGAGTCCATCTGATTGCCAGTCCAGGGGTGAGGAAAGGCTTTTCCTGTTGCAGGGGCAAAGGTTTCCTCTGTCTGCAACATGCAGTGTAACCCCCTCCCAGGCTCTACCAGGACATTGGAGATCACCTTCCCCACCACCAAGATGACGCCCTCCAGCTCCTCCAGCCAGTCCTGGAAGGAGTGTCCATACGCCCCCCCTCACCCCCCCGTGATGGTGGCAGTGCCATACCCCTGCTCCTTTCCCACCACAACCAGGACAAGCAGAGAGCAAGCGCTTGAGCGGGCAGAGAGGGGCAGGGAGCCCCAGGAACAGGCTCCAGCCTGCAAAGATCACAAGCAGCAAAGCAGGAGGGTGGTGGGCGGCTGTGGCGGGCACACAGGGCTGGGTGGGAGCACCCTCCCCGCTCCGCTCCTGGCTTGCTGGCCAACTTTGAGCCAAGCGATTCCCCCTCCCTCCTCTCACCTCCCTCCCTGACTTGCTCTGGCTCTGCCGTGAATTCGTACAAGCACGGCAAAGGATGTGGCTGCACTTATTACAAGGTAGCGTGCTTTTATGCTATAATTTAAAAGGTCCAGACAAAATGAACACCAAGAGCTGAGTCCTCAGGAATCACCATGACCCAAACGCAAGCTTTTTATAAGAAAATAAATTGAATTACTTGGCTGTTTTACTCATTGGGCTGTTCTACCTTTAACAGTATCCTAGCAAACACTTGTGTCTTCATTTAATTTTCTTCAGTCTAATACCCACCATAAAAGAAATACAGCAGAAAGCCCGTCTGATAACTTTAGCGAATTTCCATTTGACCCTCCCCCTGGGTTTTGGGTTGAGTGTTGAGTGAATGAGCTTTAAAAGCATCTTTTCATTTAGTCTTCCACAGCAGAAAATCACCGAGCCAAGAATCATACCTCACTTTGTCAGTAGAAAAACAAGATGTGGGCTTAGTGGAATTGAGTTGCGTTGGAGCACGGTATGGAAAATCTTGCATATAAAGCCAAACAAGGTTTCACTGCCAGTGTTGTAAGGGAGAGAGATGCAAAATTTTTGTGGCTAGTATTTCTCGCCTGTGCCTTGGGATCTCAGGCTCTTTGGAAATGAAGGATACTCATTTTAGGCAACGCTTTACTTTAAGCATTTTATTAACCCTTTGTCATACTGCAAGGAAAAAGCAGGCGCCTGTATACTTTGAAGGAAAAATAAGTTAAAATACTTAAGGTACAGTGGTTTAGGTGGTGGGCTGTTGATCTGCGCAACTCTCCGCAACAAGAAATTTCAGCCAGGACAGAAATTTCAGAGTCAGGGCAAGGAGGAGGGAAGGAAATGGAGGCAACCAACAGCGAAGCATCTTTCAGGGACAGAAAGCTGCTCCACGATGGGCTTAGAAAGGCCTGAGATCCATCCATGGCACCAGGGAGCGCGGGAGGGAGGCAGAGCGCTTCACGAACTTCACAGCCTTCCAGGGTGCTGTCAAAAGCAAGTGATAGACCAAAACACCAGGTTTTTTTCCACAAGTTGTTCTGTTCCAGCCTGGGGCGTGCCCTGGGCATGGGGAGAGGGAGCCCCGGGCAGGGGGAGCAGGACCCGGCAGGGGGATTGGGCATCCCGGGCAGGGGGATCGGGACCCGGGCAGGGAGAGCAGGACCCGGGCAAGGGGAGCGGCCATCCCGGGTAGGGGGATCGGGCATCCCGGGCAGGGGGAGCGGGACCCGAGCAGGGGGATCGTGCATCCCGGGCAGGGGGATCGGGCACCCCGGGCATCCCGGGCAGGGGCAGCGGGACCCGGGCAGCCGCTCCGCTCGCCGGGCTCGCTGCGGTCGGGAGGTGGCAGCAGCACTTTGCTCTTTGCTCGGACGGGCCACAGCGGCCCCCGGGGGGTTCCCGAGGCACGGCCCCCCCGCCCCCGGGGGGGGATCAGCCCCGCTCCTGGGAGCTGCTGGCCCGCAGCCTTCTCCACATTCAGCTCCTGCCCTGCGCCCCCCGGCTCACCGCGCTCACTGCCAGCAGCCGAACCACCCCGGGGGTCTCCAGCCTCCAGCCCAAAGCCCCACCAGGGAAACGCCTGGAGTGCAGCTCCCACCTGCCCGGGGGAGCTGAGGATGGAGAGGGGAGCACTGGGGCGATGGAGAGTGATCAGCCGGGTCCTCAGGTGTGTCCCCACCGCTTGGAGCCCCAAATTTTGTTTGAAACAAGGACTGACCCCAAACCCCAGGTCCTCCGAGCTGGCTGTGCAGGTCTCCCCGTGCTCTCATCTCATCCCATTTTCACCCACACAAGGGTGAGGCGGTGGAGGCATCCTGGGGCACGCCTGGGGGTGGGTGTCTGTACAGCTCGGTGATGCCATGGGGAGACCCGTGGGGATGTTTCTTGGGAAACGTGATGCAAAAGGCCAAGGTGTCCTTTGCAGCCCCAGCGTGGGGGGAAGGCTGCCCCGCAGGGGCACAGCGAGACCCCGACCCTGGCCCTGGGGCCAGCTGGGGTGAAAAGGCTACTTGAGAGAGGTCAGGAGGAGAAAACTAACCTGCTTTTCTTTGGCAATTATGAAGTGACAAATTACCAGTGAAAGAGCTCATCTGTCTGTATTTATTTGTAGAGCCCCTCCTTGCTGCAAAACTCAGGCACAGAGAGGACCAGGATCACAGCCCTTCTCTTAAGGATTTCAAAACAGTCTGCTGACACCTCACTCCATCTCTGTCAGCACTGGCAAGGCACAGAAATTAAGTGGCCTGGTGCCACAAGTAAGATGCATTTCCAAGAGTAAGCACCCCAAGCATGCTTTGCACCCCCCAACACAGCATTTTCCATTCTGCATCCCCTCAAATACCCAGAGGAGCAAGAATAGCGTTTTGCAGGGGAAGCTGAGTTCCCCTCCTGATCCCATGCCTCCAGGAGCTCAGGATTTAAGGAACTCTGGTATTAGGAGGCTCCTGATAAACCAGAGAGCTCTGGACCCCTTTGTGTGTGCCATCCCTGAGCTCCGTGTCTCCGTGCTGCTCACAGGGCAAGGGTGAATCCCACCACACCCAGCCTGGAGACAAAACAAAAGCCCAAGCCATTGCATGTGTGAGATGTTTAACTGCATTACAATCATCTTCTGTTATCAAGGAATCAGGAAGGGAGTCAAAACAGGCACTTTGATCCCCACAGAAGCTGGAGAAACAGCAACGAGTTGGCCAAGGATGCAAACTGCCTCCTCCCTCCCCAGCAGCAGAGGAGGGGGAGCAGAGCCCTTCCCTAGAGCTGGGGCTGGGGGCCTGGGAAAGCCCTCCACCTTCCTGGCAGGCAGCAGCAAGCACAGCAGCAATCACCCACAAGAAAAAAAAAATAATAATAAACAGTGGCGAGCTTCGTTTTTCTTTTCTTTCTGTTATTAGCATCTTTAAATATAGAAGCAAACCCGATTTTCCAAGCAAAGTGTGGTATTCGAGCCAGTGGGCAGCGGTAAGCCAGCCAGCCCATGGCAGGAGGGCGAGCATCCCGGCGAGCGCTGCCCCACGGATCCTGGCTCGCTCCACCCCAGGAGATGGGGGGGAAAAAAAATCCCTGAGGAAGGGAGGTAAATATTTACTCTCTAAACATAAACTGCTGCCTGGAGGTTAACAAGACACATAACCACCCTCTGCAACATGAGCCATCAGATGTGTGGTGTGGCCAGCTGGGTGCTCCCTGGTCCCTGGGGTCTCCCAGGGGATGGGAGGGGGCAGCTGCCCCATAACGGGGAGCAGCAGGTTGCTGCCGAGGTGGATAACCCCCTGCGCCCCTTCCCCTGCCCTCCGCCAGCCACCTCCCAGGGCTTTCCAAATGAAAAAATATTGCGGCCAAGTTAGCAGCACAGATCGTCACTAACCAAATTGAAACTCTTATTTTCCTGCTCTATTTGACTGGCTCTGCAGCCGCCGGGGGAGGATTTATCTCCGCTGTAAACCCAAGAGCAAGTTCAATCTTGTTTCTACCTGGCAACAAATCCAGGTTAAGCTAAGGCCAGCGCTAACGGCTCCTGTGCATGCACTCGCTGCACCGAGGCTCCCAGTACCGCCCTGGCAGCGATGCTCCCGCTCCGCAGGCAACTGGTGTGGCTCCAGCGGGGATGGGGGCTGGAAAACAGCCCGCTGTCCCCAAGCGTACGCCACAGGTGAGTCACTACACCCTCATGTATTGCACCCTGGGGGTGCTGCCCAGCCTCTGTGGCCCCGCGCCCTCAGGATGTGCCCCCAGGTCAGAGGGTCCCCCAAAGCTGAGCCCCGCCGGCAGAGCTGGGAGGGCTTTGTGGTGTCCCGTGATGGCACTGGGATTGTCCCTGCCCGCAGCCCTGTGATGCACCCAGGGTGGCCACAGTCACCCCATTGCCACACATGCAGGGAAAGGCCACTAGCCACAGGCAGCCGGACCCCTTGGGGGTCTGGCCACACCAGTGGCCACAACAGCCACTTGTCCTATTTGCTGCAAGGCAAGGAGGGGGATGCGCCGGGGGGAAGGATGTGGTCCCTACCTGGGTAGGGATGTCAAAGGGATCTGAAATTCAGTCAAGGGAAATTCCTGAGGGGAAGGAAAATAATTTCTTGGAGTTCCCCTTGTGGTTCTGCCCTTGCTCCTTCCCTGCATCGGGTGGGATTTACTCTGACTCGGCCTCGCAGTGAGCAGGAGGGATGGTCCCTCAGGAATGGGGACCGTCCAGGGCAATGGGGACCCCAATGGACACAGCCCCTCAGTGGGGGCACCTGAAGGAAGAGCTCAAGACACACCAGTAAAGAACAAAAGAGAACTTGGACTGGGTTATATTTTAAAATGCTCATATATTTTCTTTTTTTTTTTCTCCTTTTTTCTTTTTCTTTTTTTCTTTTTCTTTTGTTTTTCCACAATTCTAATACAATTGTTCATCAAAATACTGGCGTTTCCAGCAGCAATTCTTTTTTTTTTTTTCTTTTTTTTTCCTTTTTTTAAAGTGAATAATAATATACGGTAGTGATTTCACAGTAAAACAGACCTGCGGGAACGCCGGATATACGTGACAAAAGACACCCCCAGACCAGCCCCACCCCCACCCCCACCCCCACCCCACCCC
>JAVJGI010000065.1:5913888-5980220 GCA_035590275.1 Ibycter americanus | reverse complement strand
AAAATTACTTCAAAAGAGATTTCATATAAAGCCTTTAAAACACGGTCAAAAGTTTCTCCCTCTTCTCCAGATCCCTACCCCGTGGCTGAACACTTATAGAGAGAAAAAGAGAGAGAGAGAAAATAAGAGAGTGTTTACAACAATCTCTGTAGAAGAAACAAAACAATCCAGAAAGAAAATATCCAAGAATACGTAAGGGATAAAATTACATTTGTACAAAAATAGATTTTAACTTTATTGATGCTTTAGATATTTTTCCTTATCTTTTCTCTTTTTTTTTTTTTTGTCATTCTAAACTTTAATGTATTTTATTTTTTATCTATGCATCCCATAGCCAAGGCATCCATCACTAAGTATTGGGAATTGCTAAAGCTATTTTTACTCAAAACCACCTGCTGCTCCAAAGAAAAACATCAACAAAAAAACCCCAACCAAACAAAAAACAAAACAAAAAGGCATCTTAAAATAGATGCAGTTCCTTTGTCTCGCGGAATAAAGATCCAGATTTGGCATCTGCCAATTAGGAAAGGGCTTCAGATACAATGTACTCGCTTACATGAAGCAAAAAGAAAAAAAAAAGCAAGAAAAAAATAGGAAAAAAGAATCGACTTAAAACAAAAAAACCCACAAAAAGTCTGTAATTGCTACAGTTATAATATATGTATATGTGAGTGAGGATATTTATACAGTGTATATATCTACAGTACATACATGTATACACACGCACATATGTATCAACTTAAACCAGATCATGCACGCTCGTCACTGATGGGGACAGCATCAGCTCTTGAGCCACGGTCCCACCATCTTCAGCCCCTTCCATGACCAGGAGCTGAGCCCAGCCAGCCAGGCGGGGCAGGGTGGGCAGTGAGGACGGGGGGGGGGCCCCGGGTCTCAAAGTGCAGAGAAGCTGCCGGTGAGCTCAGCGGGTTGGGGTGGGCTTCCTACACCCATGGGTGCTGGCGAGATGAAGGTCCTTTGCCCGTAACTCCATTCCACAGGTCCCACCCGGCAGCGGTGCTCAGCCCATCGGTGCAGATGGATGCTCGGGAAGCTGCAGCATCCTCACGGGGTGGCCCGCAGGGGTGCTGGATTCGGCTCCGTTTGGGTTAGGGCTTGGTTGAAACGCACACACGCGAGAAGGCAGCGAGGAACATCCAGGGTGGCAGATGGGTGGCTGAAAAGCTGATGTTTGTGCTATCTTTAGAAAATTAAAGATTGTCCCACCAACAAAAAAGGAATTTAAGGAAAAAAAAAAATTAAAAAATAGATCACCCTAATCAAACCAGATTTTTACAAGAGTACTAAGATCTGGTTAAATGAAAGTCCTACCTCTCTAGTGAATAATGTGCCTTTTTTTTTTCTCTTAACCATGTATCACCTCTTCAAACAAGCATGTAGTATATTTATAATTATTGATGAGCACAAAAAAAAAAATTAAAAAAAAAAAAAAGCCAAAAGTGAAAAAGAATACAAATGAAAGACTAACTCATGCAAAAGCACATTGCTTTAAGGCTGCTGTGGCAGATGTTACCGGATGCACAAAAACTTTTCCTTCTGATGGGGAGGGCTGGGCTGGTGATGTTGGAGGGGGAGGCGCTGGGTGGGCTGGGGTCTGCGCTCTGCAGGTTGATCACACGCATTCAGGACCTGCTGGTGACCCGAAATGCCCAGTGTGGCTGCCACGGGGATCAGAAGAGCTTTACCAAAAGCAGCAGAGTCCTGCTGGGTTACAGCAACGTAGGGGCTCCCTCAAGACCTGCCAAAACCAGCAAGCCCAGGGACAATGCTCAGCCTTTCCCCAAAACCCTCCTCCTTCTGCCAGGGGCACACGCTGAGGCTGTGCGCTGCTCCACAGGGAAACTGAGGCACGGAGACACACGGCCTGACCGAGAGCCCCTGGCCCGCAGCGCCTTCCCCGCTGCACCACGTCACTGGCTGAGGACACCCCCTGGCTTGTGGCAGTTCATTTGTACTGGGTCAGTTGCTAACTGGGATGGGATGGGAGGGGTGGGACAGGATGGAGAGCATGGCATGGGACAGGATGCGATGGGAAGGGACAGAACAGGACAGGACAGGATGGGACAGGACGGGACGGGATGGGACGGGATGGGATGGGATGGGATGGGATGGGATGGGAGCTCCTGCTCTCCAGCCCAGCAGTACCCAGGGCTGCAGCTGGCCAGACCGCAGCCTTGCAAACCACAACAGTTCATCACCCAGCACCGAACAGCCCCTTCCAAGCCATCACTCAGGAAAACAGTGGTTCCACCCAATGGAGAAGGACAGCGGGTTGATTCTAGTGCAATGTCCACCAACTCTTTCCCAAAGCACCCTCATCCTCTCCAGCAAGCGAGCTCCAGGGTCCTTTCCGCCAGCAAGAGCCAGGCTGGGGGCTGCTGGGGCTGGTTTGGCTGCGGGTTTCGCTCCGTGCCGGCTGGCTGGGAGCTAACACCTCCCTGCAAGCCCCCCGCGGGGCTGCGCCAGCCTCACGCTGGCAAGGAACAGCCTGCTCGTGTTTACTGGCACCCTTTACATATTTCCTTTCTCTTGCCTAGTTTTCTTGGCAAATTCTTGCAGGGTGAAGCTGTTTAATAATATTTTCGGCGGCATGCAGGCTGCTGGAGAAACACAGCCAAAACACTTTCCCTGCCTCTGTGGATTTGCCACTTCGGGCCAGCCTAAGGGAAAGTTATGACCTGAAATCCTGAGTATTTATTTAGGAATGAGATGGCCTGGTTAACTGCAGGGGATGGAGCCGGGGACTCGAGCTGCCAGGCGGGATGACAACAGGCGGGTGACAACTGTGTCGCCTCAAAAAGAGAGATGGGCTCGTGGGCACTGCTCCATCCCGCTCCAGGCACTAAGATGTTTGAAGAGCCAGCTACAACCCACAGAGAGCAAGAAGACAAATACCTTCGGGACCTAAGAGTTTGCCGTTTAAGACATGAAAGCAGTGGGGAAGCCCTTGGCCCCGGGCCAACCGCAGGCACCTCGTCCTTGGCTCTGGGTACCCGTCCCATGGTGTGTTCGGGACAGTCCGTCCTACCAAGGAGGGGAAATACCCTCCCCAACATCCCTCAGCGCTTGCTCTGCTATTTTTTTTCTCTAACTCATTTTTTTTTTCAGTGGGGCACTGGGGACACTTGATGAGGGTGAAATGGGGAGGTGAGGGGGAAGCACTCCCTGGCTGACCTCCTCTCCCCAGGCACTCCCCAGGGAATCCCATCCCGTGGGGTGTGGGCACATTCCTGGGTGTCCCTAACACCCAAAAAACCTGCCCATCTCCCTGCTGTCACACCAAGACTCAAGGAAAGGACCATGCAAAAGCCAAGGTGCTTGTGGTGCTCTCGGCATCCCGGGCGGGCTGGGTCCCCCACCCAGTCGGGACCTCTCAGCCCCCGCATCCCAGCCCGACGGGGGAGATTCAGGGGAGGGGGAGCCCTTCTTGCTTCACCACTAATTAACAGCCAAAATTATCAGCCTGGCCAAGCACTCCCACTAATTGTTGCCTTGCAGTGTTTTGCACGGTAGCTGCTGAATCAACAGGAGCAGCCTCCCAGGTGAGCCGAAACCCCCGTGCGAGGCGAGGGCTGGTGCGAAGCGAGGGCACACAGAGGAAACGCCTGCCGGTACCCAGGGCTGCAATGTGGGCACAGAGGGGACATTCTGTCGAGCCCACCCCACCAGCTGGAAATGCCCCTCCAACCTCACTAAACCACATCAGGACCAAAAAAACCAAGACGGAGCTATTGCTGACATGCCAGCTCCTGCTGCTCCAGCACCAACAGCCCTTGAAATAAAGTGTAGGTCTGGCAGGACAGGCTGGACCGAGCCTTGCGAGGGGTCTGTGCCAGGGTGCTGGACACGGTGCTGAGGGGAGGGGTCCCAGCAAGACCCTGTGAGCTGGGGAATGGCAATGTTGAGTCCCTGGCAGCCTTAAAGTAAGTGCTCCAGCCGGCTTGTGTTCATATGGGCAGCTCCACACCAAGCGCAGAGGCAGCTCTGGGAAGAGCAGTGATGCCCAGCTGCCCTCTGGGACAGCAAAAGGGGATTCTTCAGGTAGTGCCGCCCATGGGACCCTCTGCACAGAGGGTGCCCCTGCTCCCTGCGCCACCCGTTGCCTCATTATTTGGAGGGGGATTCAGCTCAATCCCAAATCCTCTGCTTTTAATTGAAAGGAGAAGGCTCTGTGCAGCCACGGGTGACTCATTTGTGGGGCACGGCCGGGCTGCCTCTCCCTCCGCGAAGTAACTACTGAGACTACTAATAATAGTTAGAAACCAAAAATAGAATTCTTTTTTTTTTTTTTTTCTTCTCTTTTTCAAAAACTCCATCCTCTGAAAATAGCCAGCTGCAATCCAGCAAGTTCAACCACTCCCCTCGGCTTGTCCAAACCCCACTGCCCCAAGGGCTGGGACTGTCCCCATCCCCGCTCCTGCCCCCGGGGAAGCGCCGCCGGCCGCGGCACACACGCAGTGTGATGCCAAACCCAGCCGGTGGCTCACCCCGAAACTCATGGCACAGCGGGGGCCGGGGCAGGGCTGCGAGCCGGGGCGGCGGGTGGCAAGCTCTCTCCGCTCCCACTTCTCTACACCTAGCGCAGGGAACCAGCGAGCAGGTCTTGAGATGCAGCAGTGACAGCAAACGGACAAGGGTGAAGGCGACGAGGAGGCGAGGACGGCAGGGGGTCGCCCCGGATCAGACGGTGCCTCCAGCGCTGGGGAGAGGAGGGAGGGATGATGGGCTGGGGCGGCAGCGGCAGAGGGAAGCAGAGGAAGGGGCCCCGCGAGACCCCAGCCAGGCGAGGGACTGACCCAGCAGCAGTTCTCTAAGTCATTTGATGAGGCGCTTCCAGCATTTCCATCAAGAAGGTGTCGATCGGTGTGTCGCCTATTAGCTTGAAGAAGAAGAGGTGCTCCAGGCATTTCAGGCCGATGGACCGGAGGGCTGGGAGACGGAGCAAGAGCTTTGCGAACCTGGGGGCAGGAGACACGACATGGTCACACATCCCACCAGCAGCCCTGCTTCTGCCCCAACCCCCGAAGCTTCCGCAGTCACTCCTGCTCAGAAGGGCTGGGAGGCAGACACAACCTCTTTTGCTACCAAAGTCATGGGGCTACACCCAGAGCTGTGCAGAGAAATCACTAATTATGTCCCCAGCCTTGAAGATCAGGCAGCCACGGTGGGTATTCACAACAAATGTGCTGATAGCCGAGCTGGAAGAGTAAAATAAGAAAGTCCATCCCTGGACTGGGGTGCACCACTGGCTTCACACACCTGTGTCATGTACGTGCATGACCGTTCAGTGAGCACCTGAGATGCTTGTGGGGTCCCTGCACTGCAGTCATGGGGAGAAGGCACCACAGGGCCAGCCTGGTCACAGGCAGTGCTGCAAGCAGCTTCAGCAGCTCGATCTTTGGTCAGGGAAGGGGGCACGCAGCCGGGGAGAGGACGGAGGAGATGCTGAGTGGGGTTAGTTGGCACTTGGCTCGGCAGTGCACCAGGCACCTCCCAGGCAGCTCCGCCAGCCATCACTCAGCTGCTGGCTGCCGAGCCCCTGAGCCCCGGGGGCTGCTGGCGCAGCAGAAACCCGGCTGACAGCCGGGCTGGAGGCACCTCGGGGGTGAAGCAACGGAAGGAGACAAGGGCTTTGATGCAAAAGCTGGAAGGAGTGCTGCAAATCAGTCAGGACACAGGGTGCTCCCCTTCTCCCTGCCCAGCACAGGGCTCCGACAAGCCCCAGCCGAACGAAAGCCCTTTCTCCCCAGCCTGCCCTGCTGGGACACTCCTCAGGTCTTACCCAGATGCCTGCAAGAGCCCAGAGGCAGGAGAGCTGTGCAGCTGGGCAGGGGAGAGCCAGGGGGGCTGGGGAGAGCCAGCTACTGCCGGGGCAAAGGAGACAAGCCCGAGGGCCAAGCCAGCCCTGCTGGGGACGGGCTGGTGTGTGTTGGGCTCCGAGGGCAGCAGGAGGCTGCAGAGCCAGGAGAAAGCCGCTGGCTCCTGCAAGGGTGCTTTGGAGCATCCCGCAATGCCAGCCGGGGTGCCCCCACCCTGCCTGCGCCCCCGGGGTACAGGCAGCAACCCCAGGCACTGCGGGACATCACTTCCCTTGGCCGAGAGCTCTCCAACCAGGGAAAAGACCCTTTAAAAGGCCAGAAGCACTTTTATTTGTTTTTACTGCTGCACAATCAGGGCTTGAACATAAGCAAAGGCCAGACCAGCCCAGGGAGAAGGGGACTCTCTAAAAAACACACGCATAGGGAGAAACATGCACAAACATACAGACATTATACATGCATGCACACTTCTCTGCCTATTTTTTTTTTTCTGCTGAGCTGGCGAGGATGATGGGAGCCAAGCCAGGAAAAACAAATCAGTCCTACCAGCCCATTCAGGAAGTTTCACTTTAAACCAAACCAGATGATGGCTCCAGCCCTCCGATATGTTTAACTGTGAGATAACCAGCCCGCAGCACAGCGTGCCAGGGAGGGGAGAAAATAGCCCTGATTCCCCGCGGCTGCTGGGTGTCACGTACACAGCGTGCCCTCCCTGCAGAGGAGCAGGGGCTGGCGCAGGGGGAGCACGGCTGGGTTTTTCCTAGGAACGCCTCCCTCCCTCTCGCTGCTGCGGAGAAGTTCCCTTTTGGTGTTTACATGGTGCTCGCAAGCTCTCGATGGCTGGTGACTAGGCTGAAGTCATGCACCGAAGGGCATCTGAAGCGGTGGGGAAACCAAGCGCTCGCCGCAGCGTGGAGCAGGGGAGGGCACCCACCACCGGCTCGACGAGGCATTTGCTCAACCACAGGAAGAACTTGTTTCCAGCCCCAGATGGTGATCACATTGTGCCATGAGACCAGGAGGATGGAGAGAGCTCCTGAGAGCTTCATTTAGCTCTTGTGCAACTCTGGACTCCCAGCCCACGAGTTAACCCTCCCGAGCCACCTGCGCTTACTCCTCCATTGCCCTGCACCATGGAAGAGATGGAGTAAGGTCAGCAATGCCCAGTCACGGCTCTCTGGACAGCCCTACGCGTGCAAAAACCTTTACAGTCACCGAAGAAGGGTGTGAGGATCACACAAGGAGGTCCCCAGCCCAAGCTCATTCAAAGCCAGCAAGAGACCAAACTCCAGAGCTCCTGGTGCAGCTACCCGACCTAAAATGCTCCCTTACACATCGCTGATCATTGAGGTAGAGCCCTGGGGAACTGGTTTTGACTGGTGGCTCAGCAACCCTGCTCAGTATGTACAGCAGCTTTGTGGTGGTTTGGTCAATGAGGAGTGAGTGGGGCTTTCCCCATGCCAGCCCCTGCCCAGCACCACCCCAGCCTGCAGCAGCGAGCAGTGGCGTGCAAGGGCAGCATGCCTCAGCTGCAGACACTGGACACCTGTGTGAAGCAAAGGGTTCATCCCACCAGGGGAATAATCCAGGAGAGCTGCTGGCCACGATTCCCACGGCAGCTGTCCTTGTGCCAGGTATGGCTGGCTGCTCATTGTGAGCCCCAAGGGGAGCAGAGCTCTGCTGAAGCACCAGAACAGCCAAAGTCCAGGCTCTGGGTCTGGATTTGTTTAGGAACTGCAATTTAACAACGCTTTTTGGAAGAGGAGTCAGCTTGAGAGTTGGCCTGAGGTCCACACAAACCACCTGGGAGAGGAGAGGTAATCATCCCTGCTCCACGCACCATCCTCATCCCTCCCTTCCCCTCCTCACTGCAAAGTCAAACACACCCAATGGCACCTTCATCCTAAACTTTCCCTGCCACAAGCCAACCACGAGCATCCAAGAAGCCCCTTAACAACGCATCTTTTTTCATCTGCCAACACATCAGTACCCAAAGAGGGGAAAAAAATAAGTCCAATATTACTTCTGAGGGCATGATCTGCCCACTGCATTAAAAGCATCCCTTTTTTAAATTTAACGATCCAGACACGCAAGACCAGGAATGCAGGTGAGATGCAAATCCCAGTTGCTGGTGCTGTTTGTCCCAATATTCACGCCTCAGCAGCGCTACGCACCAACAGCAGTTTCCAGTGCTTTGCTTGGTTTCTCAAATGACTGTCAGTAACTTAACTGGCAGTTGCCAGCTTCAGGCTGTAACTGGGAAAATGCGCCCACTCAGCTCCAGAGCGGTCCAGGAAAGCATTCCTAATTCCCCCTCCCATTCCCAGCTGGATTGGGGGAGGTGGGGAGGGGAGAAAAGAGCATCAATTGAGGCTTTCACTTCCCAGCAATGATGCTCATCTGCCACTGAAAATTAACTCCATGTGCGTCTTATTTTCACTGTGGTTTGCTCTCCGTGGTTGCCAAAAGGGAAATGATACCCCTTCCCCCATGCGCTCATCCCACTGCTGCGGCCACAGGAGCCGGAGCTGCTCAGGTCTCGGCACCACCGTCACTCCCGACCTTATCCCGGCTGTGCTGCATTTACTGGCACGGGAATAAAGACCTCTCTGCACTTCACAGGGGAATTTTCTAAGGACGTTCACAGCTGAAGCAGGTAGAAATGAGTGGTTTTCTCTGCAAAGAACTGTTCATGTCCAGGAGACATGGGAACAGAGAGTCCAGAACGGAAGGAGCCAGGACCTGCACACAGGTGCAGCCACCCTGAGGACAGCACTGGGACCCTGTCCCAGGCTGCAGCACCCTTTGCACCGGCTGCAGCACCCAACGCACAGGGCTTTGCAGGTGTGCGAGGCTGCAGGGGGACAGGGCACAGCCAGCAACTCACCTCCCGGGCTGGTCGGGGTATTTGTGTTTGCAGTATGCCTCTAGCGACGCGTACACCTTCTCCCTTAACGCCTCCACTTCAGCCGGGTTGGAGAGACCTTTTGAGTCTGAAAGGCAATGAAAGGATCATCAGCCAAAAACCTCCAGGATTTCCAGGCAGGCAAGGAGCTCCCCATGCACCCCCCAGCCCCCTCCATCCCTCCCAGCACCACCAGCCCCAGGCACAGTGGGGATGTGGGGTCTGAACCCCGGTATTTGGGGCAGTACTGAACACCTCCTGGGGAGCGTTCAAGCCCTGTGACTACAGAGTGGTTTACCGCATCTCACACCCCAGCCCCAACCATTTTGACTCATTCCAGTGGTCACAGACCCTCATTTAAAGGCTTTAAGTCCCCCTCGAGTCCCGGGTTTGTGGGATTTCTCCCTCCAGCATGAAGCACCGTGGCGGAGCTAAACAAAAAGCCCCCACTCTGGCAGGTCCCCCGCGACGCGGCGAGGATCTGTTTTTAGTAAGGTGAAAGGGACAGTCAAGCAATCGATATCGCCAAGCACATGCACGACGGGAACCTCTCCAGATTCCCCTTCTTTTACCATATACGGCTAATCCCAAATTACAGACAATAAATTACTGGTGATTACAAGGGGGTGGAGGCGGAGTGGGCGGAGCGAAGCAGAAAAACAAACGCCAGAAACAGCAATAAACCCCGCTGAAATGCACTGGCCCGGGTTTGGTGGGAAAGACCAGAGAGCCGTGCTTGGGCACAAACCACGCTCCTGCAAGGGCAGGGAGGGGAAGGGGTGGCCACAGATGCGGAGGTCTCTCCTTGGCTGCCATCTCGTTTTGCTCGGGACTGACCCGCTCTAAAATACAGAGAACTCCCGCAAAAGAGCTGTACGGGGATCTGCAGGCTGGCAGTCTACCTCCCGCTGCAGCAGGGCTGTGCTCTCTGAAACACCAGAGGCAACCCCCGGCACTGAGCCTTCTTCTCCCCTTGGGCAGCTGGGGCCAAGGGGGAAAAGCGAGCAGCATGAAGCCTCCTGGAGTCTGTAAAACTAAGCAAACTGCGGGCAAAAAATAAAGTTCTTGTGTATTTTATGAGCACGTTTCATGCCTTTCACCCTCTCCAGGTCTGCAGAGGGCTTTTCCAGAAATGCAGTTAATAAAAGCCCTTGGATGTTGAGATTGGTAAACCGAGGACAATAACATCCATGCTCTAAGTTTGCTCTAATCCGTACTTTTCTCTTAAAGGATATCTAGATTCATTTTTGCTCCTATTCAGGGACAACTCCCTTAAGCACCAGAACTTTCTTTTTACAGTCACTGTAAAACTAAAAATGGGAAGACCGTGTAACGTTGATCAAGCCAAAGCCCCTCAAGCTCAGCAGAGAACTCAGCCCATCAGTGGGAGTCGGCTCCAAAAGCAGCATTTGCCATCTCCTTGGATGATTGCAGCTGAGTCCCAGCCAAGGCTGAGCCCTGCACGGAGAATATTCTGGACCATGAAACCATGCTGCCCTCTGCAAAGGGGAAAACACCCCTTGGAAAGGGAGGCCTGGAGAGCAACACTGGGCATGGATCCAGATCCATCCCTGACCTGCAAAGGACATGCTTCTAAGGTGGCAGATGCACGTGCAGCGCTTAATTTGACTTCCATCCTTGCCTCTCTTCCTTCTTTCCCTGTCCTCGGGAGCTGGGTGACCTCGGTCATTTGCACTGAAGCTTTACAGGTAAGAAAAGGAGCCAAAAGGACACGGCATCAGCCAAGAGAGGACAGGAGAGAAGATAACGGCATGTACCAGGGTTGAAGAGGACAATGGCTCGCAGGCAGCCTAGCTCTGTCTTGTCCATCTGCATGTCTCGCATTTTTGACACGAGTTCTGTCAGTACTCTGCAAAGGACACAGAAATCACAGGCGTCAGCGTTAAAAAGAAAAGAAAAAACATCCAGGTGTCAGACCCAGAGCGAGGTCCTCCGGTGCATGGTTAATGAAGTCATGGGATAGCGCTCGCTTATACCAGCTGAGGATATGCCCTCATTTTCCTCCTGTATCAAAAATAGCTCATTAGGAACATCAATAGTTCCTCTGAGATACAACAGGGACCATAAAAATTGGCTTCATACATTCGCTGAGAGGCTTTGGCACCTGAGAAAGCTGCCTAAAAATAAAAAATAATAATAAAAACAAAACCCCAACAGGTATCTAAAAGCAATTTCCTCTGCCGGTAATTTTTATTACTCCCTTTGCTCTTACTGCAGGTGCCGGTCTTGAAATATTTTCCATTGATTGCCCAGTTTTTCCTGTTACATCCTGCAGTGAAGTCATGATCTTGCACTTATGACCTCACAGGAAACAAATGATGTCACCCAGGTCCGAAGAACAATTTCCTTGCAAAGCAAAGAAGCAAAGGTGATTTGGTTTCAACTAAGCCGTCTCAAGATGAGTCTCGGGCAGAGAAACCAGCCCCCATTTAAGCAGCGTCTGGAGCCACGCTGTGGGTCAAACGCCCTGGAAGTCTGGCTTTAAAACACTTTCCCAAAGCAGAAGATTAAAGAGCCCTCGGGATACGCATGTGGAACCTGCTGGGTATTTTTGGTGCTTTTTCATTGTGAAAATAAAATTGTGTCTTGGTCCAATTAAAGATGAAAAGAAATAAACGAGTGGCCTCCTTGTAACATTAGAAGGCATCTGGACCCCATGAAAGAGGCTTTGATTTGCACTGGGCAGCCTGCTCCCTGACTATTTCAGGCTGTTGGTTTCTACGGGTTTAACAGGAGAGATTGAACGGTGCTGCCCGCAGCAAGGACCACCACGTTTCCACGGATGCCATGGGATGGACACGGCTCAGCCTGCACTTCTCCGACCACGAGCCCCTGTGCCAACACATCTCCATCCGACCCCTCCAGCCCGCTGCAACGCGAGGAACGGAGGCAGACCGGTGTGGAGACAGAGCTGGGGATGTCCAGGCAAGGTGGCCTGCGATGTACTCCCCACCATCCATCCTCCCCTCTGCCCACCTGTCGAAGATGGCCCCGACGCCAGCGCTGTGCGCGCTGTTCCGGTGCACGTGGAGCCCGGTGGCTAAGAGGATCCCGTCTTTCACGGCTATGGAGCGGTGGGAGAAGGAGGCGATGAGGAGCTCATTCCACCCTGGGGAGGAGAAAACAACCAAGGCCGCAGGTTAGAGCTACGGGGTCCTCAGCGGGTTCGGGAATCAGCAACATCACCTCCCTGGTGCTAAAAAGAGAGGAGGAAACCACTCAAGAACTGCCTTTGCTAGAGTAACGTGGCTGGATATGGGAAGGGAGGGGGGAGCCAATCCATTCTTGGATGTCAGGGAAGGAAAAAACTGTTAAGGAACAAATGCACTAAAAATATAACACTAATAAGGGAAGCAGTTTCCTCTATAAACCTTGCAGGCACCAGAGCAAACAGCTCTCTGCCCTGCTTCTCTCACTGTGAACCTACAAGTGGGTGTGGAGCCCTGCATTCCCCCTCTGACCTTCTGTGCCATGCCTCTGAGCAGTTAAAAACCTATTAACGCTTTACATCAGCTAATTGAGCTCATTTTCAGGCCCTAATGGGGCACAGAAGTTCATTCACCATTATTCAGCTGTGTAAATCGGGACCAGGAAAACTCTTGCTTGCAGGTTTGTTGCTTCTGCTGTATAAATACTGGAAGGGATTGCCTCCCTCTTGCCTGCCACTGTACAGGGATGTTCCACGTCCATGTCTGCTGCTCTAACAGCTTTCCATAGCTGCTTAGAAATCAGCTTTTGTCTTATTAGTTATTAGACATGCTACTTCAGGAGACAGGGAAATACATCCTCTGAGCCCGCACACCACGGGAGCAGTTTGAGTTAGTTACAAATGGGGAAAGGATGGGAGATGCCACCTCCCTTCCAGCTCCCCTGCTTAATTTAACACTTCAAATTCTTAAATGCATTACTGGCTGAGTTCAAGAATGCCTGAAGCAAGCCCATCACAAGAAGCAATGCTGTAAAGCTTGAAGGGTGGAAATTTGGTGACGTTCAAGCAGAAGAGGCATCTTCAGTAAGACAAGATGGGTCTTCTGCAACACTCATCACGTGGCGGATTTACCTGGCCTGAAAATGTTCTGCTGTCCAGAACACAGGGCTACTTGGCAGGGTCCAGAAATGTTAGGATATTTGGTTTATTTTTTTTTCCCCAGGCTGGAAAAGCAATACAACAATATCCTTCACCTCCTCTCCTGCCACAGAAACACATCTTTCCTCACTGGCTGGAACAAATACAAGGTCCACGTGTGCTGTATTTACCTACTGTTGCAGACATGGGTTGTGCCATTAGAAATGTTGACAAGGAATAAAGTTCACTCTTTCCTAAGCGGCCACAGAATGTTTCCACCCCAGTCACAGGAACATTTGTTCAGCTATTTACTGGGCGAGGCCTGGCACTTGCAGAGGGATTGCAACACTGTGAAACCCAAGGAGGATGGAGAAGACGTGTGATGGCACCAGGAGCCTGCAAAAGCCATGCTCCGCGGCTGAGGAGCAACTCCCAGAGTCAGACCCACATGAGAGATGCTGCTGGTGCCTCCCACCAGTCATCACACGCAGACCCACAGCAACCTCCCACGCAGCCCCTCCACACAGCTCCAACCAACAGACACCAGAGCTGGTTCTGTCCCTCCACGGCACCAGCCTTCGCAGCTCTGCCCTGCCTCTTGGCCATCACCCAACACCCCTCTGCTGCGGCTCCGCACAGCCCCAGCGGCTCCAAATCCAGCCTCCGGCTTGCCAAGAATATGTGAAAGCGGTGAGGCTGAGGGGTGCCACCAACATCTATGCTGGGCTTATTCCAGCTAAGGAGTGCTGAATTAATCAGCATCCTTCAGATGAATTATTCCCATTTAGAGCTGGGATGTTTGGGCTGAAATGGGGAACCTATTTCTACCCGGTGCTTTCACCAGAGCATCCCCAAAGAGCTGACAGGAGAGAGGCAAGCAGGAAAAATTAGGTATAATAACCACAGGTAGCATATCTGAGTTAGAGATCAAACAAGTCTACCCAAGGAGTTTTGCATTTCAGCCCAAGCTCTAGAGAAGCAGAGCAGATTCCTTTGACTCTTGCAACTCCCTTCTCATCAAACACGGTGGCTGCAGCCTCCGGGGATGCTCTGGCTCCTCTGGGGTAGGGAAGGCACCTGGCTGCACAGTGACCATCATGTTAACCCACCTCACTACCAAGTTTCCCCACCAGCCCTATAAAATGAACTGCAGCTGCAGAGATGTAGTGCTCAAGCATCCTTTGCCAGGCTGGCCTCAACGCAGAGAAAACATCAGGTTATTCCTGTCTCAGCCATAGCAAGCTTAGAAACAAGAAAACCCAGGGAAAATGGGCTGAAAAAGTTGGGTTTCCTTCTCTTCCACAACACTCAGAAAGGGAAGATTTTTAAATGATTCAGGATTAGAGGAAAGCTACTGCCAGCCCATCCAGCACTGCTCCTCCAAAGATGCGTGCTTCACTTAATTTTGCCTCCAACGATGCATGACTGAACCTGACTGACGCTCTTAGCTAAATTTTAATACTTAAATATTTCATGGGCAGCTGTTCTCAGCAGGCTGCTCTCCCCACTCAATAATAGATAGAGCCACTGGTTAAAAGACTTGGGGGAGGTCATCTGAGGCCCCGTCAGAGATGCTTGGAGCAGGGAGCCCATCGGAGCTGCTCCAGGTGCCAGGGGGTTAGAGCCACCATGAAATCTGGGATGTGATGGGGTCTGCAGCCCCATCTCCTCCTGCACCATGGAGTGGCCTCTCCAGGATGCCAGCCCAGAATTGGTCATAACATGCACCAGCACGAAGGAAAGAACATCAGGTCAGAAAATCTCCAGTTCAGCTTTCACTAGCCTTCTTCTAAAGAGAAAGGAAAACCTTGAACTGTTGCTGTGGGTCTTGTTTCCTTTTCACAAAAGAAAAAGGAAGCTTTTTGTCTGAAACCAGTTCTTCCCTGCAATACTTGCAGAAAGCCCTTAAAGATTTCTGTAGAGATGCCTCCCCTGCTCATCCACTCTCATAAGAGGCTCTAGAGACCCTCTTCAAAAATACACTTTTGGCATTTTCTAGAGAGGGCCCCGAGCCAGCTCCAGCAATACACACACCCACAGAAGAGCCAGAGGAGCACATTCACCAAAGGGCTAGCAGGAGCCATCCAGGGAGGGCATGGGACTTGGCCAAGCCTGTAGCAAGAATAAAACCCCCAAATTCTCTGTTCCCAGACTATTGCCGTAACCACTAGATGAAATGTGACTATAAAAATCTCCTTTCGGTAATTTAATAAGAGTGGAAAACCTACACCAGTAACTGGTGTGACTTAATCGCCCAGAAACCCTTGAGGTCAAGGATTGCAGGGACGTTGCAAGAGGAACTGGGTAGTTGTACGTAGGGCCGAGGTACGCAGTTATGCTGGTTGACAGTCAATAAAAAAATACAGAAAATACTAAGATTCATGCATTTGGGCTACAGTCAGCCTTATTAAACAGAATGACAGCTAGTGCTTGTGTGGTGGGAAGGGGGAAACATCTCATCATCCTCCTACTCTGGTGTCCTTATACCTTCTCCTGAAGCAACCTGGACAGACCTTGGACCGGCAGAGTTCTGGCAGTTCCTACGTTTTATGTTGATGTGAAAACCTTGCACTTGGTTCTTAAAGCATTTTCCTGCCCAGTTTCATGGGCATTTTATTTTGGGGCGCACACTTTATACAGTAAGAAGCCAGGAACGCTGCCATCAGGGTAGATCAGCAGTTTCTCCTCTAGAGAGGCAATTAACCCGAGGTCAGAAGAGTGCAGAGAGAGGAGCACACACCCTGCTGGGTTTTCCCCTCTTGAATCTCCTACAAAAGTGCATTTTGGGGAAACGAGGAACTTTTAAAACTATCAGGGACCTCAGAGTCCCCGGCTTACTTGGGTTTGGCTGCCAGACTGGTTCACTCCAGGTACCTCGCCAGCTACCTCTGCTCTCACCAGGTTCCTCTGTCATCCCCTTTTAAATTCTCTGGACTAGCCAAGGTTGGTGTCTCTCATTGCCAAGCCAAGAGCTGGGTGTCACCGCCAGCCATCAGCATCTCATTTCCTCTCCCAGTGTCACCGTTCACATGGAGTTTGTCATCTGCTGGAAGTGGCTTCATCCGTCCCACTGACCACTTGCCTTCCTCTTTGTTTAAGGGAGCAAAGCCCTCTGTTGCATCAAGCCAAAGTCTTTTTAATCCCTTATCTGACGACTGGAGTTATGCAAAGAGCTTCACGCCTAAAATGTACCCTTGTTGAACTCTGCTCCTGATTTCTTGCCATCTCCAGTCTTTGTGCATAACCTGCCAGCAGCAGGGGCTGGAATTTAGTTGATGGGAGAAGACCCTCTTTACAGCTAACCGCTTTCCACTTCCCAAAGCCTCCGTTCCTGCAGACCCCCTGCCGCACAAGGAAATTTAAAATAAGTCCAGAGAATTTTATTTTCATCTTGGTGGGTGGGAAAGAGAGGGTGATATATTTTTCTCCCCTTTCTGGTTTTAATTATGATCAAACATTTGAGTTTGATGAAATTTCATGGAGTCCCGATCCCACTCGGTCTTTCAAGTCTCAGCTTGGGAGGAAGGCAGCATGTAGCTCCCTTGGCTTCAATCACCCAGCACACATCTCTGAGCACCTCACTCATCACAGATGAAGCCGGGCCATTTTTCAGCCGATTGGCAGCTGGTGCAACGTTTTGGATCACATTCAGCAACACGTCCCTTGGGGCTTTTTAAATCCTATTTAGAAATTGAATTATCAGAGACTATTACTCAGAATCAGTTAACAGCTTTCAAGTTGCCGGGACCTAAATCTAAGTGTAATACCTGTCACTGGCAAGATGTAGGACTTCTCCGACCCCGTGCCGGAGCCCGCGCGGGGACAGTTCCCACTCACCTGCTCTGAGCAAGATGACCTGGTCATCCAGGGGCAGCTCGGAGAAGTGGGGGATCCTCTTGGCCCACTCCACCAGGGTGAAGAGCTGTTTGTCTGCTGCCTGGCATATGTTCGTCACTGGGTCATTGGGCTGCCAAGAAAAGGAGATCGAAAGGCTTGGAGAGGGCAGAGCAAGGAGGAGAAGCCGGGAGGAGCAGCTGAAGGGGCTTGCTGCCTCCCTGCTGCAGGGAAGGACCTCAAAGTCAGGAGCACCCCAGACGCGGATGTTATCAGTCACAGGGAAAGGAGGTGACTTGGCTTCTCCACCACATGGTTTTTAATAGTTTTTAGCCAGTTCCAACACAGGAACCAGGAGTGCTGAGACCCCATATCCATCACACTGACTGATGAACTAAATGAGCTCCAGCCCAGGGAAGGGCGGGCTCCTGCACCCCTGCAGCACGCACGCTCCCCGTGCCAGCATCTCCCAGCTCCATAAACCAGCACCAAAGGGGGCATTACAGAAAAAAAGAGAAAAACCTTTTCCTTTGAAATATTATCCAGTAACAAAAACCATCTGTTCTCAAGGAGGACAGTCAGCCTAAACACACCAAATCCCTGTTTAAAGGAACTGCTAACAGCTCAAGTGGGCTTGTGATTAGGAACTGGAAGAGCCCGTCTAACCCTGGCAAAGACAGACCTCGCTAGTACAAGTGTGTATATAGAGTTCAGCTCTCTGGACAGGGATGTATGAGCCCCTCTACATATCCCACCGTAATCTCTGCTGATACCTAGCAGCTTTGATTGTACGATTATTTTTCTTCCATGTCCTTAAAAGAGCAGTTTCCAAATCAGAGGAGGAGTGTTTACTTCACCCCTGTATTGCAGGGGGAAGGGGTGTGAATTCAGACACGAATGCCAGCATAACCCCTCTCTCCTGCAAGTCTCAGTTTCAGCAGGACAAGGCCATTCCTCATCACCAGCTGGCCGTGCTACGGCAAACCCCTCTCCCAGGCTGGGCAGATGAGGACCACACTGCTAAGTCTCACTCCTGCTCCCCGGAGCTGTGCCCTGGACCCCTGCCCAGTCCCCTCCGCTGTCCCCTGGCAGCAAACACAAACCCTGCTCAGTGGCCAATGTCTCCTGTTCTCCAGGCTTAAAATAACCAGCATCTGGCAAGCTGAGGGGCACCCGCCTCCGAAGTATTTTCACCTGTTGCTTGCAGAGATGGATGGGAACGGGCTCATGTTCAGCGGCGCAGCTGAGGAGTGGGGAGCATCGCTACGGGGATTTTCCCTCCTTGCTCTGCCCATCTCCAGCAGCTCCCAGAGGGGCACAAGGGCAGAGGAGTCACTCCAAGGGAGATGGGGCTCTGCCCTGGGGAAGGAGATGTGGGCAGGGACCGGGCTTTTTCCCTGGGCGAAGGAGAGAAGATGGGGTTTCTCTCTGGACAAGAAAACCCCGAACTGGGGGTGAGGAGGAGCTTTGCAGGGTGAAGCGTTTCACTGGAAACACAGGGAACGTCAGCATTCAGAGGCATTTGCAGGAAGGGTCACCCACGGCCCAGGCTATAGGAACATCACCAAGCTCAAGTTTGGTCAACAAACTGGAGCAGCCAGGTGGAGAACCCAGGAGTCCCAGCTCCCCCGGGGTGGGATGGGGATGGAGCCCTGCATGCCCCAGAGAGGGACATGACTTACGGGAAACTCCATGCTCCAGCAGAACTGGCCCCATGAAGCACCAAGTGCCTGCACAGCCCCGCGAAAGGGGTATTTTAGGAAAGTCAGATGGTTTTGCCAAAGCTTTTCTCAGGGCAGGCTGTCACTGTCTCTAGGACTCGCCCTGACGCAGCAAGCCAGGCTCTGGGTCTCCCAGCCCAGGCTGTACCGCTGCTGCTCTGCAGGCAGCACAAGCTGTACCCAGCCTTCGGCGCTTTGTACAAAGCCTCAGCGAGGGGCCCAGCCTTTAATTACACCTCAGATGGCAGTTCCTGGAACCACCACAGTGCTTCCTGGCAGAACTTAAATCACCGTAGCTTGAGAGGCAGCTAAAAGTATCATCCGTGCAGGACGAAAGGGCCCTGCCTGTCTCCAGGAGGGGATCTGCAAAGTGCTGCTAGAAACCCTCTCCGTGCATGGAAAGCAAATCCCCTCCTGCAGTAAATAGCAAGGGCACGGTGCCGGAGTGTGACAGAATGAAAGGACATGCGGGCACCTGATCCTTCTGGAAAACCAGAGCTTGGAGACCTCTTCCAGAAGATGGTGACTTGAAACCAGACATTCAAAGGCCAATTAAGAGCTAATGGGGATAACACCTCTCAGTTACAGGCTTTGCCTTTCAGTGGCTGGGAGCCCATCCGAGGCGGTGCTTACGCTGCAGGAGCCCAGCTTTGTGGCTGCTGGGGACCCATCCTCCTGCCCAGTTGTATGACCTGGGGACAGGTACCCCCTGGCTTTTGGCCAGTCCCCAGCCCCCAAGGAACGGGGATCCCAGGGGGTCCGGGGGCTTCCTGGGACACACAGCACAGTGCAGAGGAATCCTGCAGCCGTGCTCATTTACAGCTTGTGGGAACCTCCCGAAGGGTTTATCGCTTTTGCCACGGCCGGCAGCCAGACAACTGTCGCAATTAGCAGCTATTTGCAGTGGCTGAAGAGCTGTTATCAGGGGCTCACCGGTGCAATTACTTTAAGCACTGTTTTAGTGATGGTCATCAAAACACTGAGTCTTGGCACTCTCCTACCACCCAAGGCAGAAGGACAGCAGATCTGCAGGGGCAGATCCGCCTGTCTTCGCTGCTTTCTGCCTGGCTCAGCATCCTTCCCCATCCTGTCTGTGCCACCCACAAGGATCGCAGCCCGCTGTACTCTCCATTCCCCATCATGGGCTTCAAACCATGAATGCACCCCAGTCGCTGCGGTGTCAATCAAGGTGTCAGGCTAGAGGTCCCCTCCTGGGTCCCATACTCAGCCTCAGAGCAGCATGCTTTGTCAGCAATGTGTTTAGATACCAGGGTTGCTGGAACAGCTCACGGGCTGCAGCCCCCCTGCCCTCCCCTTTTACCAGCTCTGAGGACTGTGCTGAAGCCTCACAGCTGGGTCCTACCCTATCCCAGGTGGAAAAATCGGAGCCACTGCCAACCTGGCAAAGCAGAGGGACCTCCCTCAACCGGAGTTGGGACCTCTGCTCTCAGAGCAGCCAGGGGACCACGGCACAAGGTGACAGTCACTGACTGGAGAGCATCTGGGAGAGGAGGGTGTTAACTCAGTGGAAATGTCCTTGCAAGAGCTGGAGCCCTCCAGGTCACTGGCAGCGTTCAATGCAGATGGACTAAGGTGCAGGGGCACAAATGGAAGGACCCAACATAGCAGGCTAATAGGAAACAGCTTGTGTCTCACCCTGTGTCTATTAGGGCCTGAATTTGTCTGCTTCTCCATCACAGGAGCTCTCTGGGGAGGGCTGGGAGGAGGGCAGCTCCTCCGTCTTCCCTCGCCTCATCCGGTGGCCTCGTCACTGCGAGCTGCTGATCTCATACATCTGCTAAACCTGCTACAAATGTCACCTCATCGACAGAAGCCGCTTGACAATAATAGGGCATTTCAACAAGCCTCCTGCTTCTATTTAGATGCAACACACATCCTTGTTCACAGTAATGCGTGTTGAATTATGCAGGAACCAGCTTTCAATTTGCTACAAGAGACTGAGGAGATGCAGTGCCAGACGAAGCCATTTATTTCAGCTCTCTCTCTGGGGTTTGTTTTCAAGTCAGCACAATGCTGGCTACAACTCCCCTGAAGTATTTTTAATCCTGATCGCCGTCAGAGCCTCTACGAGACCCTCGCTAACCACGGCTGAGCTGCCTCCTCCAGAAAAAAGCCCCTTGCAGCTTCACGGAGCTGGGACCCTCCGGCTGGAGGGCAGCGCTGTCTGTGGGTGCAAAGGGGCTCTCAAATGCAGGTGAGCACCCTGGCCCTGTACCTACTTCTGGAGAGTTTCACCGAGGAATTGGCTCTGTCTGTAGCAGGAAGCCTTAGGCACTGGAAAGCCTCACCTAGTAAGCCAGTCATAGCATCCTTACAGGTAAAGGCCAAAAAGAACATCCCATAGAGGCAGTCAAGACTTAAGACTCCTACAAGGAGTGGCCTGACTCTGAGATCTCCTGTCAAGCCCTGCCAGATTAGGTATTTCTGGCTCAACCCTCCAAACTTCATACAAAGAAAGACATAAAGTATTATTGTAGCAGCAAATAAATACTGCAGAGTCCTTCCACTTGCTAGAAATAGCTGCATTTCATCATCTCAGCCTCACAGACACCTAGCACAGAGCAATGGGAAATGCAGAGGGATATTTCAGCGTACGATCCTGCTCTCCGGGTTAGCCAGCCTGCGCTGGTGCAGCCCCAGCTGTACCTCTGTGCCCCCCTGAAGCACTGCTGGGCAGCCAGGAGATGCTCCCCACTCCAGCCTCCCCAGCAGCAAGGCTGGCAACAGCTAGCAGGGTACTGGGGTAATTTATACCCTCCGCAGCCCTGATGACACCTTGCAGCGGCGGTGCCCCCTCCTGCTAACACAGCATGCCGTGGGACAGTGCGTGCCTGCCAGAAGGCATCACCGTAGGGCAAGTGGGAAACTAAACGCATGCAGCTGACCCCAGCCCCAAAAGCACATGCACAGTGGTGCATGGCAATTTATTTTTTTCCTCTCTCCCTCCAACTCTTTGCTTTGAGGCTTCCCAGTCCCTCAGTACCCTAGAGGTCTCCTGGTATACCCAGGCGTAGGGGTAATTAGCCCCACTCCTGACCTACTGCTCTATTAGTTGCCTCAATTGCAGTCCCACCTTTTAGAGGCATTGCTTTATTCCCAGTACTTTCACGGGAACAGGGGCTGGCTATTGAGGAAAGGGAACTGCACCCTATGCTGCCTGGACTGGGCAGCAAGTACTTTCTCTGCAATAGGGCCCTTTATGAGGGCTTTGCATAGGGTCTGTGCTAGAAACAGAATTTCAGAGGGTAGGCTGGCTCCCACATCTGGAGGTAGCTGCTTTGCAGGGAGGCTTTCTCTAAGCAAGGCTATAACCTGCTGATAAGGGAATCTCTTAGGAAAGGGACAAGACAGTTCCCCTCATTACAGCTCCTCGCTCTTCTCCTACTTCCCTATCAGCTATCTCTTGTTTACACAAGGTCCTGTTAAAGCCCTGATGCTTCAAGCAGGCTCACTTACAATGCAAGCTTCTAAAGGGGAAAGGAACCTGAAGGCAAACTTCTCAGCAAACTTCTCCAGGTTTTCTCTTCTTAGAGCCAAGCAGTTGTATAATTTTGCATCTGAAAAGTCACACCCTGATTTTACAGCTCTTATCTCTTTGCACTTCAGCCACGCAGGTCTGTTTGTTGGCTTGACTGGACTCTGAGCTCTTCAGAGCATGGAGCATCTTCCTGCCTTTTAGCACTAAGGGCTGTTAGCTAAACTAAGTCTTCTCTGTGAGCCCTTCTAATTTATGCCTTACAGTGTCTGCTCCTTCCCTATGGCTGTGAGGCAGAAAAGCACCAGTGCTGGTGACTGTGCAGGGGCAGAGGAGTTTGCTTTCCTCATGTTTTCATCTAAGCTCCCCCATGGCGTCTACAGCACAGCTAAGTTGCATATCTGAGCTCTATTTCTTTTCCGCTAAGATAACCCCTCTCTGACCTAGGCTCACTGGTGTATTCACGCCAGGGCAATCCTGGTGCCCCCCCAGCCACCCCTTCTGTCCCGAGTGCCTGGGATGGGGTTGGGGCCAAGGGGAGAGGTGCCTTACCGAGCTCGGCGTCAAGCCCATATTTGCTTCAATGTATGTCTCTGTCTTTGGCTCCACCGCAAGTTCAGCTTCCAAGATCTTCTCCACAGGCATGTCCTCGTTGGCGCTACTTGTTGATTCCACCTCATTCTCATTGCGGTCCTTCCCTCGCTGTCTCTCCTCCTGGACAGCTGGACGTGGACAGAGAAGGGACAGTGTCACTCTAGGGCTTCCAGCCACGGTGTCACCGGCTGAGCTGGGACCCTGAAGCTCCAGGGAGCTACAGGTGCTACTTAGCCACGACAACCTAAAGCATCCTCAGACCTACAGGATCACACAGACATCTGATGTCTTGCTCTCTCACCCGACCTTTCCACCAGTGTGGTCAGTGGGTCTCAGGCTTGGACAGTCCAAGGGGGGGTGAGGTTTGGGGGAGCCACCGAGCAGCCCTGGCCTGGGAGAGCTGCTCCGTGTGTGCTCCCCTGGGAGCACGGCAAGGGAGGCTCCCGCTCAGACCTGGCCTCTGCTGAGAAACTCCCCTCTCTGCAGAGGGAGAGGTCTTGGAAACAAAAAGGTTGAAGGCAAGTGATGAAAAGCCAAGGAAGCAACATGGCAAGTCACCATGGGAGAGGGAAACGGACGGGTGAAGTGATAGCACCAGAGAATCCTAAAGAAAAGAGAAATCAGCCAGTTTTAAAGTATAAGTCCAGAGTTCAACTACATTCTGAGCCTGTTAGTGCTGAACTTCCGTAGAGGTCACGTCATGCATCTAACTCCCTGGTCCCGCAGTGATGCCCATGGCCACCGCGAGACTCCATGGCAGGTTGGTGCTACCGTGGGACAGGAGCTGGGAGCAGGGATCTGCTGGCAGGCACTCTGTGCAAACCACCATCCTGTCTTTGTCTCTCAGCAATTTCTAAACAGACAGGAGAGACCTGTCCCAAATCCTGTGTGGTAGGAGTAATCTAGCCAGAAGCATGTCACATGCTGATGAGTTAATGTCTGAGCAGTACATAGATGAAAAACACTTATTAGACGCTAACAGCATTATTATTAATGGTCTCCCTTTGAAACCGGCACACACACTTTCCCTAAACCTGGAAAGTAGCTTTATGCAGACAGTTACATCGGTAACCATCTCCTTCTCAATCATCATGTTACATACCCAAAATCACACGCTTCTCCACACACCGTTGTTTCCCACAGCGCATTTTAGCTCAGTCTAGTTGAGAACAGCCCAAGCAACCGGAGTTCCCATCACTGGTCATGACAGACAAGTCCCTGAACTGATCCAACTCTTTGCTGAGAACTGAATGAAGCATTCAGCAATGTAAAACGCCTGCTATTTATTGACAATTATCCTAACGCTCTACCCCTCCGCTGAATTTGAAGCTGGTTATGCGACGTTAAGAAAAAGCAGCAGGGGCACAGGTATTGCTCTAGGGAAATCAGAGCTGTCCGTAACACAACGAGGCTCTTTAGGCAATCAGCGGGACCAGCTCTATGCCAAGTGCAAGAATAAAACCTAGAATATAAAACTTATTTCTTAAAAAACAGGAAATTAAGACACACGCTAGAAGAGTTCTATATGGACATTGATCCCATTAACCCAGCTCCACCCCAGCACGCGAAAGCCCGGGGCCAGTTTCCACTGCTCGCCCTCCCTCCCGCCGCAGCCACCGGGGCAGCGCTGCTGTTTGCTGCACATCAACGGCGCTGAGGTTCCTTCCATGTGAAAGCTGTTACGCAAAGAGCAAGAGGTTACTTTTTGCAAACTGCTCTCAAGTTGACGGGCTGCAGAGGCTGCCGAGGCCCATGCAACGTGTGCTGCTCGGTCTGCCAGAGCCAGGTGGGCTGCCACTGTCGAAAGCTCAGATTTGTGTCGTGGCTTTTGTCCATCTGGCTCCTGTCTGGCAGGGATTCTTCTCTTCACTTTTTCAGGCCAACAAGAAATCCTCCTTAAATCTCTCCCCCCACCCCTACTCCTGCTTTCTCAATCATGAAAAGGCTAGAAATTGTTGCTTAATGACAACTCTTCTTCAACAGCACAGATGCACCAAAAACTCCTTTGGGCACATTAGAAGAGATAAAACACCTACTAAATAACAGAAAAGCCTAAGAGAAAGGCAAACCCTCAACAAATGGGATTTTATAAAATGACTTAAATGCCAAAGTCCTGATGCACAGTCGCAGCAGGTCTCGAGGATAAAGGTGCACAGTGTGGTTCCTTGCTCCGAGATCGACCACCCCTACTGCTCCGCCGCTCCGCTGGGAAGGGGTGTTAGTCCAAAAAACATCCTCTTGCTCAGCCACCAGTGACTTCGCTGGACACTGGGACTTGTGGGAAAGCCCTGCAGAGGTCTGGGGAGATAGTGGCTACCTAAAGCCTTAAATCTGCAAATCTCAACCTCATCAAAACCAACAGCCACATTCTTGGGGGTAAAGAATCAGCTACACTTGAAGGGTTATAGGAGAGCGAATCTTACAGGTCGTCACGACAGCATTTGCTAGTGATTAGGCTGAATCTAGCGGATATAAACGATAGATGGAAGAGACAGATGGAAAGAGATTATACACGTAAGTAGTTATTTCTATTCATCTGTGCTTTGAGCTGCTACACCAGCAAGTTGGTGCTGCTACTGGCTGCAGAGCTGGTCAGCGGACAGCTGACTCATCCCAGCCTGCTCAGCCCCACACAAAACCCTTGACATTCGCCCCTGCCCAGCTGGCCGCCGGCAGCAATGACACACCAGGCAGAGCAGATGGCGTATTCTCACCGAGTATATGTCAGGTCCAAAGATAAACCAAGCCCTTGCCAGGGAGGGCATTACCTGCTTCGCTACCCCTGTTTTCCAAGACCAGCCAATCCTTACCAAAGCCAGGACAAGGCTGGCATCACCCTGCGAACCCCCCTGCAGCTTGGATGACCTCCATCCATCCCCTGTCCCTGGCTCTCTGGAAAGGAAAGCAGTGACCGTTTCCCAACACTGTGCTCATGGACACCGTTATCTTCCCTTCCCCCTAAGAAGCACAGGTCTTCGCCGAGGTGTGCATCTGTGGGATGAGGTGACTGTACTACCTGAAGTTCACTCACTGCTTGCTCACAGGACCCGTGTTACCAGGTGTTTATGAACCCGACCTGTTCCTCGCTTGGAAATGACGCAGGACACCAGCCCAGCCCTGGCTGTTGGATGTAGCTTTCGGGGATGCCTGCGAGGCAGCGACTCCTCTAGATGTTGGCTCAGTTGTAGATGCTATTTTCCCTCCCTACAGGCAGTTCAAGCAATGAAGTGGGAACTGCTTCATTCTTCGTGTGAGCAACAGGTTCGCTCCTGCAACAGCTCTGTGCCTGCCCTTGGGGCACAGCTGCCAGTGCACACATGAACTCCCCTCCGATGGTCACCTCACTGTCACCTTGTTCTTCCAGGTGTGGCACTCCCAAAGTGATCCCAGTCCAGGATCCAGAGGTTGAATTCACTTCAAATCTAGTGTCTCCACTTCCCTAGTTTCAGATTCACCCTGAAGCATCACACAGCTCCAGGGGAGGCAAGCCCAACACGTTCTCCTGAAAGGCGCAGGGATTTGCAGTCAGCATTTCTTGTACTCGGCAGGTTCCAAGACTTGGGCTTCCCTGCAGATGCAGCCACCCTTGCCACCTGTGCTTCAAAAGCTCAGCAGAACTGAGAGGACATCCAAGGTGCAAGGAGCAAGCAAAAGTGTCTAAGAGCTGCCAGTCATATGGCTTTGTAGCAGTCCTCCACGTCTCTGATCTCCACTGGCATAAGCCCAGTGGGAGATGTCTGCAATTTACTGCCCTCGGTATTTCCCCAGACCTGCTGAGGAGCTGACCTGCTGGTGCTCCTTAGTAGAGATGCTGAGGGACACATCGCTGTTTCAGAAAAGAATGGGGACTGTGTTTCTTGAGATGTAGGAAGAAATAGCAGGTGGGATCGTGGGAAGGAAAGAAGGAGCAAGCACTCAAGCAGATCAGCTTTAAAAGTAAACAAAAAAAATCATGCAATATGGGATGTTCATGTGAAGGAAAATCTTCAGCAGTGAGGAGACCCCCTCACCATAAAGACCTACAACCTTATCTCCACTCCCCACTCCCACTGGGGATTAGTCCAATAAACTATAGCAGAGAGAACAAAAACACATTTTTCAAATGGATTTGGTTTGGAAGCTGAATTTCTTTGTGGCTTTGTTTTTTATTTATCTCTTAAAAAAGAGAAATACAAATGTGGTAGCTGCATGGCAGCTTGTCTGGTAAGATTGAAACGGGAATACCTTTTTCTTCTCGGCTTCCCAGAAGTCCTGTGCGCCGGGATGGATGGTGCTCCATCCCTGTAACACAGTAAAATTTAGAGACAAAGATCATTATTTCATTTGGGTTTTGTTGCTTCTGCTGGATTTTTCTCCTCCTTTCATGTAAGCTGTAAACATGAATAAACAGAGGGGTTCTGCAACTGGCTCCTCCAACCAAATTCTCCCTTGTGGCACAACGTATATTTAAGAAAAAATAAATATTCTCAGCTCTAGGGAGGCCACAGAATGCTTCTCCCTCTTGTCTCACGTGCAATGCTTTGCAGGACTAGCAAGGACAGGACACAGAGCGGCAGTTGAGGGGAGCTGGTTCTGCTGCTCCCTCCTGTCTCCTGCCCATCATCGATGCCCCCTCTGCACTGTGCCCTCCTGCATAGCGGGGTGGCTAAGCTTCTGCTCCAGAGGACCTTGGGAAGAGGAATAAGCTACAGGGGCGCCTGTGATAACCAGGCACTTGACGGCATGACCTGCAAGGACCTTTCCAAACCTCAGTTGGGCTGTCTTGCTCTTACTGCAATGAGATGGTGATAATGAGGTGAAGGGCTGGAGAACGCATCCCCGCTGCGGCTCACCAGGCGGAGGGAAGGGCTGGCAAGGACTCTGCAAGACCAGCGTGACCCTCCCGTCTCCCACCGCACTCAATTACTGCCTCAGCAAACAGGCTTGTCTGGTCAAGCGACCAGGCTTGTCTTGGATGGATGCGGGGAAGCCATCGAGAGGAGCCCATGTCCTTGTGCTTCCACCGCACTGCTCAGGCTGTTGGACGAGATCCACTCTTAGGACCGTGTTGTTCCCAATGATGCTGATTTTTCTGGTCATGAGGGTGGCACAGCATTTGATCAATGGTGTGGGTCTATTCATCTTAAATGCAGGAGGTGAGCCAGGCACGTTGCTTGCTGCAACCCAGAAATCAGTCTCCTGCAAGGCAAAGCAGTCCCAAGCTGTCATTACACCAGCCCTGTCTGCCACGCCGTGTTTCCAGAGAGGAGCTTCCCTGCGCTCTCCTCGTCTTGATGGCTTGATGGCTGTGTCAATGCTTTTATTTTTCTTCAAGGAGACTCATACAGTTGACAAGTTTTCTAGTCTGATTTTCTTAACATAAGGGAAGCATTTAAACCTTGCAATCAACTTGAGGAAAAAAAAAGATGTTGCAGTCAAAGAGCTCCGAGAGGCAGCCCCACCTCCTCCAGCTATGTCTCAGCCGAGCCAAGGACAGGAGCCTGTGTTTTCCATGGCACCTGATGAAGAGGCTCTCGTGTTATCCTGCTTGATTTGGCCTGTACTTGCCTAAGGCTGGTTCCTGTCATTTTTCATCTCGAGCTTCTCCAGCCCATCTGCACTTCCCCAGGCCATGGTACAGCAAGATACGGAGCCCCATGTGTCAAGACCACTTCTCAGTGACCTCTCTTTAAGAATCAAAATGTCTCATCCCATGGATTGCAGATGAACCTCTGCTGCCTGGGTCCAGGGGCTGATGTGCAAAAATGTCAGATCCATCCTCTGCCCGTGTGTGCATCAACACTGCACACCTTGCCTTTGCTCATGGTGAAATAAGCAGGTGTGAGTCCACTGCAAAGTGAGCAACCGACCCAGCTCCAGCACCCAAACCAACCAGTGCAGGAGGCCACCATGGAGTCATGAGCATTCCAGCTGCTGGAGAACAAGGTGCTGGCTGAGGTGCTGGGGAGGACTTGGAGGACGCTGCTGAGAAGCCACTGCAGCATCCCCAACTCCTGCCACTTCACCGCAAGCCTCGTGATAAATGTCACCAAGTCCCTTTGGTGCTCTTTGAGCCATGTAAACACCCCAGAATCCCAATCCTCCAGTAAAATTCTTTCCTTTTTAAGCCTTGGGCTCAGGGAGAGAAACCTGATGCTGTGATCTGCAGACTAATTAAATTTAAAAAAAAAAAAAAAAAAAAGATGTCAAGTGCACGCTCTGTTTTTAAAGCCTGGTCATAGATGCAACACGGATGCTGACGCCGGGTCCCCCACGCTGCAGCACGGGCACTGCCATGCTTGGTGGGCACCACGCTTTTTTGCTGGAGGAATGTTAACGAGGGGAGGAAGAGGCACAAAGGGGACAGGATTTTCCACGGAGGCAGAGGCATTTGTGAGAGCCCCCGTGGGTCGGAGCATCGCAGGCTTGTTTGTTTGCTGGGAGAGACGTGGAGGCTATGGGGGCTCCTAATTACCACTTACCCAGCGTTCATACAGATGAGTGCTTGTTTCTGAGACAAAATCCATCCTTCCAGGAACAATACCGTGGATGACTGGCTAAGGTTTGTTTCTTTGCATGGGGGAAGAGGGGGAAGGATAATTCGCTCCCACCAAAAATGGGACTGAATGGGGGTTTCCCTGGGGGACCGATCCAGCGCCTGGAGTCCCTGGGTACGGGGAGCCCAGCACCACGGGGCGCAGGCACTGATGCTCAGCCTGGTTCTCCAGCAGTGTGAAAGGCATGGGCGAACAGAAGATTCACTTTGTAGCCTTGGCTCTCCTGTTCTTAGCACGCTCTGATCCCCTTCTGCCTTCATCCCTTTTGCTTCTTGCCATTCCCCAGGGCACACAGGGATCCGCAAAGCAAACAAGGATGATGATGCTTTCCAGACCGTCCCAACCTGGATGCGTTTTTGGGGACATGCCCCTGCATTGCCAGGGCACACCATCCTCCTGGAGCACCCAGAGGCTCTGGTGGCCTCCAAGACCCAAACCTGCTCAGACTCCTCTGAGCCTACAAGTGGGTGGCTGCCTTATTTATGAAGTGCTGGGTGGAGGGTTATTGGGGATTTCCGTTTCACCAGCGGTGGAATTTATTAGGCTTTCCTGCCTTTTTATGAAGCTACATCTTAGCTTTGTATCTTCAGCATCTTGAAGCGCTTATGCCTGAGATACCTGTTTATATCGAAAATGCCATGATAGCTGAGGAAACTAATTCAGAATGTTTCCCCTGCTTTGCTTTTGTGTGCCTCCTTTTTTTTTTTTTCCTAAAGATGCAGCTTTCTACTACTATAAACAACCTCAAAAGCTGAGATACAAGGAATAAATGGTGGTGTTTCCTCCAACATTTTCAACTGAACACTGCATTTTTTTAAGATGGGCAAAATACCGCCGTGATGATAAAAAAATCTGACTTCAGAGTGTTAAAAGGTGGACTAAAACTTTTGTATGCTATCAGTCCGCATGAGGAATGGCTCTGGAAAACAACAGCAAAAATCACTAGCTCACTTCACTCTCAAAAGCCAGATGCTGCGAAGTGTAAGCAAACAGCAACATTGCTGAAGCAGCGAGAGAAAATCAGAAACCAAACCCTTTCTCTCAACCTAACAGTATCCTTAAAAACAGCAAACAAACCCACCATCGTTTAACCAGCTGGTTTAAAGAGCAGCACTTTAAAAGGATGTAAGAAACAAGCTCATTAAGCCGAAAGACATTTTCCATTCCAAAATTATTACTAAAAATAACTGTGCTCTTGAACTCTGCCCCTTTACTAGGGTATGGCCACTTTCCTGCTTTCACGTTCACTTGGACAGTGGGTCGGAGACCTGAATTCCTGCTCATTCTCCCCTGACTCCTCTTGCTCCTGTTGGTCCCAAGAGATGCTCTGGGAGCCAGGATGGCTCCAGCTCTGGGGGGTGCAGGGGGGATGCACATGGCAGGGAGATCAGGCACAGCTCGGTGACTGCTGTGTTAGTGCAGGAGCTGAGCTCCATGTCACTCCGGGTTAAAACAAGGGGAAACTTCAGTCCCTCTGGACTAAGTGATGTCTCTGAGCAGCTCTCCAGAGACACGTGGAGGTCTCCGAGCTGCAGATTTGAGTCGCTCCCTGTGATGCTGCAAGTCAGATCCCTCAGCAGTGCAAGCGAGAGGGACAAAACCAACCCACAAACACAGGGGAAGAGGAAGAATTATTTCAGGCTGTGAAGTTTAACCAAGCCTTGAAGTTAAGAGATCAGGCATGCAACCAGACAGAAGATGTCCTGAATCCTCAAAGCATGACCCTGGACCATGTCAGGGCACTGACAGAGGCAAGCTGCAGCTGTGCCGTACCCTGGCCACCGCTCTGACGGGATCTGCACCTGGATTTAGGAATGATATTGGGGGTCATTCATACAGCCCAAGCTGCAGCCATTGGGGGTGGACAGCCTTCTGGCCTCCAGATGGACTACAGGCTTCCCGGCAGAGATGCTCAACATCCATTTTACCTAGTTGGCACCAAATGCTGCCATCAGTGCCCCGCAGCACGCTTGGGCTGCAGCCTCCAGCTCGGCAAGTGGTAGCCCAGTTACCAAACCGGGCAGCCCAGCAGGTCCTACGGAGACAGTCTGGCTCACGCGAGGAGCCGCTGGTGTCCGGAGGCAGCGCTGGGGGAAGGAGAGGCAGGAGACGGAGCGGGGCCGGGCTCTGCCGGTTCCCAACGTCTGCTCCTTGTGAGCTGTCCAAGGGCGGCCGGCGGGAGCATGAGAAAGGGCTCCGCGCTGGTATTTCCTGCTCGCTGTGCGATCCGGCGGCGTTGCCAGCAATGGTGGGGCTGGGACCTCGTCACACGAGAGAGCGACGCGCTGCAACGCGAGGCCACAGAGTTTGTAGTCTCCGATGACCCCCTTCACCTCTGAAGTTACCCCCAGCCAACAGCACTGCATGCACGACACCTTCATCCCAAGACCCTCAGTGTTTACTCCCACCTCTTCACAAGACCTCCGCCTCCCTAACTCACAGGCAGTTTCCACTTTTTCCCTTTAAAATGTAAGGCTGCTGATATACAGACACCTTAGACCCTAATGAGTAACAGATCAAGCAGAAAAGAGTTATGCTTCTGGATGCAAACAGCCACCCCCACAATAATAATCCCCGCATTAGTCAAGATCCCTGATGGTAATCTTAATTTTGTTGACTATCCGGTATTTAGTGGGAGACAGAGTACAAAAACCAAAGCCTCACACAGCTGGCAGTAATTCATAGGGGAAAAATGTTCCCAGTTGCTTATTTATTATAGCTGCAGTACCTCAGAGTCCATGAGGCTCATTCACCGTGAACACAGTGTCAGGATCTATCTTAAACGCTTCTAGCAGGGAGCAGCAAGAAGAGATGCACGCACCAGAAGGAATCCTCCGCTTCCGCAGGCTTCCACCCCTTCAAGCCAAGTCTCACGGCCCTGAAGCAATTCCCCGTCCTTCCAGCAGCACCCCACGGCCGCTCTCTGCCTCTCGCCACTCCGGTACCCTGCTTCGCCTGCCCTGGCCAGGCTCCTTCCTGGAGCACATGGCCAAGGTCCATCCCTCCGGGTCTGCTCTTGGCACGTTCACCTGGAGACCCCCAGCTGTCAGGATCAAACCCCTCCAGAGCTCCACCAGCTGCCCAAGAGGTCCTGTTGATTTTATTCCTTTAAGCCAATTCCTTAGCTAGGTAAAAGAGCCTTTCCTTTTACCTTCTGGCACAGGTTTTGGGGGTGAACGTGGCCCTCACCCCTCTTCTTCTCAGCATCGCTCTGCAGGTTGCAGCACTGCTCAGCACCACACAGGATGCCTTTAACAGTTATTCTCTCACCAGAGTTAGTATTTGGTTTAGAGAGGTTTACTGTACTTCCAAGACATACAAATACCTCGGGGCTACAGGAGAGAGACTTCTTTAGCAGGAACCTGCTATGCCTTTATGTAGCTATAAATTAGGTCTCCAGAGCAAGGCATTTTTTAGGGAACTGAGGCCCATTACCCCAGCTCTGTTACTTGAAAGATGCAACAGTTTACACTAGAGGATAAAAGGCCAGCTATGTTGTGAGTAGTTAGGCAACAGTAATTAGCAGTGCAGGATTTAGCCCAAAACTGTTCCCCAAGACAGAGGTGATGGGGAGGCAGTGGGACTGGTATGGCAGTTTGCACCTGGCTGGCAAACTGGATGGGCAGCAGCAGTGAGCTGGGATGGATGCAATGGGAAGGAGACCTTCTTCTGACAAATCTATCACATGTGAAACTCAAGAGCTGCTCAAAACCAAAGCTCAGCAAGATCCAACTTCCCACTTTCAGGTCTAGGACAAGACGAGGACATCCCCAAACCTGCCATGAGACACTGGATTTCTAGGTTTATACCAAGAGAGCACTTTATCTGGGGACTGGGGGAGTCACTCCAGCTTTCCCTACATGGGGATTATACCCCAAACATCTACTGATTGCCAATGCACTGGCTTTCTGCCCTTCTCCAAAGCTGTCCTCATGCAGCGCCGGCATCAGAAGATCAGCCAGCACCGCCTGAGTGCACTTCTAGAGTTACAAAGATCCCATCTGTCACACTTTTAAATAATTGGCTGATCGTTATGAATTCATTTGGTATTCATTGTGATAATGTTAATCAAGATGAATTAATAGAGTCCTCATACTGTACGCGCTCCCTGGGGAATTCCACCACCATTTAGAAATTAATTAATGGACCTATAATTTTAGTGGTGCTGCCCGTGCAATCACCGTTAACGGTAGGCACGAAGCAGGTACCCGATCACAGGATGTCAGGGCAGTCGATGGAGTTAAAGCATCGCTGCTGGTCTTCCCTTCCCTACAGACGCTGGCTCAGATGTTTTAGGGGTCTGAAAGGAAAGAGGGTCTCCAGCTGCCAGCATGAGGCAATGCCAGAGTAATGGGATGCTCCGCGTCACCAACACCTGCATTGCTCCCCTGAGAAGCAAGCGCTGCTGCTGAACACACAGGAGACTTCCTGGCTTCTTTTTAGTCACCGGAGTCTCCCCCAGCAGGAGATCAGACTTTCCTCCTCCTGCCACACATCTCCCGCTGGATCCAGTACGCTCCACGGCTCTGCCCAGCTGCAAAGCAGCCAGGGCAATGCCACCCCCTGCACACAACGCTCTGTGCCTGCACCGCACCACTCTTCTTTAGATGCATGTTCTGAATGTCTCAGTCTCTCCGTTTAAGCCTAGAGGTCTGGTGGGACAGACAGTTTCCTTTTTGAGTGCCAAAGGGTTAAGCTCTGCAGGGCCAAGGAGATCCCGCTGCAATCCCCCCTGCACCACTGCAATCCCCCCACACCTCGAGCAGAGACAGCTTTGACATTTTTGAAGAGTCTGCGCGTCGTGGGTCCTTAGGTAACCCGTAAATTGAGCGTGGCAGGGTCTGCTCAACACTCGGTGCAGCTCCGGCACTGCCCTACTTAATCAATGCTCCAGACAAGACTAAGTGCTCTTCAAAGAGACCGGGCTGGAGCGCTGCTCACGCAACCAGAGCCACTCGGCAGAGGGACAGCTTTATCGGCCAGGCAGGGAGGCGAGTGTGGCTCTGAAGGTGTAAGGGGAGAAGGCAGCAGAGAACTGAGCAGCACCACGGGGTCATTTTCACATCACGTCTGGTAAAAGCCTGTTCTGCCAGCAGTTTAAAACAGATGCAGCCAGCATCTCAAAAGAGCATTTATGAGAGGCACTGCCAGGGAGGTTTTAGATCCTAAATTTAAATTCTAGTAAGGGAAAAAATATCTTTCATAAGACTGAATTTCTTTCTTCTTCCCAATGAGGAAAAAATCCATTATTGCTACTGTTATGGCACCTACTTACTTAGAGCAGCCAGTGCTCAGCGCTGGTGCCCGAGCAGCGGACTCAGACAAGACGGATGATAATTCACTGAATTTCCCTGCCCCTCCTGAGCAAGCTGTACACTACAAACAGCACGCAGCTGGGATGCACGCAGGAGCCTCTCACCTCCCTGGCAGCACGCTGATTAGTAACCAGTAAATTAAACGTCATCTTTATCTTGCCAGTGTCCCCTAATCAGCTCCGCTTCTCCAGGATGCGACATCCTGTGTTGCACAGAGAAAGAAGGGCCAGGCCAGGTGGCAGCATTTGTCACCTGAAATGCACTCAGCCCCGACAGCTTTCGCACCTCTGTTTGATGGGGCTCTGCAGGGAAAGGGAAGAGCTCGGCGTATTTGTTATCGCTGCTCCCAACATGTGGCAGCCAGTGCAAAACGGGGAGTACAAATTCCAGGGCAGCAAACGACCTCGCGAGCACCACCTGCTTCCATTGCCCCCCCACCCCCTCCCCTGCTCCCCAGTGCTGTGCTCAGTGCCTCTGGGCACTGGCTCATTTACTAGTGTGCAACCATCCATCATCTGGGTACCACTCTGGGACTCAGCGCTGGTTTGGAGCTCGTTAGAGGCTCTGGCTGTGGCGCAAAAGCAAAATATCAATGAGACATGTGCATTTTTGGCACCCCGGCACACGCAGCCCTCGGCAAGGCTCACGCTGGCTCTGGTGCACATCATGCTGCCATGGTGCCAACAGGCAGGAGCCTGCTGGAGCCTCCTAATGAAGGAAAGGTACCGGCAGCACCCACGGGTGCTCGGGCCAGGCTCTCTCTGCCTTACCTTCTCGCTTCATCCCCATCGCAAGACACTTCTGATAGCGGCAGTACTGGCAGCGGTTGCGCTGGCGCTTGTCGATCAAGCAGTCCTTGTTGTCGCGGCAGGTGTAGGTGAGGTCTTTCCGCACCGTGCGCTTGAAGAAGCCTTTGCAGCCCTCGCAGCTGTAAACCCCGTAATGTTTACCTGTGGGGGGATGCGACCCGGGTTAAAAGGACCCACCGAGTGTCCCAGGTGCCCCCATTTCCCCGCTTAGCTCTCCCTCACCACAAAGACCATCAGCTCTTCCTAGGGCTTCTCCCAACTGTGTCTGGGGGAAGCAGAGGTTTCTCAGAGCTGTGAGCAGGAGCTAAGGCACAGTAGCTTCACCTTGACTTGAGTTCCATAAAATCAGGATGCCCTCCATGGGCTACAACCTGGCTTATATTCAGGAAAAGCCCTCGCCATTCCTTAGCCATACATCAGGGATAAGGCAGTGCAGCAGTGAAACAGGGGGGCCCCCCTTTCCCCACTGTGACCTGTCCGGACTCCTCACACCAGACACACAACCCAGCCTGCTCTGCACCACGCACCCACTCTCCTCTTGCAGCTCAGGAGCCCGACAGACGCAGGAGATGTCCCTAAGGACCTCACAAACTAGGAGGCCAGAGCACTTCTGGAGCAGAAAGCTTTTAAAACAGCATGAGAATAAAGGGAATTAGCATTTCTTTACCTCCCAGTGGAGAGACACCATGTGAAGCACATCTTTTTATCTGGCACTAAGTGACAATACCACTGTGGATCAAAGGATGGGTAGGGAGAGGGATGCTCACTAATGTCTTGTTTTCAGATGGGCTGTGCTGCTCAGGGCTCAGGATATAACACCACTGCTGAGCAGAGACCTGGGGTCTCCCAGCTCAGCTCAGAGCCCGCCCCAGACCAGATGGGCTGGGGGAGACTGGTCCATCAGGGACTTTTCATCCCCTCCTCTGAGGGCATGGGGGCTCCTCTCCTGATGGAGAGGAACCTGTGCCCGCTGTGTTGCAGGGAGCCAGGCAAACCCTCTCCACGGTCTCCCAGGGCATCCACAAGCAAGTGCAACCCCAGCACGCCGCGGAGAGCCCCTCCTGGCGCAGGCACCAGCCTTACCTGAAGATCTGTCCCCGCAGATGGCACATATGTGCTTGGTGAAGGAGGCCATCGTTCCTGAGGGATGTGCTGGCACTTTGAGGACTCCGTTGAGCCCCAGGGGTGGCTTAATGTCTTCTGTGCTGCTGACCGAGTTCATGGGCGAGTTGAGCTGCCAAGACAGAAGCACAGTGCTCAGCGGGGAGCCAGGGCACACGGGTGTGGGGTCGAGCCAGCTCCGCAGCAGGGCTTGCCCGTGCACTCCATGGACGTGGGCAGGACATGGGGCAGGAGGGCCAAGCAGAGGACAGGCTTCCAATGGGGACAAGTACTGCTTAAAACACCCACCCACAAAGCTGAACCAAGAGGAGGATTTGGGCACGTGAGTCCACAGACCAAAGGCACAAGCGCTCATCTGCTGCCCTGGCGTAAAAGCCGGTGCGGCTCTGAGCTGGCAGCAGGATTATTTGCAGTGATGGTCCATGGGAGAGCTGCTGGCTGGGAGCGAGCGCTTGCATGGATGATGAAAGCCAGGACACTTGTGCTTTAGCTCTGCAATTTATAGATATCCTTTTAGCATTATGTCTCCAAAGGGGAGCTTCACAGCAAAGAAATAGATCCCAGATGCAATGGGGCCTGGCTTTCTCCAGCTGGCTTGGGTGGGATGCTTCCCTGCAGCCTCCAGCCTTGTGGCAGCCTCTCCACACACCTCTCCTTCCCTCCCCGGTGTGCTCAGTCCCCAGCAATCGGTGGAGAAAGCAGAGAACTGGGTGGAAGCTGGGTGCTGGTATGGCCCCGTCTCGCTGGTACTGAGCGAAGGATTCCCAGGCTGATTCCCACATTGCTCTGTGCAGCAGGGCAGGGCTGTTATCCCTCTACATCCAAAGCGAAACTGAGGCATGATGTAGGACCGACCCATCTTGATAAAGGCAACAAGCCCAGAGCAACCCTGCCCAGCCCAAGGCAGGTTCAAGGAGGTCTGGGGGTGGAGGGGGAGCCAGGCTCGGTCAGCTCCAATGCAGTCCCAGCCAGGATGGCTGCGGCTGTCCTGCTGGGGACCAGCCCGCCAGGGACTGTCACACAGCCTCCGTCCCTGCCAGCTTCTAAATTCAGGTTGGCTACACAGGATTTGTGCTTCTGTTTGTTGTGTTTCTCTACCCTAATAGAGATACTCAGCAATTGCACTTGTCACAAATTAATTCAGGGAAGTCCCAGGGCTTGTGATCTGTCAATTAGAGCAGCGCAGCCGTTCCTCTGGCTTTAAAGTCTCCAGGCTTGTGGGGAATATTTGGCAGGCAGATGACTAATAACCGCAGAACAGAGCAAGGTAAACCCACCCTGGAGAAATGCAATGGATCTGCTTCCCTCTCCTGCCCTGCCTGTGCCAGCTGATGAATCAAAGGCAGCCGACACCTGGTGCCACCAAGGGATACACTCCTGGGCTTTAGCTGCTGTTCGGTTACGCTGCGACAGGGCAGAGAGGCGAGGGACGAGCGGGTCCCCAGGCACAGAGCCTCCCTCTGTGCTACCCTGCGAGCAGGGGCTGCCGATACTGCTGCAGCACATCCTCCATGGCTTCGGGGTCACCAGCTCCAGCAGTTCCTCCCAGCGCACCTTCCTGGGAAACGGAGCCATCTCCCAGGTGCAGCTGGTGGCTATGGCTCGTGTCGTGCTGCATCCCTGGCCGCTGCCACACGGGAGCGAGGGCAGAGGCCATCAGCTGCCTGCTGGAGATAAGCCTTCCGCTACCACTTCCCCCAACTCCAGCAGCCCACAAGTCGGCCCCCCCCAAGAGCATCTAGGGGGGGCGATGGGCAGAGCAAGACGGGGCAAGCGCTGTACCCTGCCCCAGCCCCAGCCCAGGAGGGTGGGGGGTCCCACCGCCCTCCCCAGGCCCATGCATCAGCAGGATGACCCACTCGCAGCTGAGTCAGCCCCTGGCTGGGGTGGGGGAAGTCTTCGTTTCCTCTTGCAGCGCCAGCCCAAAACCTCAGCAGAGGCACCACGTGCACCCCGGGGTTCCCACACCACCCCGGCGCCTGCCCCGTGCCTTCCCCTCCCCGCTGGCGGCCGCCCAGCGAAACCGGCAGCACATGCAGGCAGGGAGGAGGCAGAAGGGGAGGCAGCGGCCCCCCGCCTTGGCACAGCACTTCTGCTCTGGAGCACGACAGCTCTGCTCAGCAAGCGAGCGGGGACGAGGGAGGAACCGCTGCTCTGCTTCCCCAGCGATGCCCAGACTCCTCGGCTCCTCTCCCTTCCCTGCCCAGTTCATTGCACCAAGGACCAACTCCTGTCCCTACTGGCAAGCAGAGCTTTATTCCTCCTCCCATCCAACATAAATCCCCCTTCTCCAATCCCCCAGGCACCCTTACAAAGAGCATTGTGCCAAAGCAGAGAGCGGCTCTGGAAAAGCCTAATCCCACGTCTGATCTCTCCCCACTCGCCCCCGGGCGCCCCGAGCTGCTGCCAGCGATGCCTGGGGTGGCTGCGCCAGCGCAGCCCTGCGAACCGCCTGGAAAGTCCCTCCCTTTCAGCTCTTACTGAACCCAGAATTTTTAGGTAAGAGGGTTTAAATATGTGTTAAATCCCAGTAAGCAGCAGAGCTGCTGGGTCTAGTCTCCTGGTCTGCCTGGGACCTTGCTCACCGCTGCAAACTACCCCTGCTTTCAGCTGGCTCCTGTCCTGCTTGGCACCAGCATCCCCTCCCCGAGGGGGCCTGGGCACTCCCTGGGTGCTGGGATTCTGTGGCAGGACACCCTACCTTGTGCCCTGATTTTGGGGCTACGTTTGGAGACCGTGGGGGTCCTGGGAAACGCACAGTGCTGGAGGGAGGGCACCAGGAGCGCTCTGAGCATCCTCCAGCGCTGGCACCAAGGGCTGCTGGCTCCCCACCTCCACTGGACCAAACGGGAGAGGGATAGCACCCCGGCTTTCGGGAGCCTGCTGGCTCCTTCCCATCCCAACGCTGGCAGGAGCTGGGGTGGAGGGGACCCACACCGCAGGACCCACTGCACCTCGCACGCCCCGTGCCCTTCTGCTCTGCTGGCCTTCCGGAGGCAACGAGGCATGGGCTGATGGCAAGTGGCATCTGCCATCTGATTCAAACCACCTTCCATCAGTGCCATCCCCGCCCGGCGACGGGGGCCGCACGCCTCATTACCCCCAGCGCTTTGCCGACCGGTGCAGTGGCACCGGGGGCTGCGCTCCCCTCTGAGCATCCGCCCTGCTGCCTGCCTGCACCCTCCTCCTCTACCTCCTCCTCCTCCTCCTGTGCTCCTCTGCGGGCCCAGGTAGGCGTCTGCCCACTGCAGGGACAGGGATGGGGACAGGGACCTAATGCGCCCAGACAGGGAACAGATGGCAGGAGCCATTAGGCTGAAGACCTCCTAACTGTCACCTCTAGGAAAACCACTTAAGACAAGTCCCTGAACAGAGGATGGAGGCTTGCACCGCGCTGAGAGGGCTGGAGCCGTGGCGCTGCTAGCTCATTCCCCGGCACCATCTGACCATGCTCTCAATTCCCCTTTCTGCCCTATGGCTCTCTTTTATTTCAGTTTCCCCAGCTCACCGGTCCCCAAAGCAAACCACACCTTTATAATTGACGCTGGAGGTGCATCACCCCTTCCCCCTTTTCTCCCCAGCTTGTGGCTAACCCCTGTGTTGCTTCACATCCCCCCTTCCAGCTCCTTCCCCACCATTTTGGTGCTCTTGCTGCTAATTTTGCTCTGGCCACCCGTTCACAGGCACCGTTTCAGTTCCCCTTCCCTTGGCCGCTGAATGGGATGGGCATGTCCACCCCACTCACCTCCCACACCAGGGAGCGGGACCCAGCGGGACCCAGCCACACCGGGCTGCAAGGTGCATGTCCCCACACTTCTGTGGGGGTCACACGCCAGATCCTGCGTGGCAGAAGCCCAGCAAAAGGCAAATAAAGCTGCCGCCTCTCCGGCTGGCATGGGGATGCTACGTCCTGGGGAAGCTGCCTGGGGGTCCTCAGGGACGGGACTCAGTGGCATGGCCCTCCCCAGCCCTGGGTAGAAAGACCTGTTATCTCTGGAAATATATCAGGCCAATATTTAAAAATAAAGGTGCCGGCAGGTGCTTGACTCCCAGAGAGGGCTTGGAATAAATAAACCCGCAGCGAGTGGCAGGTGGTGGCCAATTCCTTAATCTGCCCTTTTACTAAACATATACCGAGCGAGCAGCCAGCAACAGGTGGCAGGGGCTGGCCAACGCGCCCCGATCTTGCTATTTTTAAAAAGAGCTTATCTCTCTGTAGTTGGAGGTTTTTTACATAATCTTCAGGCAGCAAATGCTAGTCCTTCCCCTGCAGGGAGAAAGGGGCAGCGGGCAGGGGACCCCTCGGCCCGTGCCATGGGGACCACGCGCTGGCCCCAGAGGGGACATGCCGCTTCCCAGGGAGGGGATGGGACTGCTCAGGGGAGAAGCACGGGGTGCAGATGGTCCTAGGGTGGCTCTGGCTCCTGCCACAGCTACACCAGCCCCCAGGTGACCCAGGGGTAGTCACTGCTCCCCTTTCACCCCCAGCTTGGGGACAAACAGGGCAGGACTGGAGGGGACAAGCAATGGGAGGGGATGGATGGCCGTACTCTGGCCGTGCTGGTCCCTCACAGCCCACCCAGGGCAGCCCCAAAGGCAGCTGCAGACACCCAGCTCTGGCCAGAGCAGCAGGGCGCCTCTGGCTTAGTTTCCCCCTTGGGCTTCTGCTTTTTGCCTCCCTTGGGCGCCTGCCTGCGCTGCCTGCGATGGGGTTTATCTCCCTGTGCTTGCCCACTCAGTGAGCCAGGAGACCAGAGCCGGTTCTGGATTGGGAAACCCATCGAGGTGGCTTCTCCCCAGCCGAACAGACAGCAGTGACATCCCCGCCACCTTCCCCTTACCTGTGGGCTGCTGGTGCCAAATCCCAGGCTAGGGGTGGAGGGGACGGACATTGAGTGCGGGCCCATGGGGGAGCTGATGACGGAGAACGGAGGTCCCATGCCATTGATCGGCGAGCTCAGGGTGCTGATGGGCGAGTGGAGCTGGCCTGGGGAGCCCAGCGAGGAGCCGATGCCCGGCCCAATGGACGGGTGGAGGGATGGGGTGGCCATGGGCCCCCGGCTCGTGGGAGAGTTCAGGGACGTGGAATTGACTTGGTTGGAGAAATCTGTAAGAGAAGAAAGAGAAATGAGGCTGAGTCTCCCATCCAGGACAGTCTCTGACATATGGCCGCAGCAAGCCCTGAGCAGCAGCCCCCCGCACCCTGCCGAGGGGCTGCTCTTCAACCTGCCCCTGAAATTCCCAATGCATCCTCCATCTTTCAAAACCACCTTCTTCTGGAGCACCTCTGCAGGCGTTAAGACAGGCACTGAGAGCATTTCTGCCTCGAGAGCCGGTCACCGCTGCCCTCCTCCAGCTCGCTCACCGGCTGCATCCCAGCTCTAACCCTGCCACGGAGGCAGCATCGCTGCTCCAGCTGATGCACGGGTGGCAACCCCACCACGGCAGTGGACAGATGCCCTCCATGCTACAGCATAATTCAGATATATCACAGCATGGCAGGGACAGGCCAAGCACGGGGAGCGTGGAAGGGCTGTGTGCCTGGCAGCGCCTGCATGCTGCAGCGGTTGGGTGGGCAGTTTATAGAATCATAGAATCGTTTAGGTTGGAAAAGACCTTTGAGATCATCAAGTCCAACTGTTAACCCAGCACTGTCAAGTCCAGCACTAAACCACGTCCCTAAGCATCACATCTACGCGTTATTTAAACACCTCCGGGGATGGGGACTCCACCACCTCCCTGGGCAGTCGGTGCCAATACCTGACCACCCCTTCAGTGAAGAAATTTCTCCTAATATCCAACCTAAACCTCCCCTGGTGCAAAGAGGGGTGGTGAGAACTTGTTTGTGCATTGCACACGTGGTTTGTGCGTCTGTCCAGGGCACCAGCGTGCCATGGGGACGCCTGCCTGTGTCGGCACGGAGGAAGATGCCTGCCTGCCGTGCAGGTACCGGTGGGCAGCTTTCTGCCGGCAGCAGCGGCCAGGCTGTGTCTGCCTGTGCCCCAGCAGCTCCACCGTCCCGGGGGAGCAGGAGGAGGGGGGGCGGGAAGAGTAGGCTAAAAATAGACTTCGATTCTCCCAAGAGGAGACATGGAGCCATTCCTGGCACATTTCCTCCTCATCCTGTCACGCTGCTTGCAAAACAATCCCGAGCGAGGAAGAGGCTGGCTCGTGGCCGCCGGGCAGGCTGCGAGGAGGAGCTGCCGGAAGGCAGCGGGGACAGGCAGGCAGCAGGGATGGGCAGGCAGCGGGGACAGGCAGGCAGCAGGGATGGGCAGGCAGCGGGGACGGGGGCCCTGCGGCATCACCACTGCTCACCCCAACACCTGCCGGGGCCCCCGAGTTCACACCAGCGAACACTGGCCCAGAGAGGGGCAGGCACCCACATGGCCACTTGGCCAGGGGCTGTTCATGGCAGGGCTAGGAGCCACTGCTTTTGGCTACAAGCCCCAGAGTTAACTAAATTCTGGGAAATACTGTCTTCAGTCACCTGCATGGGGTCAGCTATCTCCCCAGGAGTTTGGAGCAATTAGCATACAAATGTTACACAGTAGGAAACAGGCTTGCTGAACCCAAAGCCCAGCCCCAGCAATCTTCCCTGAAGATCACCAATCCTGGCGGGGAAACCCCAGCACAAGGAAGCAAAGGCCCAGCAAGGCAGCGATGCTCCTCTCACATAGCCATGCAGCCAGCATCCCACCACTGCACCCAAAGCCCCATCACTGCACCCAGCATCCCACTGCTGCACCAAAGTCCCATCACTGCACCCAGCATCCCACTGTTGCACCCAAAGCCCCACCACTGCACCCAAAGCCCCACCACTGCACCCAGCATCCCATTGCTGCACCCAAAGCCCCACCACTGCACCCAGCATCCCATTGCTGCACCCAGCATTGTGCTCCTGCATCCCACATGGTCACACCTCCCGCCCCAGCACCTCCCTTCCAGCCTTGATGCATTCAGCCCCATCCCTGCCTTGTGCGGGTGCTGGTGGGGCACAGGGACCCCCAAGGGTTTCCCCCAGGCAGAGCCACTGCCACGGGCAGCCATGCTGTCCCGGTGCCCAGAGCCCCCTGTGGCACGTACCCCCTGCGCACACCAGCACGGCCCCGATGTGCCATCCCTGCTGCAGGCGTAAAAGAATTACACACGCCACGGGAGAGGCTCGCTCCCTGCATGGATAATTCCTTAAATTCCCAGACAAGAGCCAGAAGTGGGATCCCCAGGCCAGAGAGCAGAGGGGGCTTGGATGCAAAAATGGGGATTAGGCTCCAGGATGTTGCCAGCTCCCTCTGCATGCGTGTCCTGTTCCATCTGAGACAGGCAGAGGGGACATGTGCCCGGACCCTGTGTCCCTGCCAGGTGCCACTGTCGATGCTGAAATGAGCATGCCGGGACCACCAGCCCTGGCAGGCGTCTCTGTGGCCGCGGCAGAGGCGAGCATCCCTGTCCCTGGGGGGCTGGCCTCGCATCGGCTCTCGCAGGATGTTGATATAAAACAACCGCCGGCCACCACGTCACCCATGGCTGAGTGACGTGCGGGCGGCACAACAGGAACCCCGGGAAATTCCTCGAGGCTTCGTGGTCTGCTCCTGGGGTTTAGCACAGCGGGACACAGTGATTCCTGGCTCTCTGCTTTTTGGTGGAGCGGGGCCAGGTGCTGTGATGTGCTCTGGCAAGCTGAGGTGTGGGCCATGCCCCCACCGCCGTCCTGGGTCTGGGGGGAAAGGCGGGAGCTCATCCTGCAGCAATCGTGTCTCTGGGTACGGGGTCCCAGCCAGCCCTAATGTGAGGGACCCCCAAACACAGCCGCTAGCCAGCGTGATGGATGGACACCTTCCAAGGATGCGCTGGATCCCCTGGCCAGGGGAAACAGGCACTTGACCTGCCGGCAAAGGAAAGGCAACGAAGCACAGTCCTTCCTTTTAAAAGATCCTGAATATTTAAGGCAGGAGAGGTCACAGGCAGGTTACTGGCGACCGGCCCGTGCCTACTCAAGCACATCAGAAAGCAAAGCACGTGCGGGGCCGGCACCTCTCCCAAAATACCCATCCCCTGGGTACCATGGGAGCTCCCCATCCCCAGGCATCCCACGCCTCCCAGCCGGCTCCCCGCACCCATCCTGTTTACATGCTTTGGTTTCCCCACAGACACGATCCCCGGCACCCAGCGAGGAACTGGGTGTGTGTGGTAGGGCTGGTCTGGAGAAAATAATTCAGGCAACAACAACAGAAAGGAAAGGAGGCGAGACGAGGACTAATCCTGCACCAAACAGGCCTGTCAGGGAGAATCATGTGCAGGCACGGACACATTTGGGTGTGTTTTCACCCAAAACCCTTGGCCAAACGCTCTGAAATGTGAACTAGACCTGAATTCCTTCAGAGCACCACGACTCAAAGCCCAGTTCAAAGCAACTCCTTGGACTCTGGGATGTTCCCACTCCTCGTAAAAACACCTTCTCCTCTGCAGCCCAAAACCCAAAGTAAGAGCAGCATCAGTGGGAAACGTTTACCCCCAACCAACCGGCAAATATGGAAAAGGGTTTGCTTTTATATATTTTTTTTTGCTTAGCAAAATGAAGAGTCCACTTCAGGCAACTCAGCGCTGATGCTGCCAGCCCCCAGCTGAAGGGGGGGTGCTCCCGGCGGGGAGATGCATTTGGGGAAAATAACGACTCGAGGTGGAGAGGTGGGGATGTGGAGCTGGACATGGGAAGTCTGCCCTCCTCACTCATCACAGGCATCCTATAGGACCTTGAATGCTAAAGGAATGCTAGCAAAAAAAAAAAAATGTAAAAAGGAAAAAAAGCCTAGATTGAGGAAATACTCTTACTAGAAACAAATAAACCCCCAAACTGATGGATACCACTTGGACTGCAGCAAACAGGAGACATATTTTCCCAAACACATTTTCAGTTCAAGTGGTGTGAGACTACTCATTTTTCTTGCACAGTTTTGCCATTTAAAGCCGTTGTGTGTGACTCTCTCTTGACCAAAATAAACCATGCGGGTTTCTAAATAAAATAAAAAAAAAAATTAAAAAAAGTTCTTAAAGCATTTCCCCTCTTGCCGCACCCATAAATTGCAGCTATTTTCTCTGTGTGTCCTTTGTTTACAACACAACGACCTCTATATATCTTATAAGATGCCCCATGGCAGTTGGGAGATCGGAATGAGAGCTCTTCAGCAGCTAAGGAATTTGCAGTGAAGCTCCTTTTCTTTCTCTAAAACCATGAGCCCGCGAGCCACAAAATTTGGATGGGAATTTTCCCCAAAGAATATGACATTTAGGGCCGAACCACACGATCCATCTCAAACGGCCGGGTTACGCGGCGGTGCAGAGCCCTGTGCACGCTTGCAGCTCTCCTCCACGGCAGAGGAAGACACTTCAGCTGAAACCATCACACCGAGACTAGAGCCAGCGGCTTTTGATCTGGCCTCCAGATAAGAAGCCTGAGTCTTGTTTTTCTGGCACGGTGCTCGTCGCTGCCCTTTGCCTTAGCAGATACCTGTCCTTGCAAGATCTCTTTTGGATGCCATCATCCCTCCTTCACAGGTTGGGAAACCGAGGTATGGGGAGAGCGATGCTCCCGATGAGGCAGTGGCCCCGCCGGCAGACACAGACACCACAAGTAGGGCACAGGCTTACGTGACCTTCACCAAGGTCACGCAGGAAACTGGAGCCAAAGCTGGGAATAGATCCTGGCTATTGCAAGACCCAGGCGAGCATCTCGACTGCTGAATCAAACTTCCTTGAATTTTTATTTTCTCTCCTGCCTCCGTGACAGACAGCAATCCCTTACTACTATTAATTTTCAATAAGAGAAGAAAATATCTTCATAAAACACTTGTCCCCATCCTCATCTGGCTGCGTCAGACACTCAGACCAGTGCAGACAATGTCCCTGGGCAGCCTCATCACTGTTTTCCATCCCCTTGGCATCCTTGGGACCAACAGTAGAAACCTCCAGTTTGGACCAGCAAACATCCATGTCTGATGCAGCCCACGGCAGGTTAGACCCTCTGGGGAGCTGTGGCTGCCGAAAACATCCGACCACGGCACCAGCCCTTGCAATACTTCCCCGTTGCATTTTACCATCCAGTGCACGGAACTCTTCAAGTGTTGCTGCTTGGCCGGGGTACGTCTGCAGCAGCCCGATGGCTAACAACAGCTTTTGCTGATACGGCAACACCAAGAAGGGCTGTGATTTTAACATTTCAAGACCACAAAATGGCCCAGAGCAGAAACAATTACAACAGCACAGAGGTGCTTTTTTTCCCAGGATAGCTCATTTGTACCAGAATAAACTGTACCAGCATAAGCTTTCGCCAGTATAATCTTCATTTATGCCTAAGAGGCTTTGCCAGTAAAACTACAGTGACCTAGCTCTGCTGGAAAACCTCTTCTCGCATATCCAGGGAGTTTACTCAGCAGCTCAGTGGCTCGGCACTCTGCTTCGGAGAGGGGAAGTTAAAAAAAACCAGATCTCACAGCACAAACAGACTCCTGGAGCCATGCTTTTCTGCAGCCGAGGAGGGTTGGGGGACCCAGGACACAATCCCACAGCCCATCCAAGTGGGATCAGAGGGGTCTGCAGGCACCCCACGGCCCCAGAGAGCCGTCACGGTGCAAGCGCCCCACACACCCAGCCCTGACGCAGCCGAGATTTGGAAAGCCGCCCGCACCCCCCTCCCTGCTTCCGTCTTTGGTGGTTTTTTTTTTATTTTATTTTTTCCCCCCTCAGCACCTCTTCCTCCTTAATCAGAAAGCAGATCAATTCTGGGTATTAAACAGCAGGAAATTCTAAATTTGGGTTGCCACTCCTTTCCTTAAGTCAGTCCTCCACGTTAGGGCTTTGCAGTGCTGTGGGGCCACGTTTGCAGGGGATCGGGACCAGCAACTGAGATCAGGCTTTTGGAAATGTCCTCCTCCTCTGCTCTCCAGTGTCACTTTGGTGTTGACCAGGTTCAAAACTCTGACACCCAAATGCACACGAATCTGCAGGTAAATGCAGCGCACCGAGCGCTCAGCACTGTTCCTTCTTTCCGTACCCCTGTGGGTGGTGAGCTGAATAAACTCGGTAGTGAAAATCACTGTCCATTTGCTCTCATTCCTCAAAAGCAGTCAAGAAATCTCCCCGTGTGCTTTCCATCCAAGGAACCTCAAATGATGGAGGTTTCCACCTTCCTTCCTTTCGCCTTCCCCAGTGCAGCCAGCAGAGCAAACCAGCGCACCGGCAGCGACGAGCCTGCACCCACCTACAAAGCGGGATGCTGATAGCTATGGCAGGCAGCAAATCTGGGCAGGACACGAGGGTTTGACCATAGTTTCCATGTGAAAATCGCCATGGTAATATAGTGACCACAAGAGGTCAGGTCCTCACTTTTGTCCCTGATCAAAACTCACAGAGAGCATGTTTACAGCGGGTGAATTTAAATAGCTCCTGGCCTACAATCTTGAGTAAGTCTGCTCTCAATTTATACCAGCATAGCTGAGGACTGAAGCAAGGATGGAGCAGAACTGCCTCGTCCCCTTCCAGTGCTGGCTGCTGCCGTGGACCTGGCAGTGCCCGACTTGGGCAAACTCAGGGGGCTGACCCGCACGGTGCAGTGTGGCCGTCACCCCAGAAAAGCACCCCTGGATCCAAGAAACAAGCATCATCTCATGGCCCAAGCACATTAAACTGCACTTAGAGCACCTTGCCCAGCAAGGAGAAGCAACCGATCCCCTTACACCACCCAGGCGCCAGGCGTGTGGCAGCGGCATCCCTGGGCATGGACATCCAAAGGTGTCAGAAGATGCAGCTGTATGTTATCCATACGCCCCTTCTGAGTACTGCTGCCACAGCTATAGGTAAAAGGGTGCAGGAGCATGGGTCCACAGTGCAATCAAGCGTGTTGGTCCTGAGTAGCTGCGATTTCACCAAAAAATAACTTGAATTGTTTTTTCTTTTTACATTTCTGGACCTGAGTACAAAGACAAACCCAAGAATATCCCTCCCAGCCCCCCCACCCCGAAGCCTGCACAGGAGACAGCACAGAAATGTGTCTTTTCGCAGGCATTTAAAAACCACCACGTGCAGTTTCTCTTCAGGAATCTGCTCCGAGGTTTGGCAGAGTGTCTTCAGCCGTGATCAGCACTTTCCCCTGAGAAGTGCCGGGCGACGCTGTGGCGGTTTGAGCCACGCTGAGATGGTGAGAAACTCAAGTTTCGGCTGCTCTCTGCTCCAGGTGGGTTCTTCCTCCCACTGGCTTTCACTTTGACCAAACTAAAACCTCAAAGCCACACGGCTTCTCATCCCCGCTCACCTCTCCCACCCGAGCCAGCCGAAACCTGCCGGCAGGAGCACTCAGCACGGCTGCTGCCAAACCCAGCAGAGGCACATTTTGGGGCTTCAAGCCCAGCATTGGGGTCCCCTTCCAGGGGGTTTCCTTGGCTGGAGGAAATTCAGCAGCACCTCTCTGCGTGCTGCCAGCCTTGCAGGCGACGGGCAGGCATTAGCTACTGCCTCCTGCCAGCATTTCGCTTTATGGGGTTGACAGGCTGTGGCATGAGATTACAGTGCCCAAGAGCAGCTTTTCCAGTGCACTCTGCACGCCAACCCCTCCTTCCCGCAGCCTGAGTCCCTGCTGCCGCCGCTCAGGGAACCCTCAGCTCTCCTCTCAGAAGCTGAAGGGGAAGAAGCAGTGCAAAAGCATCCTATCGCCAGGCCAAGGGGTTCTCCAAAGTGGTTCCCACCCCAAACCTCACAGCAGCACTCCACGGAGTGGGCAGCATCCTTACCCCACGGGGCAGAGCTGGGACATCTCTGCCCCTGCAGCTCCCACACTCGTTCTCCCTCTCTATCCTATTTTATTTTCTCCTCTGGATGCAGCTTTGCAGGTAACATTAGACCTCCCCAGCACGAAGGGGAAAGATGACTGTGTGGTCGTGTGGACTCGGGCTGGCAAGTGCTGGGTGGCGTTTGGGGGTCTCTCCCCAGGCAACCTGTGTGGATGACCATGGGCTCACCAGTGCTCCCAGTTTTTGGCAGCCTGCCTTAAAGCACCACAAGGTCACCTTTGGGAGACGCTCACCCCCACCCCACCCCATCGCCTGCTACAGCCCGAATGCCCAGAGGTCTGGTGATTCCCCACCACAGGGACCCACACCAAAAAACGGGATGCTTCTGCCTGATGCTTCCGAGCCAGCACGGATCGGGGGGAGCAGCCCCACTGCGGACATGTGTGCACAGGAGGGGCACAGACCCCACGCCGGGGCTGACCAAGCACGCTCAGCTCTGGCATGCGGGCTCATTTTGTCTTTTTTTCCCTTAAAAACCCCATCCCACCCTCTCAGAAGCCCTGTAGAAGCACATCCCGCTCCCGGAGTCCCTGGCAGAGCTGGAAGCCTGCAGGGGCTATTCCTGTCTCTGAGGGGGAAGGACTCAAAAGAGGAATTTTCCAGAAGCCGCTCTCCCCGCGAGCTGCCATGTCACCGGAGGAAACGCTGGCGAACGCCTCTTCCTCCAGCACTCCCGGCTTCCTGCCCCACGCACCCCCTCCACCACCCATCTCCCCCACCCGCTGCGGACCCCCCACCCATATTTTTTTCTGGTTTCCCCTCCCAAGCAGACGGGACAGGCTCCGAGCCTCCCCTTGGCAGCAGCTCGGGGTGGAGAAAGCCGAAGCAGGAAGCGTGGGCAAGCGGGAGAGCGTGACATATGGAAAGTGTGAGGAGCCCCTCGGAGAGCCGGGAAAGGCAAGGGGGGAGGCGAGCCCAGGGGAGGGGAGCGGGCAGCCTGGCAGTCGTGGGTGGAGGGGGAGGGTGCACCCAGGCAAACAAGGATTCTGCTGATAAAGCAAATGTGACTCAATCACATGCTTGTGCAAAGATGTCACAACAGTCCTGAGAAATTACAGGCTCCTATTTCATCCCTCAAGGGCCAGCGCTGTCCTTGCTCTTACAATGCGCTCTGTTCTGCTGTCAGCGGCTCAGCGAGTGCCCCTAATTTACTGGCTGGGAACCCGCTGCAGGAACAGGCAATAATAGGTGCAGTGTAGTGTCACTGCCAGGGCTCCTGGGCTGGCAGCGGGGCCGGGGAGGCGTCTGCTGAAGGACTCAACGCGGCGGCTCTTTTGAGCTCCTGCCATCGCAGCCAGAAGCAGCCTGAAGCGGGGGCTGGCCGGCCCCTCCAAGCCCGGCGCTTTTGGGGTGCAGCTGCCCCCCACCTGGCTCTCTGCCCCAAACACGGCGGTGTTCGGAGCCCCTCAGCAAACCCTGCTTGGGGTGGCATCTCTCCATCTTCTGGGGTGTCCCCATGCACCCCCAGAAGGGAGGTCTGGGGGACCCAGAACTCACTGCCAAAGCACAAAGGCTGAGCCCTCGTCACTGCAATTGTCCCCTGTCGCTAACCTTCCCCAAACACAGCCAGAAGCAAAGCAGGCCATGCCGAGAGGGGACTTGGACCTGCTGGCACCCTTCCAGCCTCCAAAGAGCATCGGTGAAGCCAAAAAAGCAGCAGAAGATGCCAGCAGAGGCGAAGATGCTCCCTCTGTTCTGCAAAGATGGAGAACTGCACCTGGGGGTCCCTTCAGCCTTCCCCGATGGGCATCACCAGCGTGGGCACAGGGTGCTGGTGGCATCCAGGTGCTTCCCTCCGTCCACCTGTCCTCTCCCGGGAACTGGGGAGCTCTGCTTGGAGCCCCTCACCCGCCCTGCCAACGCTGACCTTCGCAGCCTCCCTGACTCCATCCCGTTCTCCGAAAAGAGCACGGTGAGAGCAAAAGCGCAGTGGTCCCGCAGGTTGCTGAAGCTCATTATGGCCTTTTAATTACATTCAATTGCAGTTTTATGGGTTTACGGGCAAATTGGAAGTGAATTTGAAATTAGAATTGCCCTTGAGGGGGTGCTAGGCTCTGAGCTATGAAAAACCAAGCAGGATCTAGTGAGATGCAAGGGGAGCTCGAAAGCATTAGTCTTGCTCTAGCAGAAAGAGAAGTTTCGTCTCACGTCGAAGCTCCCCCAGGACCTCGTGGCAACGAGCCACACACGTGGCACGTGCCAGGGCCACCAGCGAACCTGGATCATGTGCTGCCCTGCTGCCCCACATCATCCCACCCCAGCACCCAGGTCCCCATGCTGGGCTCCAGACAGTGGGATGGAGGTAAGGAAGGGATGGCTGTCAGACTTGGAGCTAAGCAAGCTCCCCTGCTAGGGAAGCTGCTACCTTGAGCCCTAAAATACTCCCCTCATCTCTCAATCCCTCAAAATACTCCAAGCAGGTAGGGAAAGAAGGAGCCAAAAGAATGCCATGGAGCAGGGCTGAGAGCTCCGGTAAAGGGGAGCTCCCGGCTCTGAACCGGGGCTGCCAATTCCGCTGCCGGAGGGGAAGCTCCGCTCCCCACGAGCCATGCCCATGGCTGGGTTACAGCTCACCGTACATCACTTCATGTTGCAAGCAGTTCGCCTTGGTCACATCCAAGTCACCCCTTGGGATGTGCCACTGCCCTGCCTGCCGGCAGCTGGCGAGGGGACCCCACGCCTCTCCGTATTCTCCCTCCAGGGATCTGGGATGAGCCAAATCCCAAAGACCAGGCGGGAGAGCAGCCCAGCGGCTCTCCCTGCCACCATCTTCAAGATCTGGGAGCTAAAACACATCCTTCCTCCTTGCTAACGGGTCCTAGAGGTGCAGAGCCCAGAGATGCTGGGGGCAGTGCCACATCTACCCTGCTTTTGCTAATTACTGGGATGGACTGGATGTGCTGGCAGGAGAGACAGCACCTCCACACTTCCCAGTCAGCGTTGAGAGCAATCGCCGGCCCACATCTCTTTAAAAGGTCCCACCCTACATATGCAGGATCCATCCAACAGGACAAGCTCCTTCCTCGGGGTCTGAGGCAGCAGGAGGAGGTGAGAGGGGGAGGATACGGCCACGTATTGCAGATTCCCTTCTGCGCCTGGCTTCCAGGAACAACGGCCTACAAACCACCGGCCAGATGGATTATATTACGGTGCTGTGCGCGTGCATTAATCCAGATTTGAGATAATTACAGTCATTCACTTGGCATAATGGGCTTTAATTGATCCAACGCGGCTGGCGCTGGTGTTCGCTGCCAGTGTGCAGCTGGCATCCCAACACCCCGAAGCTGCGTTGCCACCAGCCACACCACGACCAGCAAAAGGCAATGCCACGAACTGGTTTTCCAGAAAACCAGTTTTCTGGAAAAAGAGGTACGGTAGTTTTCCTTAGGAGATGCTGGATGACAGCAAGTGACCACAAGGCCACATGGGTCTTCCCATCCCTCAGCTGAGACACAGCAAGCCTGGCTTGGGCACAAGGTGTCTCATCTGGTCAGGAGAGATCTTATGAGCATCCAGGTGGGATGAACCATCCCTCCAGAGGGCTTCGCTGCTGGGAGCTGTGCAAAGGCAGCCCATGGGAACACCATTTTCCAAGCCTCCTTGGAGAAATGCCCACCTCCCAGCTCATGCTTTGCATTAGGTCGGTCAACAGACCCCTGGAATTCCCTTCCCACCAGCTTTTTTGTGCTTTAATGCTCACAGAGCTGGAAACCCAGATGGGCAAAGGATCCTAAGGTCCCAAAACAGCCATCCGTTCCCATCTCAGCTCCTTCTCCACATCTCCACCAACGACTGGAGCATGCTCCAGAGCCAGCCGCTTGCCTCAGAGACAAACCACCCACTTTATGCACTGCAGCTGGAGGTCCAAGAGAAGGAGCCTGAGAACTGGGTGCCTACCCAGGAAGGTGCTGGACAAGATAGGGAAGGCAGCTGCCAGAGCCAGGTCACCTTCAATAAAAGCAAGTTCCCTCTGGAAACTAGAGAGCACACGTGGTTTTTCAAGAGAAAGCAGCTGCCTCCAGTCTTACGTGACCCCCCCACCGCCGGATTCAGTAACACCCACTGGCCAGGAGGGAAGGTTTAAGCCCCCTCGACACCAGCCATGTGGCCAAGGGATGGGCAGGCAGGGTCGGTGGGCTGCTCCCCCTTCCCAGGTGACAGAAGAAGCTTCAGAAAACCTTTCCCCATCCCAGGAAGGCTGCAGCAAAGCATGGTCTGCCTGCAAGCTGGTTTGGGGTTTGAGTTTCTGGTTCAAATCCAAAGCTAATTAGGCTGCGCCAAGTCCAATCAGATAGCCTCAGCTAATTGAGCTCGGCATGGTTGGGTCAATGTCCAGCAGGTCTCCGCGTTCCAGGCTTTTTGTCAATGCACAGATAACTGTGAGGGCCTGGGAAGGGGAAGGACCTTTACAAAAACGTTCACTTCACATATAGTCAGAGCCTTTCCCTGCTGGAACTGCACATGGCCCCAGGTTAAACCCGCGGACACTGCCTCATGCCTGAGGAACCCCAACGGATGAAGATGCCCCAATGGCAATGCTGCGGCAGGGCTAACAGTGAGCGAGTGGAGGATGAAACAGGGCGACTGTCCCCTGTGCTCTGGTGTGTGCATCTCTCACGGTGTCACCCCGAGACCAGGCGCTTGGTGAGCCATACCACATGCCATACATCACCCGGGTAGCAGACCCACCAAACCATACAGCAAGAACAAACCAGCTAAATTCCCAGCCACGTTGGCTACTGAAAAACCAGTGAGACTAATGCGGTGCGCTGCATGCTCCACGCTCTCCGCACAGCTACCTACGTCCCCTCCAAAGCTGGCTTAGATGTGCCTGCACCAGACTGCAGGCTCTAGGCTACAGAAGCAGGGTTGGCCCAAGCCAACACCACGGCTCTGCGAGCCCACGTGGCTGCCAACACGGGGTCAGCAGCAGCTCCCAGATGTGCCTGGGCACCGTGACCTGGCGGCAGCCAGGCCAGGAGCAGGGGGAGGATTGCAGGGCAGCCAGGCACTGGTCTCAGGGCGAGCAGCAAGGCAGCCGTAGCGAGGGCCAGGGCAGGAAACGAGCTGGACAGGAGCATTTCGCTCCCACGAGCAGGTCGGAGCTGTGGAAAAGCCCCACGCAGACCCATGGCCAGATGCACGGTTGAACCCAGCAGCTGAGGCTGCTCCCAAGGCTGCAGGCACACTTACTCCCAGCTGCCAAGTATCCACCGTGCCTGCCTGGCAGACGGCAAGTGACTGCACCCCAGGGCAGAGCGCTGGGCAGGAGAGCAGAGAGGAGAGGGGCTTTGAGGAAGGCTCCAACAAGCCCTCCCTCGGGCAGTTATCAGAGCTCTGCCAGCTCCTGACTTCTACGGCAGATTATGGTGAGGAAAATGACAATGTCCAGCTTCCTAAAAACCACGTACTTTTTTCCTCCAACCCAGCCTTTGCTTTCATGCCCCAGCATCATCCACCTGGGCAGGAAGATGGCAGCCTCGATCTCTGCGCCGGCAGCGGGAACACCGAGCGCAATCCCCGTGTCCACCCCCTCCACCTCCGGCTGCTGGGGAAAGGCTGTTCCTCTTCAGCTGACAAATAGATGAGACGTTTCATTAATAAACCTCAGCTTCTCCTAACACTTCTGATTACGATCTCTGTTTGGATCCGTGCTCATATTACATGTTCGTCTCAATTATATATTCCCTTCTCTTTAAATCCCCACTTATCTCCCTTACCACGTAAATCACAGAGTGGGCTCTGGTGTTTTTTTTTTTCCTGCCTGCCTGCCTAACTTTCCCTGCTCCAACAGCAGTTAGAAAACAAACAGCAATTTAAACTGCAGTGTGTCCGGGTAGCCTCCGAGCTCACGCCCCAGCAAACCCCTCTGGGGGGGCTGACATGGGTCCTGCTGAGCCCCCTGCCAGTGCTCGCCTCCAGCCCCGCCGTGTTTGCAAAACACACTTATTTACTTCTTTCTCAGCCTGGGCCAAATTCTTACTTGGGCTTCCTGGGGACATCTTCCCCACGAGGTCCTCAGTCCAGCCCGAGCAGAGCATCGCTGCACTGTGTCGCAAAATGCTGGCTGGAGTGGCAGTACAGGGAGAGCCCAGGCTGGCTCCCTCCCCACTGCCCCACATCCCTCTGGCAATTAAGGCAATTGCTTGCATGGAAACCTAATTATATTAGGGAAGTATTTAGTAATTTTTAACTGTTCTGCTGGTGGCTCGGCTCCCTCCCCATCCTGCATACCAACAGTACTGGGCAGAAGTTGCAGCACTGGATTTTCCTCCTCTCCCACAGCAGCTTTTAAGAGCGAGGAAGAGGAGCAAGATGGTGTGATGTGAAGGCGGTGGGATGGGTGGCCCTGGCTGAGCCAGGGAGTCTCCCACCGCCCTCCGGCCCTGCAGCAGTTTGCCTACAAGGTCAGCATGGGATGGCCATGCCCCGCAAGCGTGAATGCCCAGCCCTGGCATGCAGTGGCCCCGCAATGCCACCATCAAAAAGATGCTCCGTGTTCCTCTGCTTATGGCACTCGGCACTCGGTAACCTGCTGCACCAGGGGGGGTGGTCAGCCCCTGATGTGATGTCCATCTCAACTGCAAACTCAACGCCCCAGCCGTAAGGTTTTGGTGTGCCCATGCTCTGGATGTGTCTCTATCCTCCACAGGTCAATACTGTGGCAAAAGCCCAGGTGGGCAACCGCACAGCAGAGGCACCACTACACAGAGACCAGGAGCTCCCACCAGGCACCCACCCTGTGCCCAAGGCACCCTGGAAAAAATTACATCGCCAGGAGCATCTGGGTCCTGTTTGTACAGGGACCACAGGCAGCACTGCAGGAGCCCACCATGGAGAGCATTGCACCACAGAGCGCTCTGAGCCACGGAGAGCTTTGTACCATGGATTGCACTGCACCATGGAGAGCTTTGAGCCATGGAGAGCTTTGCACCACAGATAGTGTTGTACAACGGATTGTGTTGCACCATGGAGAGCTTTGCACTGCAGGAGCCCACCACGGAGAGCATTGCACCACAGAGAGCTTTGAGCCATGGAGAGCTTTGTACCATGCATTACACTGCACCATGGAGAGCTTTGCACCATGGAGAGCTTTGCACCACAGTGTTGTACGACGGATTGTGTTGCACCGCAGAGAGCTTTGCACCACAGATGGTGTTGTACAACGGATTGTGTTGTACCACGGAGACCTTTGCACCACAGATGGTGTTGTATGACAGACTGTGTTGCACCACGGAGAGCTTTGTACCGCGGAGAGCTTTGCACCACAGATGGTGTTGTACAACAGATTGTGTTGCACCACGGAGAGCTTTGCACCACAGATAGTGTTGTACAATGGATTGTGTTGCACCACAGAGAGCTCTGCACCGCAGAGAGCGTTGCAGGAGCCCCTCGCGCCGGCTCCCCTCCGCAGGCACACCCAGCCCCAGCCCACCCAGGGGCCAGCAGGCACACGGGGCTCCCCCAGCCCAGCCCTGACCCCCCAGTTCCGACACCTGGGGCTGGCCTGGCTGCCGGCTGCGCCTTTAAGAGGCGAGGAGGGGAGCGTGATGGCCGGCGTTTTCCGAAGGACCATTAATTTGCCAGTATCACATGCTTCGCAGCTGCAGCCTGGCAGTGATTTATACGCCTCTGAAGTTCATCAGAGGGAAAAGTACTTTCCAGGCGCAGCGTATTCCCCTTCCCCTCTGTCTTCCTCACCGGCGTGAACTGCCCGCGTCCAGAGCCCAGCCAAAAAGCCGAGGCCCCATCCATCACCCCCGCACGTCACCCCCTGCCCTCGCCACCCAGCCCAGGCACTCCCCTTCTCCCCGGCATCTGCAAGCAAAAGAAAACTTCCTCTGGCTTCCTCGCCTCTCTGACCCACCGATGAGAAAGCCATTAATTAATAAGGGGCAGCGCTGATCTGGCTCCTCAGCCGGCCAGGGGACCGGCGAGCCCCCTCCTCCCCATCGCCGGGCCCTGTGGCCAAAATAAACGGCAGGCAGAAGGCGGGCGTCCCCTCCTCCTGCAGCCACCCCCCTGCACGCCGTCCTCCGGGGAGGTTCAAAAGTTCAAGATTTTCACATTTCCCTAACGTTATTTCAGGAAATTGCTGGAGAAAGGAAAGACGGCACTGCCGAAAAAGCAATCCGCGTGTGGATATAATAACGCACATAATCCAGAGGCAGGACTCAGTGTGCGCCAGGCGTGGCTCGCGAGGAGCCCCGTCCCCACCCCACATGGCACCCACCTTTTATTTTTTGGCTCGGGAAATTTCTTGCACACCGCTGACTTTCGCAGAGTTATTCCTAAAGCAACGCCGAGAGCAAAGCCTGGGCTCACCCACCACCGCTCCAAAGCAAAGCAGCCCCAGCCGTGGCAGATGCCAGGAGATGCTGCCACGAGGACCACGGGTCGGTCCCCAGAGCCGCAGTGCTCAGAGCACCAGCACTTACTGAATCGCAGCGGCTGGTGCGGTGGCGATGCTGCCAAGTGGGTTCAAAGCATCACTGAGAGCATCCCCCGGAGCAAAGCCCAGGTGCCAGGCGTGCCAGCCCGGCAGCATGGGTGCCTGGGTCCCGGGTCCTGGGTCCCCAGGGAATTACAGCTTGGCCCCAGATGTGCGCAGGGCTCCCTGCAAATGCTGTCATCAGCTCTGACGTGCTTTTGTGTTACTTTCTTCCTTCCTCTTGAAAGCCTTCAAATTTCACATTTGCACAAACCTCAGAAGTTGCTCAAAAGCGACTGAGTCACACCTGGGTTCTCATCAACACCAGGTTCAGCTACAGCCTTTGCTGAAGGTTCATGGGAAAGGTTCATAAAACTACTGAAACTCTTGGCAAACCTGAATTTGGGGTTATAATGAAATATGAAACTCAACTACTTTCATGTGGTTTGGGGTTTTTTGTTGCAAAACATTTGGTGTAGCAGCTTTGGGTGAGAGCACAACAATCTAGTACATGACAGCGTGTCCATAGGAGCGAGGAATTCAGATACACCCCAGCAGCATTCGGCTGGCAAATGATTAACTCTTATTTGAAGCCATCTCATTAGCGCAGGGGCTGGATCTGTGCCATCGCATGCTCAGGGACGTGGGGCAGAGCTCTCAGCCCTGGCAAGGACCCAAAGCAGGAAGATTGCTTTGCACCGTTGCGCCAGTGCGGCTCCAGCACCGATGGAGCCGTGGTCGTGGCAAAAGCCCGGCTCTGCACCAAGGCAGCCCGGCTCTGCCAGCACCTTCTGCACAGACATGCTGTGCCATAGCACGGCGAGATGTGCCCCAGGCAGACTGCTGCCAGCTGCCTGTGGGAGCAGGGCGGTGGCACCCATCACACTCCCGAGGTCCATCTCATTCAAACAGGGCACCGCACGCCCTTTGGCTGCCAAGGGCAACCTCGGCTGACTGCAAAGAGGGGCTGGGAAACCTTCATGCCCAAGTATTGCTTCATTCCTTCCAAGCACACGGAGAGGGGGATGTTGGTTTGGTTTCCTGAAGGTTTTTTTTAAGTTTGCCAAGTTCTTGGGGTGTTTGGAGTTAGAGCTTCTGCTTTGGGGGCACATTGGATTGTGCTCTGGGTTCCGCATCCTGCAGCGTAGTAAAGAGCTGGCTTGAAGCATGGTAAGACCTCACCTACACCATAAGGTCATCAGAGGGAGAAGGAGGAACAATGAGCTTGCCCACACTAGCCTCGCTATTTCCAGTTGGAAAGTGGTGGTAAAGACAACCCCTTGAAAATGAGCAGCATAAGAATCCCAGTTTATTGATTTCCTCAAAGGAACGAGGTTCTCCCTGATGAGCTCTTCCCAGGTATCCATGACCCTCAGCCATTAACCTCTTGCACTTGCCCTCCGAAAGCTCACTCTCCTCAGGGTCTGGAGGGTCACTTGCCATGACAGAAAGTGGCTGATGCATCTCAGGAGGCGTCTGAAGAAGAGAGCAGCACCTGAAGTCTGCGTACCTGCAAAGGTGGCAAATTGGCCAAGGAAACACTAATGGCAGTGAGAAAGTGTCTGCATCCCTGCTCCCACTGAGATGCAGCGTGAAGGCGTCCTCCTACGTTCCCACAACCTGCTGGCATCGCCCAGACCACTGCAGGCAGGGAAGAACCGTGACAGATCAATATCTGCACTTTCACACCTGCCCTTCAGGCTCTGCACGGCATCCGTGGCCGGGAGGGAGCTGGGACGGTGCAGGGACAGGGCCAGGCTGCTGACGGAGCTCCAGGCACCGGGCATTGCCTCCGAGAGAAACCACATCCCAAAGGAGAGAACAGGACACCCAGCCCAGGCACCCAGAGGTCAGCCGGAATCCAGGACATTTAGAAGGCCGATTAAGGAAGTTTGTATTAATTACAGAAATGTGCTAATACCCTGGGAAAGCCACCAACCCTGCAATGTTGTACAAACATGACACTGCTCTTCCTAAGCCATTGCCCCCTTCGGCACGCCGGCACCCAGCTCCCCCAGAGCAGCTCAGCCCCGCTCCACCACAGCCTTCGTGTTCCCCCCCTCCATCGTGCCTCTGCCACATCTCAGCCCCATCACTCCCACCTCCTCCTCTTTACAGCCCCGGGCCATTTTCCCCCCTCTCTTATACATTTTATAGCTGCCCATTTTCAAGCGCTGCTGAAAATCCCCGGGACATCCCAAAGAGGTTTCTGGTTGCACAGAAACAAGTGACACTGGAGCCAAGAAGAAGCACTGGGATGTTGGGTCACTTTCTGAACACAGCCCAGGCTAGGAAGGGATTAAACTCATTCATATCTAAACAATAAATAATAATAATAATACTGTCATTTTTGCAGTGCAGTTCTTTCAATATGGGCTGATTAATGTATTTGTAACGAGCGACGGTAAAGATTTTCAAGCCATCTAATTAGAAGGCTGTTTCCTTTCCAGATATGCCCAAGTCCCTTTGGAAAAGGAAACGTGGCCTCCAACGCTACCTTGGTGCTGTGAAAACGCTACCCTGTGTTCTGAAGATTAATCAGAGGCTCGAATTCCCCGGGGCACCATTTGCAATTCCCAATCTCCGATACCCCGGCGCCGCCTCCCCGGTGCCTCACGCTGAAGGAGCAGCCGGTGGCAGCCCGCATCGTGCAAGCCCTGCTCCAAAAGGCACCAAAAATCTCAGGGAGGTGCCGGCATGCAGAGCCGTCCTGGCTTCCCGTGGCAGCGATGGTGCCAGGGGACAGTCAACATGACGGGGAGGAGAAAGGGACAGTGCCACCCTGCACGCGCCCGTGCAAGGGATGCGCGCACGGGGCAGCTCATCCTATCCATCACGGCGCCCAGCACCCGTGTGGATGTACTTTTCCGTTCGTGTCTGGCATTCCCAGAAAACACTAACTTCATTATTGATTTGTGCTCATTTGTCATTTTTATAACCTGGCCAGCACTTCTACTGAAGGCCGTGACTAATTCCACTTCCCCAGGCTGGAAGGGGCGAGAGCCTTTAACCCTTTCAGGACGGGCTGTGCCGATGGGCTCGTCGCTGGCAGGGCACCGACGGAGCCCCCCCAATGCTGGGATGGGGAGCGGGCAGGACTGAGCTGAGGAGCAGGCAGCAGCTCAGCGCTGGGGTTCACAGCACCCTCCCATTCCTTTCTCAACCCGAAACGCCTGGAGCAGAAAGGCAGACGGTCCGGTAGCTGAGATGGAGCTGAGTGATGCTCGCTGCTGGCAGGAGAGAGCTCAGGGAAAAAATGGACTTTCCACCCATTACTCTTACACCAAAACAAACCGTCTCCCGCCCGGCTGGAGGTGTGCTGCGTGCCCACGCAGCCGCCCGCTCAGCGTGCTAAGGGGAGGGCAGGTCTGCCTGCCAGCACTGGTGAGCATCCAGCCTCCAACATGCACCCATGGGGCTGGCAAACCAAGCCAGCCATGTGTCCATCCACCACCCTGAGGGCCACCAGGACCTCCCTGGCTGAAATGTCCCTTCTGGCCAGCAGACCCTATGCCAGCATGCTCTGCCCTTCTTCAGGACCTGCAAAGCCCTGGAGAAACCAATGCCAAGGAGAGGAACCACCCGATGGCTGCATCTCCAAGCTAACGCCCGGTCCCTCACCCCGCAGCAGGCAGCAGAGGCTACCCAAGCCATGCCTGCAACTGCTCCCCACGCAGCCCCAGCCATGCTCAGCAGAGAGGTTATCCTCGACAGGGCATGAGGAGCACCTCCTGCTCACATAGCATGGGGCCCCCTCCAAGCCTTGAGCTGCTCATGCATCCTCAAGTGCCTTCTCATCAAAAGAAGAAGCAGCAGCAGGACTTAGTCCTGGCCTTGGCACACTCTGCTCCTTGGGGTCCAGCAAACCCAGGGAGCAACAGTAACTCCTAAGTGACTCTCATAAATGTCTACATACAAATTAAACTCCAAATATTTCAGGTAGGTTGCAATAACGCCTGTCCATGGCAATGGGGAGAATGTGCCATGATGCAGCGGGATACTTGCCGCCCCCAGCTGAGCAACCAGTGACCACCACATCCCAGGGGAAAACCCCCAAGTGCTGGGAGGCTGATGGGACCAGGTCTCCTTCCCTCCTTCCAGGCACTTCCCAGAAAAGTGTCAGGATCAAACTCCCAGAGGAGAAGGTCCATTGAGTTTAACGCAGCAGATGTTGTTTCCAAGGGGTGGGATATGGGGAGTACCAAACACGACATCTGCAATTATGGAAAAGCCAGATAAAAAAAATCAAATCTCATGCTTCAGGGCATGGGCTGATGAGTACAAGGGTCAGGAAGGAATTTCCCTCCCCTTACACAGCAGTGCACAATTGGGTCAGTGCATTACCGGGTGGCACAAGTCCTCGATTGTTTTTCCCTTTCCTTTTCGAAGCCCTGCGATCTCACCATTGTCAGATGAGCTGTGTCTGAGGGAGCAGTGGCTTAACCTGGTGTGGCAGAGCCGATGCTTCTCCCATCACCCGCCTTGCTGTGATGGGACTAGGATCAGCATCCCTAGTCCCAGTTGAAAAATCGCATGAGGACCTCGCTCAAAGCCGGTCCATCTGCCTTGCTACTCTGACACTGGTCTGCAGCGCTGCCTGCCCCCTCTCAGCCTTCATTACTTCTACTACAATTATCTAAATTATAATAAAACCTCCTCTGAGTAAGGACCTTTTCTTCCCCCGTGTTTGTAAAGCACTGTGCACACCTCTGGCGTTATTTAAATAATAAGCAGTAGTAATAAAACCTGCAATGTTGGCTTAGAAAATAACTGTACTTGGAAAAGGGGCCGAATGGAGAGAAGCAAGCAAAGAGCACCGATGGTTTTGTTAACAGAGGTTGGGAAGCGTTTGCGGTAACAGCGGTTGCTCTCACTTTATGCCGCGTCCAGCATCCTTTCTCTTCCTTAAGCAACTTCTCTACGCTAAAACTTGCTTAGCTGGGAGGATCTAACCACAGGGAAGAGGCTTGAGTTTCAAATTAAAACAAAGCGAGCAAACAAATGCAAAGATGGTCTGTAACATGTGTCTATCTGCATTCGACCCTTGCTAAGCCAGGCTTTGCCAAACCACACGCTTCATAATCCGGACAAACAGTTATTGGTCTTTTCCTACTGCCAAGCAGCTATTTAGCAGCGATTCTCTGTCACCAAGGGTGGCATTTTTAAACATCCTCTGTACCGGTCTTACTCTACACCTGCTGCAGCCAGCAGCTTGCCATCGACCCCACAAGACCACACTTCGCAAACCCGATCAAATAGGGTTGATTGGGTTTTTTATCAAACAAGACCTATGATTAGTGCAATCTGAAGTATTAGATTAATTAACACTGACCACTGACAACACAAATGCACCCAACTCTACAATTTGGGGAGCCTATAGCTCCATGGGTCAGACAGCCAGGCTGGGGCACGGCATCACTGCCCTCCTGCACCCAGGAACCCACGGGTGAGCCCAGCACCCACATCAGGACCCTGAGCACCCAGGCAGCATCACCCACCTGACCCTGCCACCTCGCCGTCAGGCTGATTTGGAGTTTAGTGCAAGAGGAGTTGTCCCAGAAAGGTGTAAATCAACTGGAGGCAGCCAGAGGGTGGGTGTCAAGCTCCGAAACCCACCGCTATCCGGCAAACCTCACATCCACGCCGGCACATCCACGGGGCAGAGAGTCACATCTGCACAGCCTCTGGGATCCAGCCCTGGGTTGGCAAGGGCAAGGTGGAATCAAAGGTATGAAAATGTACTGAATGGGAACTGGCATGCCCAGACTTGGTCCCTACAATCCAGAAGCTGAGCCAAGAAAAGAAAGCAAGCACAGAAGGCTGGGATGGGGCAACGGGAGTTTCAGCATTGCAAACATGTTGCAGACAAGTGGGAGAATAATCTTCAGGGGAATGTTTGAAGGAGCTTGTGGTGGCTTGCTTGGGAAAAGAAAAAAAAAAATAAAAGAGAAACGGAAACAAAAGAAAGAAAAGAAGAAAAAAGCAGCTCTGGAGGCAGCTGGGTGCTGTGGTCGGGCACTGCGAGGGCTGCGTGCGGCAGCATCCCCCAGCAGCACGGAGAGTGCTTCCTCCCCGCGGCGCGCTGGCGGGGCTGGGCACGGTGGCCAAGACTCGGAAAACAAAATCGAAGGAAGCGGTGGACGAGGCCGGGAGCCAAGCGGAGGCTGTTGGGCGCAGGGAAGCGCATGGCACCGGGGATCAGCGCAGGAGGACAGCACAGGGCAGAGGACGGTCCGGTCCTGCCAGGGGGCTGGCACACAGTGATGGGGAGAGGACAGGGCTGCACTGGGGCTTCTGGGCTGCTCTTTGAGCTGATTCCTGTCCTTAGCATCATTTTTTACCCTCAGGTCTGGTATTTCAGTTGCCTGCGTGCCTCAGTTTCTCCTGCAGGTGATGGAGACACGAAGCCTTGCCTGCCCACATCCACCTCCCCATCCCTTGACATGGCAAAGCCACAGGCATGCCCGAACCCACACCAAGCCAGGCAGCTGTGGCCACCACAGAGAGGAGCCTCACCGAGATGCCCTTGTCCATCAAACACCCCTCTTGCACCGCTGATGCCATCGTGTCCCCGAGCCCAAGCAAAAGCAGAGAGAAGGAAACAGCCCCTTCTCCTGCGGCCCCATCCAGGACGGTTCCCGGCTGGCAGAGCAGCTCAGAGCAAGCTGGGAACAACATCAACCGTGCTGGGAACAAAGCAGTGGCTGTATCATGGTCACTGGGAGAGCTGGGAGGGGAGTTCCTTTTTTAAGTAGAAAGGCTTGGGGGGGTGTTTTTTCTTTTCTTTTTTTTTTCCTGTGGGTTTGCTTTTTCCCTTGTTAACCAAAAATGTCAACGAAATCAAGACCGTTCCCAGAAAAAGAACTTGAACAGATGAATTAATTTCATGTTTGGGGGGAAGGGGAGAAATAACAATGGAAAGTCTCAAATGATCCCATGTCGACAGTTTTTTTAAAAAAAAACAAGTTATGTATTGAAACAAATTCTTGTTTCTGATCCTCTGCAGTGACATGTAACTCTCTGCAAAGGCTGAAATCAAACCAAACCCTTCCAAGCAATCCTTTCTGAGTCTCTGGGCTGTGTGGGAGCACGATGCTCCTGTCTCAGCCAGGGTCTCCCAGCAGAAAGTCATCCCCCCACCAAGCTCTAGTCCTCTTTATCCTTTGCTTTCTCCTTTTTGCATGGAGAGAAAGCCAGGTATGAGCAAGGACGGCAGCTGAGTGCCCCGGCCTCTCTGCTCTGCCCCGCTCCACCAACCCATCCAGCCGGCAGCTTGCACGCCGTGCCAAGGAAGAGCTGGAGAAAACTTCATTCAACCCATCAAATACTTTCCCCTGAGCCTGGGCTCCCAAGGGCTGTGGACGTGCCCTTGTAAGAAGGGTGGGTTCACCATCCAAAGCCTGTGGGTGCAGAAGAGGTGACACATGTCCCAGTAAGGCCACCTCAGGGGCAGGACCTGGCTCTAGGACCCCAGGTGTAAGCAAACAACTTCACCCAAAACATGCTCTGACACGGCACGGTCTTGGGGGACACCAGAAGGTGACACTGAGCTCCAGAAGATTAAAAAAATCCCCCCAAAGAGAAGGAAGAACTACTGGCTGAGTTGTGAGTCAAGGTCGCACCGTTGCAAAGAGGTGTCCAGGGTAAGCCTGGGAGGATTTGGCTCTGTAGCTCCAACCAGCATCGCAGAAATGGTGTTTTCCTTCATTCCCCACCACCTCTCCTCCTCCATCCCCAGGTTCCTGCTACAGCCCTTGGCTCTGCCATTGCTACAAGCCTTGCCTCAGTCTGCTTCAAATTACCGTAACAATGCTGGGCCCCAAGTGGACATGTAAAGTGTCTCAAATTTATTGTAATTTTAAGCCATCCCTAAAACTGCAGAGACATTGCTAGAATATTTCTTCCTCCTTTTAAGACCCTCCGACGACTCGGCAAGCCAGCGAGAGGGACGTGAGGACAGGCGGGAGCAGGAGCTGACTGGAACCAGCTGCCTTTGCACGGGGCTTGCGCGGCTGCGCTGGCGGGGCTGGGGCATGGGAAGGGGGCAGCGGGGGTCCCCGAGGTGGTGCTGGGACAGGGGAAATGTCCCCTGGGACACAGTGACGGTTGGGACTGAGCGGCTGCCGAACCCGCGCCGCCCCATCTCCTGCTTCCAGGAGAGAAACAACACAGGGCAGAAGCGCTTTTGCTGGGAGCAGGACCACCGCGCGTGGCTGAAAGCCTGTGGACACCAGCCCCTTGCTGCCTGGCAGCTCCTGGCATGGAGGCAGCTTGTCCTGGGTGCTGCACGCTGGCATCTGTGTCACCCGCAGCCGTGCCACCCGCAGCCACATCACCAGCAGCCACACCACCAGCTGCCATCCACAGCCACGCCACCCGCAGTCGTGCCACCCACAGCCACGCCACCCACAGCCACACCACCAGCAGCCGTGCCACCCACAGCCATGCCACCAGCAGCCATGCCACCAGCAGCCGTGTCATCAGCAGCCGTGCCACCAGCAGCTGTGCCATCAGCAGCCGCGCCACCAGCAGCCGTGCCATCTGCAGCTGCACCACCCACAGCTGCACCACCCGCAGCCGTGCCACCCACAGCTGTGCCACCAGCAGCCGTGCCACCAGCAGCCGTGCCATCTGCAGCTGCACCACCCACAGCCATGCCACCCACAGCCGTGCCACCAGCAGCCACGCCACCAGCAGCCGTGCCATCAGCAGCCGTGCCACCCGCAGGCGTGCCAGCCCCAGCCGCCCCACCCGCAGCCATGCCAGCCACAGCTGCGCCACCCCCAGGCCTGGCATCCCC
>JAVJGI010000065.1:5859992-5913788 GCA_035590275.1 Ibycter americanus | reverse complement strand
GCCGCGCCACCAGCAGCCGTGCCATCAGCAGCCATGCCACCCGCAGTCGTGCCATCCACAGCCGCACCACCCGCAGCCATGCCATCCACAGCTGCGCCACCCACAGCCATGTCATCCACAGCCGTGCCACCAGCAGCCGTGCCACCAGCAGCTGCGCCACCCGCAACTGTGCCATCAGCAGCCATGCCATCAGCAGCTGCACCACCAGCAGCCATGCCACCTACAGCTGTGCCACCAGCAGCCGTGCCACTAGCAGCCGTGCCATCAGCAGCTGCGCCACCCGCAGCCATGCCACCTGCAGCTGTGCCACCAGCAGCCGCGCCACCAGCAGCCGTGCCACCAGCAGCCGTGCCATCAGCAGCCATGTCATCAGCAGCCGTGCCACCAGCAGCTGTGCCACCCACAGCTGTGCCATCAGCAGCCATGCCACCAGCAGCCGTGCCACCAGCAGCCGTGCCATCAGCAGCCGTGCCACCCACAGCCGTGCCACCAGCAGCCGTGCCATCAGCAGCCATGCTACCAGCAGCCGTGCCATCAGCAGCCGTGCCACCCACAGCTGTGCCACCAGCAGCTGTGCCACCAGCAGCCGTGCTACCAGCAGCCGCGCCACCCACAGCCGTGCCACCAGCAGCTGCGCCACCAGGCAGGCACTGAGCCTCTGCCTGGAGTCCGCATTAATGCTGTCACACAAATTTCACCTGTGAAACTGTTACAAGAATTAATTGATCATATAAGTACAGTAATTGGAACTTGCAAAGCATAGATAATTACCTTTTATTAGTTCCTGTAGATAATCCATTATGCACTGATTAGGCCTAAGTAAGGATCTTGTAGTCCTAGTTTGATTAATGGCAGATTACGGATATAAAACTCAAACAAGAATAGATAACTTATTCTTTTTTTTCACGCCTTGGGAGTACATCACCCTGTGAGTTATGGTCAGAAGTTTCCGAGGTGCCTGATTTGTCCCTGGGGAAAGTCGGGCACAGCTGCGATTCCCACCTGGCCCCACCGTGGTCCCTCTCCCGTGGCAGGTACCAGCTCCCAGTGCTCCCCGGCGGTTCGAGAGCCCCCAGCTCAAACCTCAGCAACGTGCCTGCTCGCTAACAGCCGCGTGTCATGCAAGGCCTGACCAGCTCCCTAACCTGTTTCTAGCTCAGAACAACTTGTCATCATCCCTTTCAACCCAAAGCAGCAAAACCTCTCCCAGGCACCTCGCCCCCCAGCTCGGATGCTCTCATTTCCACGGATGCTCAGACCATATATTTATTTTCTGCGATTCTCTGCCTGAGACAGAATATCAATAAGTATTTTCCGCCTGCAGTCGTTTGACTGCCAAATGCCATTCTGTGGGGCAGGGGATGCTGCTCCTACTTTTACAGATGGCCAGCCCCCGTGCTGGGCTCGGTGGGACTGTCCCTGCATCAGAGCCACCGTGTCCCCTGCAAGAGGGATCTGCCTGCAGCACGGGGGTTCTGCTCCCATCACCATCACTCTCACACCCTGTTTGCAGAGCAAGGAGCACAGGAGCAGGATGGGGGCAAGCGGACAAAATCTGCCTGCAGGCTAAAGGAAGCTTTATTTAAGAGGAATAAATAAAAAATAAGGCTGTGATTATCTCAGGCCACTCTCCAGCTGCCACCCAGAGACAGAATGGGGGAGGCATTTTTCAAGTGAATAAACAAAACTGAGCGGATGTGACATGCCGAGGCACAGGGACAGATTCCTCCTTTCTTCCTGGCCAGATAACCCCCTTATCCGCAAGGCGGAGGGGATTAGGAAGGAGAGGAGGAAAGGGGGGAAAACAGCAAATGTGGGCAAGGGGAGAAAAAATACCCATCAGAGAAGCTGGCCGGAGGGAGCACAGGAGCGAGGAGGCTGCGTTCAGCGCCAGGCTATTCATCCTGCACGCTCCGGACTGCCAGGGCTGGGGATGAATGAGATTTACTGCCCATTAAAATAAAGCCCTTTCTGTAGTTTACAAACAATGTTGCCGCTCAGTGGGAGGTTGGACATTTTAGTTCATTAAGCAGCAAATAATCTCTGTCACTTTGTATTTTTAAGTTTATTTACATGTAGGGTTGGGGTTTTTTACCCCTTCCTCCTCCTTCTCCTCCTCCTCCTGCTGCCCCCCCAGCCAGCAGCAAAAGAGCGTATGTGCACACAGCTGAAATGCTGCTCCGCACCCTGAGCTGGCTCCTCCTGTGGCCGTTGGCCAAGCCACTAAAATAATCCTGTTTATGCATAAAAAATGGTCCTTACAGTAAAAAGACATTTATTTCTGCCTAAAACCCAGGCGTGGGTGAATGGGGTGCCAAAGCAGCACTGCTGGGGCACAGACAGAGGCTCAGCAGCTGTCCTGGGAACTGGGGGCAGAACTGAGCCCTGGGGTAAGCTGGAGACATCAGCAGTGACTGCCAGGTCCCAGCATGGTCTGGGACACCAAAAGGGACAAGGACAAGGCTGCCAGCAGCAAAAGAGACCCCCGTGCCAGGCAGCCTGGAGTGTGGCCCATGGAGATGCTCAGTGGGAATGCAAACCGGACCACTCGCCCAAGGTTCCTGGTTCAGAGTAGAAGACCTTTCCCTTGGCATTACAGTAATATGCACGTCTGCCTAGAAATGCCACCCCTGCCCGGGAGCCTTTGCTTGTGCAGGGAGATAAGAGGGCAACACATCGCAGGGGCGGAGGTGGCGTGCAAGGAATTGCAGGAGGGTGCACGGGGTGACACAGCTCCAGCAAAATCCTGGTGGCACCTCCAGCTGCGCGTGGCTGCGAGCGCTGGCCCCTTTCCAGCAGCTGGCAGAGGCAGCAGGAGATGCTGCCGGCCAGCGCTCCCAGCCCCTGGCTCCGCACCAACGCGCTGCCAGCAAACTCCTCCGGCAGCGGAGGGAAACCTGCGCATCAGGCAGGATGCTGCCGGCTGCTGACACCCACTGTTCTGTGAGGCTACGGATGCTCTACCCAAAAAACACCCCGGGATGGCACCGCGGTACAGCCCGGAGCCTTGGCGGAGGGTCGTGGTCCCCTCTCCGCCTCCAGCACCACTCGAGGCTGGGAGGGAACAAGGGCATCTGGGAGGGTCAACACTCGATCTAGTAAAGATGCTGTGATGGTCTTTCGCGAGACGATGTGAACTCCCTTCTCAGCTACCTGTAGCCTGGGCCATGGATACCCCCCTGAACCCTGCTCCCACTGCAGCGCTAAGTGGCTCCCGCATCCTTCCCCGCTTCCTCCGGCAGATCCCACCGCGCGTGGCTAAACCCCGCCATGACTCAGCCCCAGCACCGCTGCAGCTCCCTGGTGGGCAGAAGAAATCCCTCCTCGTGTTATCTAGATCCTAAAGCACTTGAGCAGACGGCAAATGTGCAAGCCATTATATCATTCACTCACTATCAAAAGCTCACACAGAGGCACTTAATTACAGCCCCGGAAGCGCAGGCTTCCTTAATAAATCAAAGAAATAAAGTCAGGGATGATGCACTGAACAGAGGGGGTGGGGTGGGGGGAATAAAGAGCTTACAGTTTCCCACTGTGTGTCCCCTTTAGATAACAGATGCTCTCTTCTTAACCTCTCACTTCATCAGATCAGCTCCAGCTGTGTTTGGATCAAGTGTGCAGGCTGGCCCGCGTCCAGCCTGCCTGCTTCCCCGCTCCGGTGCCAGCTCCATCCCTCCGGCTCGAGGGCTGGCTGCGCCGGGGTGGCAGGGAGGAGGGGAGCCCCCGCCGAGCCAGGCCTGTTTCATTAAGCATATTTTACTCTATTCCTTCTTCTAGTGACCTAAACTCCTTCATAAGAGCATCTCTGAGACTCTCAAAGAGGGCTGAACACCGGTCCCATCGGCACCCTGAGGCCATCCCTAGCCTGGCTCCCGGGAAAAGCAGCCCGGGAGCTGGTCGTGCCGCAGGAGCGACGGATGGGTACCACCCGTTTTCCCTTGCAGCCCCCATGAGCAGCCCATGCCAGTGTTAACAGCCAGGAGACAACACTGTTAGTAAACCGCTTCCAAAGGCTGCACTGATAGCTCCACGTCGTCTCGGCCATAAATCACGGGAGAAGCCCCCCGGGACACCCCCGCTCCCTGCCTCGGCATGCACCACCCACCTCCCTGTTTATTTGTAAGTGTCACCTCCTCCCTCCCGCTGGCGCGCAGCCCGCTGCAGGAGCGCGGTGATGAATGGGGCTGCAACAGCGTTAGAAGGAGATTCCTCACCGCAGAGCCTCGCCAGCCTCGGCCGGGGCCAGGAGCGAGCAGCCCCCCATACTGGGCTCCCCCCCGCCTGGAGCCGCTGCACCTGCACCCACCACCCCATGCTCCGGCACGTACCCCCGCGGGAAAAGCGATGCCGGAGGGCTGGCAGAGCCCAGGTCCCCTTACCCGCCTGCAAACGTGCCTCGAAGCCCAAGGACCTTAGCAGAGATAAAGCCTTTGAGAAATCCCACTGCTCCTAATCCCCCAATAGCACAAAAATAATGAAGCCTTATCTCATCAGGCCTTAACCCAGTAATTACCCAGGGGATGGCTTAATAAGGAAGGGACACCCACCTGCCAAATACAGCCTAAGCCTGCCTCCTGTCCGGTTACACAACACAAGGCTGGGCACGGCGGCGGCTGCGTCCCCCAGCCCTCTCGGACCGAGCCAGGCAGGGGAAGGGGAGCAGGAGCAGCCCCGTCCCCACACCGGGGGGGCTGAGGGAGCCCAGGTGCCCAGGAGACCCAACCGCTTCCCCAGAGCAGGGGCCGTCACTGCCCCCAACATCCTCCTGGAGCCAGCCAGGAGGAGGCAAGCCCTGCCACAAGGAAAAGCTGTCTGCCTCCAAACTCCCCAAAAGAGCCCCAAAATCTCAGCTGGCGCAGTGGCTCGGCGGAGGGGAGCACCTGCTCGCAGGCTCTCCGCGCTGCCCTCCCCTCGCCAGCTCGGCTGGTGCTGTGCCACCCCCTCCCCGCACCCCACATCCTTCCTGCCAGCGCTCCCCAGGCACAGCCGATGCTCCAGCCGTGATGCCTGGATGGCTGGGAGAGGGGACGGCAGCCGGGAAGGCTCAGAGATGGGTTTAAACCCCATCCTGGCAGCCTGACCTGCGGGTGCTGGGGGATGTTTCTAGCCCATCCTGCAAGACAGACATCTCCTCGCCGCCACGGCCCAAATCACGAGCAACTTCAGCAAATCTTCGCCAGGGCTCCGAGTCAGACCACATGCCCTGCTCAGTTAACGGAGCTGGAGCTTGAAAAGTGAGCCGGTCGGAGGAGAGCGCTTGGGTTACAGCTCGGAGCAGCCGCCGCGGGGCCAGAGTGGGCTCTGACAGCTCCTGGCTGCTCCCTGGGCAGCGATATCTCCAGATCTTTTACAAATAAATATCATTGCTCATTATCGCAGCATTAAAGTTACATGCTGGGCGAGATGGGTACTGAGCTTTCCCTCGCTAATCTAAAACGGATGCCAGCGTTTCTATTATTAATCTCCCCGGCCGTGGGCTCCCTCCCCCTCCGCCGCTGCCAGCTCTGCCACCGCCACCCCCTGTCCCCACGGGAGGAGAGGGGACAGCGGAGCAGTTCCACAGCCCCTCTGTGCTTGCTCACACATGGCCCGGTGGCTTCGCTCCCTGGCTGAGCTGTGCTGCTCCTGGGAGGGGGTAAAGCCTCCCCCCGACACCAGGGCTGGGTGTATCCGGAGGTTTGATTTTGCTGAACCCATTTCCACACGCAGCCGCAGTGAAGACGAGCCAGCGGCAGTGTTCCTCCCTGGTGGTTCCTCCCTCCACGGCACCGCTGGGTGCAAGGACCCACATAGCCAGGAGCATCTCGGGGGGCTCATGTCCAGCCTCCAGCCCAAAAATGTTGGTGCCTGCAGACCAGCTACCTGCTGAGCAAGGGCTGCCAGCCCCAGGGAAGGTCTCTGCAAAAAAACCTCCCTGCACAAGCAAAACCAAGACCAAAAACTCTTGGTGCTTGTGTCCACCCCAAGCTAGAGCTGCTCAAGAGCAGCACGCTCACCCCAGCATCCCGATATGCCGCAGACCGGCTGCCGGGAGGACGTGCCTTGCAAGGAACCGCGTGGGTTTGACTCTCACACCCTGCCGCATCCCAGGCTCCCGCTCCAGCGTGGCGTGGGGCTGAGCCGCAGGATGTGGCCTGGCTGGGCAGAGCCCAGCGCTGCCCTGCTGCCCACACACAGCAGCATCTCCAGCAGCCGCTTCCTCCAAAGCCAGAAGATACTGAGTCACCGGCACAGAGCTGCCCAGCTCATCCTCTCACTCCCTGCAGCTGGAGTTACTGCTGGCACGTTTGCAACACAGAGCCCAGCATCTGCAGAAGCAGCAGCAGCAGCGTCAGGACAGGGATGGATGCGCAGCTGCCAGCCCCCAGCCCACCCCGGGATAAATGCAGCGCTTCCCGCAGTCCGGCAGCAATCCATGCTGCACCTTATCTCTAGGCGGCTTCAATTGCAGAGATGGGTATCGCAGTTAGATGTTGGCTCGCTAAGAGGAACGAGAAAGCTGTGGAAACACTGAGCACCAGGGCTGGCTGAAGACAAGCCGAGGCCACTGTGGAGCAAGGAGGATAGAGGGCAACCCCAGGAGATGGCCTTGTCCCCGCTGCCTACAGCACACAGTAGTCCCAATGCCTAGACAAACTCTGCTGGATATTGGCCATATACAGAAAGTCCCCCAAAGTCCCAATACAGAAAGTTTCCCCTCCCCAAATCACACACGGAAGAACCAGGGAGAAACCGAAGCAGATTTCCCATTTGCCCGGGAGGTGTGGGCCAGCTTTGTGGGGGCACATGGGGTTAGTGCCTGGGGCATCCACCCAGTCCCGCTCCAAGCACCATGAAATCATCCACCAGAGCCCCGAGACGCCGAGGTGACGGCACCCATCACCCTCCCATCCCAGGCCAGCTCCCCTCCCCTCCCTTTGCTTCTCCTTTTTAAGAGAACAATTAAACTTTGTCTTTTTATCATCTATACCAACGCTGACTGCGGGGTTGCTGCATCCTCCCCAGCTCCTAACCCCCCCTATCATGTTACCCGTGAGAGGGGGGTGACCCCAGCCCCCAGCCAGATTCCCACAGTCCTCACAGGGGGAGGGTGCCTTGTGCCAGGCATCCCCTTGCCCAGGGGGGATGTTTGCCTGCGTCCCCTGATTTCAGGCAGCCCGCGTAGGGAAATGAATGCAGATTTCAACATCCTTTGGTTCATCAGCTGCTCGTTTCAACATCCCCACAGTAAAGCCTCAAAAAAAGCACACCCTGTCACTCCCTCACAATCTTCCTTCTGCTAACTCGGCTTTATCCAGCAGACTATTTGTCACCTCCAAATAAATATTTATTAACCAAACTGCAGGTGTCTGGGGCTTCCCACCTCCTCTGCTTTCAGCTGCGCTGACACCAGAGCTCTGCGGAGCACCCAGATGTCAGCTGGTAACAGCTCCGGGAGCGTTTCTGCTGCCTCCTTTGAGCCTGGCGTTCAAATAACTTCTCAAATCTTCCCACTAACCTCAGCGGGAACACCCTGGTTAAGAGACATCTCAGTGCAAGCAGATGCAGGGGGTGGTGGATGAAAAAGCAGGGTGGGAGGGAGCCTTCCTCGGGCTTTTCCTCTCGGTAAAGTCATGGACTTGCAAGGAATGCAAAGCCCAAAGCCAAGGGTCAGTCCCGCAGGACAGACCCTCCCCAGCCCTGCTACTGCAGGTGTGGAATAAAGACTTTCAGGGTAAAATCCGCTCCTTTGTGCAAAATCCAGAGATTCTTGGTGCCCTCTGCATCCCCTGGGTAAAGCTCCTTGGAGGGAAGGACTCCCAGCACTGGAGCATCTTCCTCCAGCTCATGGGCTTAAGGAAATGTCTACAACCCACCAGCACGCTGGACTTTTTGGCTTTGGAAATGGAACCCCAGGTCCCAGGCTCCAGAGCTGCCCAGGAGATGAGGGGGACGCAGCCCCTTGTGCAAAGCTGGGGGGGGGTCCATCTCTAAGAGAAGCCCATCCAGGAGAGCCAGGCCAGGGCAGACCACAGAGGTGCTCACGTGCACCTGGTGGAGGAAGACATGGACGAAGACAGGGCAGCAAGAGGTGCAAAAGGAGGTGCAGCCAACACCTTCTCAAAGTCCCAGAACCTCCAAGAGCACCTGTGGTTTAAATACGGGGGCAAGCTCTGCACCCCAACATAGCCCCAAATTTGTAAGAATTGGGAAAGGAAAGGCAGAAATAGCTGCAAATGGCACTGGTTCCCCCAGCAGTGACCTGTGAGAGCCCAGAGCCCAGGCTGCAGCCCTGCAGGGGGGGTTCCGACAGCCCCATCCCACGCTGCTGCGGGGCAGCAGAACCTCGCCGGAGCGGCCGCACACCCTGGCATGGCTGGCCGGTATTTCCTGCCGACGAGCCCGGGCCAGCAGCAGCCAGGGCGGTGCAGAGCCAGTCAGACGTGTGTAGGCTCTGCACGATGGGAAAGCAGCCCAGAGTGGGGCTGCAAGGTGATGCTGGTGCTGGATGAGGCCCTGCAGACCAGGAGAAAGCTGCATGGAGCGGGGCTGCACCCCTGCAACCAGCCACTGCAGCTGGTTTGCTCACTGGAGCACCACATCCACCCGGCACCAAAGCAAGAAAAAAATTAAGCTGCGGAGAGCAAAAGGGAGAGGTGAGGGAGGGTGGGGTGCATGCTGCAGATGGCTCCAGCCCAAGGAAAATGCCCTGGAATTCATATAAAACCTGCAGGATTTAATTATCAGCTTGCCTTATGGGGCAGGGATGTGCCAGGAGCCTGCCCCTCTCCCCCTGTTCTCCCTTTCACCAGGCTGGATGTTGCCTCCCAGTGCCGCCGGCTGGGGCTGGGGCTGCAAAGGGAGCCAGAGAGACACCAACAGCTTGCAAAACCCTGAATATTCCCCCGACCAGACTCTGCCTCACTGGGACAGGAGGACCAAAGTTAATTTTAGGGCATTTGATTTTCATCGAGTCTCTGGGCAGAGCCCAATGTCCCTGGTTAAACCAATGGAGCTGTATTCGCCCATTTGGGCTCTATTTGCCCATTAACTCGGCAAGCAGGTACCAGGACCCTCATTCAGCAGGAAGGCTGGGACCCCAGGGTCCCTTTGCTGCTTCTGACTCAGGTCTGCTGCCCAGTTTCTTGGGGGCTATGCACCCCCCCGCTGCTGGGAGCGCACAGCCAGCCAGCCCCGTGCCCACCTGGGCAGGCAGCAGCTCGACCCACGTTGTGGAGAGGATGGGGAAGAGGCTGTGTGCCAGCCAGGCACCACGCCACCCAATTCTGCAGCCACACAAAGTAAGAACCACCGCTGTGATAGTTCATCGTGGAGCAATGGTGGGATAGATTTAAAAAACACTCTTGCAAAGAGAGTTTCCTTGTCCTGCCTGCTCCGTGGCGGTACGAGACCAAGTGATGGGTTCCCCGGCTGCCCTCCCCATCCCATCTCACCCTCTCTGGCAACACAGAAATGGGGGGAGGGGGGGAAGAGGGAAAAAGAGAGAAGAAAGTCCAAAACAGACTAGCTGCAGCACAGGGCGGTTCAACCACGGGAATGGAAACCTTTCCAACCCGCATCCCTGGGCATCCCTGAGCCCCAGCCAAAGGCCAACGGCAGCCACAAGAAAAGTGAAAGTAGGAACCTGAGGTTTAGTGCTCCACTGCAATGGGGGAGACGGTCACGCCAAGGCCGTGGTGCAGAAAGGGCACAGGGCTCCCTGTTCCTCCTGGGAACAGCCCAAGGCCACCTCGCCTCCCTCGAGGCACAAAACAAAGGGATTTAGGCACTTCGAATGTCCTTGGGGACACCACCAGGCTCCTCTCCAGCACAGCCTCCCACCCAGGGTGATGATAAATCTGAGACTGGGAAACGCTCGGATGCTGCCACAGACACGAGGAGTGTTTTAACAGCCTGGCCTCTCCCCCTCCACCCCTCGTCACCACTGTCACCTCGTCCCCTTCCATCCCTCCCACCCCTTTCAAATTAGCAGCCATCGACCTCCTCCCCCTGCGGAGCTGACATTAATCCAGCGATGTTTGTTTAACAACAGCTCCCATTGATCTGTAGCCTGATCCCCCAAGTCAATACAGACTTTCGCCAGGGTCTGGAGTGCAGGATCCGGCTCCGAAGTGGCCCGTCAAGCTAAAACGGCTGCGCAGGCTGATAGGATCAGATGCTGTCAGTGCTGCTCTGGGACCCATTAGCTTTAATTAGCTGATGATGCTGTAGAGGCCACATAAAACAATGAAGGGGATTGATCCCTCGTGTAACACTATTGACAGTGGAGCTGCATCTGGGATCAGTTTGGTGCCGGATGCATCTGTAGGGTCTATAAAAGCAAGGCCTGTTTTCTTTTTCTTTTCTTTTCTTTTCTTTTTTTTTTCTTTCTCTTTAATTTAAAAATCCCATAATGGTAAGCCTGCCAGTTTAAAAGCAAGAGCAAAAAAAAAGAAAAAAGCCAAAAGTCAACTGCAGGGAGCCCTCTGTGATTGCCGTTGATGGTAAGTTAGGGCACATTTAACCACTTCCACCATCCCTCCCTGCTAAATACCCTCGTGTGTATTGCACACACCGATCATTAAGGCACGCAAGCCTGCTTCCAGGTCACTGTCATTACCCCCGTTTTAAAAACAAGACACCAGCTTTCTCCCTGTCCTTTGCTCTGAAGGGCACACCAGTCCCCAAACCACCTGCTTTCCGCAAAGCTCCCTCCCTCTTCGAAGCGTCACCCACGAACCGTCACCTGCAGAGAGGGGCCAGGGTGCCGCAAGGAACACGCTGCACCCAAGGAGGGAACCCCAAAATACCAGGATGCTGCAGGGAGCTCTTTCGTTTTCATCACACCTGCTGCAATCATCCAGCTGAGCATCTCCACGTGCCCCCCACATGTGGTGGGCATTTCCGCTGGGGGACTGACACTCTGACAGCCAAATGCCTTTATGCCCTAGGTAGTACCCCATTACGTACGAAGAAATCCCAGTTAAGAGAAACCCACAGTCATTAGGAGCAAGCTCAGCCACGGCACAGGGAGCATCTCCCCAGACACCCTCCAGCAGCACTGGGGAATCACGCAGGATTCACCCCGCCGAGCTCCCTTCTTTAACTCCCAGCATTCAGCAGACACAGCATCACATCCCTACCGCACTGCAGCTCAGGGATGCCGCTTTTGCCAGCCCAGAAATAGGGCCAGGAGCCAAAAACTCCCCTGAGCCGGCAGGGAGTCCCCGCAAAGCATGCAGAGAGGAGGATTTACATCGCATCTCCCCCCGCCGCCGCCTCCCAGCAGGCAGCAGAGCTGAGGACCACAGCAGAGCATCCCTGCCCACAGCAGCTCCTGCCTGCAGAGAACAACCCTTGGGGTTCCCTGGAGCCATCCTTCCCTGCCATCCCCACGGCAGCTCTAAAAGCTCCCTGAAAACTCCCCAAAAAGGGGAGGCAGATAAAAATGAGCCCCATAGCCCTCCGAGGAAGGCAGCTAAAGCCTGAGCGCAGGGGCAGGCAGGCAGGCAGGGCAGCGGGAGCGAGCACGCCGGGGGGGAGCACATGCCAGCCGCCCGGCTCTGACGGCTGACACCCTGGCGTAACACTTTCCAGATGTGGCTGCAGGAAGACAGAAGCAGAGCTGTTCCCTGCTGAGGAAGCTGGAAACGGTCGGAGATAATGTGGAATTCCTGAACGGGAGCCAGCGCCGGCCGGGGCTGGGGTGCAGGGACAGCCAGGGAGAGGCAGCGCGCCGGGGCCGATACAAAACTCCTCTCTCTTTTGTGTGTGTGTGTGTGTTTTATTTCGGGAACTCTGCATGTAAAAGCCCTTAATTTATACGCTGTGTGGGTTGACGGCTGTACCCAACAAATGGAACATTTTCTCCATACCCTTGTGTGTGTGATAAACAGCCGCTGCGGAGAGGCAGGGAACAGAGCCTTTTTCTTCGCTGTGATAAATACGGTCCCAGCAACTCCGAGTTTCTTGGCTTGGTGATTATTATTTTTTCCTCCTTCTCGAAGGGGGAGGCCTCAGCCCCCTCGCCAGGTACCCTGCACAGCACCAGGCAGGCGAGCGGGGCGGTGGGCACTGCCTGCCCCCCTTGCAACCTCTCCCTCCCGGAGCAGCGCTGAAGCTGACGTAGTCCCTGTTTGCAAACCCGGCTGCCAGCGGCTAGCGGAGGCGGCGAGGCCAACAACAGCAGGGAACAGTCCCTGCTCCACACCAGGCACAGACGGGCACCCCTCCGCTCCCGTCCCGCTGTAGCAACCTATATAGGTGCTATACAGGAGGCAGCCTGCGCAGGGTGATACAGGACCCACCCCGGTGCCTGGGTGCTACAGGTGTGCAGGTATGCAGGGTGATACAGGAGGCATCGCCTTGTGTGCCCACCTCTCAGCTCCTGGAGCTGCAGGTACTGCCATAACACAGGTTTTGGAAAGGGCGTTGGTTCAACAAGGGAGGGAGGGAGCAATGCGGGGATGTAAAAGGCGTGTAGTTGTGGCACTTACGGATGTGGTTTAGTGGTGGATTTGGCAGCGTTGGGTTAACAGTTAGACTTGATGATCTTAAAGGTCTTTGCCAACCTAAATGATTCTGTGATTGCTGCAGAGATCCCCCTGCACCATCACTCAGAGGGGGAACCCCAAGAGGGTGGGCGAGGAGCAGAGGATGACGGGGTACGCAGCTTCAGCAAACCCCCTAACCTCCAGAGAGACATCCCGATTCTGCTGGGCAACCTGGGACAACGCACTCGGCCCCTCGGGCGAGTCCACCCCACCAAACTGCCCCGGCTGCCCCAGCCCCACCAGCGGCACAGCCGCCATCCCAAAGCTCGCAGGGCAGCGGGTCGCAGTGCCGGCAGCTCACCAGCAACAGCCCACCCGGCCACGCCAACAAGTGGCTTTATGGTCCTCCACCACCCTGTCACCCAGCGAGCCGGGGTGCAGACCACCCAGAGACTCCCCTGGCAGCATCAAGTCTATCATCGTATATCTATTATGCAATGGATTTAAATATCTGTATTATATCTATGCACACACATAGCATAACATGACATACATTCATCTGCGGTAGAATAAAATGCAAAGTTATATGGGGTGCCCTGTGCAACGGGGGTAACACTCCCCAGCACGCCGAGCCACCCCGGCCACAGCAAACCCGGGAAGCCACCGGGCAGGAGCCGGAGCATCCGCACGGCTGCTCCTCCCCGCAGGGATCTGCAGCACAGAGCCGCTTCCCCCGCCACCGCTGTATTTGCACAGCCGGTCCTGATGGGAGCCCAGTTAAACTGGCGATAATGGACTTGCAGCGGGTTCAAACGGATGTTTGCTGCGAGCAAAAAAAAAAGGACCCAAAGCCAGAGATGAGGCCAAAGTCAGGAAATTTGCCTCCAAGTCAGCCATGCCCCAGGACATCAGCGCTCGCATGCAAAAAACCAACCAGAATCACGGTCAGTTTTGCAAAACGAAGCCCTGGCTTGGCAGCAGTGAATAAGCATGGGGGTGCCCGGTGCACCCCAAGCTGGCTGCCACGTTCACCAGGACAGCCACCATGCACATTCCCTTGGTGCACCAGGGTATGCTGGTCCCCAACAGCCAAAATCTGCCTCTTTGTGCCTGCTGGGGACCCGCCGAGGCCGCCGCAGACAGCACACAGGCACCCAAGCCAAGGTCTCAGCTGGCAAAACAAAACTCAGCTCATTTTCCTCCTGCAACCCAGAAGGGTGACGGTGCTGGGGCGCAGGTGCAATGGCACCCACGGTCACGCCGAGCCGCTCCCTCGGGGCCACCTGCACCCATTTTGTGCCCAAACTCTGGCCAGTCCCTGGGTGAAACGAACTTCAAGACAGCTGAAGCCCAGGACAAGAAAACCAACCTTTCATCCAAAATCAGGGGGGTTTCCCCCATTTCTGGACGAGGCAGATACATCAAAAAAACAGCATTTCCTGTGGTATTTCAGCACTCTCTTTTCTCAGACAGAGCCATCTAAGAACAGCTTCCAGGGCCATCGATGGGCTTTGGCGCAGGCCCAAGAGGAACACAACCATGGAGAACCAGGAGCATCCTGGAGCATCCCTCTGGGATTCAGCTCAGCTGACACGTGGGGTGTAAATGGGGCTGGCGCCAGCATGGGTGACACAGGGCAGAGACCTCAGCAGCAAAGCACTGATGAGTTCATCTGGGAGCCTGACACATGCTCCCATGTTGGCAGCCCGCAGAACCCGGGGTATCCCAAACAGGCTGATGGCTATTCTCATTTGTAATCCAGCTGATGGGGAGTTCAGGCATCCATCAGTCCAGCAGCCTAGTATACTAAACTTTTCCAAAAAAAAAAGGGGGTGTCACTTCAGGCAGTGTGTGGGAAGGCACAAACGTGCCACACACCTTGGGTGCAGCACTGGGGAGACCTCGGCGTTGCTGTTTTGCCACCTGTTTCCTTCTGGCATTGCTAATATTCCCTGGGCATCTGTGGGAATGGGATGGCTCAAGGCACCATGAAGAGGCTGGGGCACACTTCAGCTCCAGGGATGCTTCGGGGTCCTTCCAGACAAGCAGCTGGCAGTGCTCTGATCCAAAAACCCTCCAGTGACGCCTGGGTGACGGCTGAGGGGTTTCCTGTATGCTCCGAGAGGACGGGTGTTTCTGCAGCACGACCCCGGGTGATGCCCAGCCTGTCCCCCGTCGTGGCAGAAAGTCATGATAGAATAGGCTAAAGAAGGCAAATCTCCCACAATGGCCCCTTGGTGACCATGCTGGGGCTGCAGCTTTCACAGCAGTCGGTAACACCAAAAAACCTCCCAGGAGCCCTTTGGAGAGCTGGAGCCAAGCCGGCAAGGAGAAGCAGCCTGGGAACAGGGACCAGCTCCTGCCAGCCAGCCCTGCCCTTCCCACCCTGTGCATCCAGGGATCTTCACATCCACAGCTACAACCTGCCCCGTGCATGGATCCAGCACCCAGCTCTCCATCACCGTGAGGCGCAGCAGCAGCCCCCGCAGGGTGAGCAGCACCCACCTCCGAGACCTCTGCAGCTGCTCTGGAGACACCCAACCCGTACATATTTTCCCCACTAGTTAAATCTTTATTTCCTTAAGGGACAGGTCACCGGGAATGGCTGCTCCTTGGTGGGCAGCTCCGGCACAGCTACCCCCTGCAGCAGCGGTTGCTCCCCCAACCCTCCTCTTCTCCCCCTCCCAGCGATTTTCTCCCTCTGCATGGGGAGGTGGGTGGGTGGGCAGGGAGGGGGATGTTAATGAGCAGTGCCACCGGCAGAGGTTACCATTAATGATTTTCCCAGCAGATCACACCACTCCCCTTTTAACCTCTGTTAGCGAGCCGAAGTCCTTGAATTATACAGCCGAGTGCACCCACCCCACCTCCCTCCGGCTCTGCCCATAAAACCCCTCACCCTGGCCGAGCCCCCCGTGCCCCAACAGCCTCCCGCGGGAACGGCAGCCCAGCCTCACACCCCAGCCGCTGCCACCGCTGGCATCCCGAGATGTCAAAAGACAGCAAAGCTGATGCTGATGGGCATGAAGGTCAGCGGAGAGGGAAGGTCGTCTCCGGCAGTGGAGCCAGCCACCCTGCGGGCAGCTGCGACCGCCACGTGCCCGCTCCCTGAGCCCTGCCTGCGCCGGGGCATCCCTTCCCAAAGTCTGTCCTGGGGGTTTGTTTGAGCAGAGCTCAAATAAACCTTGTAAATGCACTGCCAAGGGAACAGGAGGGAAAAGCAAACCCATGCCTATATTCACCCTGAACAGCACTGCTGGTACCTCCAGGTCCCACCGCGCCCCTTCCCTGCTGTCATTTCCACTGCGAAAGCCAAAGAGGTTGGTTGGCTCCTGCTCTCCCACCTCTCTCCAGGGAAAGTCTGGGCTCTGGCAAGCTCCCAGTGCAATGGGAGGAACTGGGACGGTTTGACACAGCGGGCTGTGATTTGGCATGACTTGGTGCATGGGGATGCACCCAGCATGGGCAGCAACCCTTCCAGCCAGCCACAGCCATCCCATTCCTGTTCCACTGCTGGGGGAAACTGAGGCACGGAGGGACCCTACCAGGTCTGAACACCCATTGCCAGAGACCAACCCATGTTACAGCATTGCCTTTTTCCTCCCACTGCAAAACCCACCTCTGGGTGGCTGCAGCCGCTGCCCTTCGCAGCACCAGCCAGCACTGCAGAGCCCAGCGAGGAGAGCCGTGCCCCTGGGCGCTGCCCCCCGCCCAGCTGCGGACAGGTCAGTGCTGTGCCTCTCTCCTTTGCTTTCCCACTTGTTTCTGCCTGCAGTCTGTACAGAGAAGGTGCAATCCTCACGTACACCTTGCAGTCCGCAACCCTGCCTGCCTGGCTGCGTGCGTGCACACACATGTGCAAAAAAGCCGCCCGTAATCTCCCTTACATCTGCCGTTCCCAGCTCATCCTCACGTGAGCCACCCCGTCATCTACCGAACACAAGAGGAGTAATGCAAATTCACTGCCCCAGCTCCCCACCACGGTCCCCACACGGCGAAGTTTGGGGTGCACATGTGTTCCCAGGGGGCACAGCTCCTTCTCAGTCCAGCTCTGTGACCCAAGGGTCACGTGGCAGCCATGGAGTTTGCAAAGAAGGAGAAGCTGTGGCCAAAATGGACTTGGCTGGATGGTGGAGAGGAAAACCACCCATCCAGGGACACAGGGATGGGACACAAGGAGGGACGGCAAGGAGCTCGCATCCTGAGTGGGCTGGGCACCATAAGCCCCAGCCTTGATGCTCTGCCCTTCCACCTTCCCACCTTCAAATGGGGGGGGCTCACCCTTTTCCCTGTGACCCAGGAGCAAGACACAGCCCTTGAGGAGAAGCACAAACCCACCGCATGTCCCATCCGTTCTCCAACACCTCCTCCCGGCCGGCACGTGAGCGACGGGGGCTCCAGCCGAGCGGCTGTCGCTTGTGATTTGTGGCGTTAATATTTCAGGGGCAGGGAGCGAAGGGGTGACAAGGGCTGGGGAGAGCCAGCTCTTGGAAGTCAACTAGCAGGGTTATAGCTGAAGGCAAAGCAATAACACTGATGGATCTGAGGACCTGGGGTGGCAGAGGCTGGAGGAGGAGGAAAGGAGAGAAGAAAGCGGATGAGAAAGGGTGACAAACAGCATAAATACATTCTGCCTTTACATGAGGTTGCCATGAGCTTGTTACAGCTGTTTCATCAGCTAGCCCTATCCTGAACCAGGGAGGAAACAGCACGCCATCCCAGAAGGGGACCAGGGCTGGCAGGAGAGCCAGGCAGCAAAGGGATGCTGCTCCCGAGGGGCTGGGCTGGACCCCCAGCGCTGGGAGCGCTGCCCCGGAGGGTGTCAGTGGCCACCAAAGCTGCACTGATCCATGCCACACGCCTACGGGCAGCTTTTCCTGAGCTGCTTCTTGCTGCTGGGGGCCGCCGCGGCTCAGCCAGCCCCACTGCCCCCAGCCCCGATAATGCCCCACCAGCCCCAGCCCCCTGCAACTCGGCGGTGGACGGGCTCGACAGCCAGAGCCCTTTTTAAGACCTGCACACTTGAGAGGCTTAACGACAAGAATATCTCGATTATCCGCACCCAGAGCCCTCAAGCAGCCCCTGCTGCTCTCGAGCAGCTTAAAGGATGGGAATTACCGGCGGGGGTACCCGAGACCCCTCCACAGCATCCCCCGCCTCCAGCTCCCGCAGCCGGCTGTGCCTCTCCTTCCGAGGGGCAACAAATATCCATATAACCCCCCCTAATTGCCACCCTGGTCTCCTCCCCGGCACTTTTCACACCTTCCATCAGCAGTGAGGTATGCGTGACTTGCAACAGGCCACAGCCAGAGCCGCTGCGGCGCGGAGACGGTAACGTTTTGCTGGGAAAAGGGCAATTTAATTATCCCGTCTTCTGTTTCGTGACAACACAGGAACGTGCTGCTCAGACACAGAAAGCGCCATGGAGGCAAACAGCAATCCTGCCTGGCACTTCCCGGAGCTGCGTCCTCGCTTCCCGGCTTTCCGCCGGCGGCAAGGAGGGGCTGGGAAAGGCGAGCACACGGAAACCACGGGGTTAAAGCAAAGCCCCAAACCTCCAAGTTTTTCAATAGTCCGAAGAAGCAGGAAAAATGTTTTTGTTGTCCAGCTGCAATGCTTCTTCCGAGCTCAAAGCAAGCGCCGTGTCTCATCTGGGGGCTGTTTGGCCGGTGTGGGTCTATTTTTACAAGGAAAATGGGTTGTTTTGAAGTGGAAGGTTGATCAGAAAAGGAAGAAATATTAAAAATACTGCAGCCCCCATTTGGGAGATCAAACTATTCACCAAATCCAGCCAGACTTCACAAACCGTGTCTGACCTTCCAAAGCACCACCTACCAGGAACTTTGCTATTAAAATATATTCAATAGCACAAAATACATTAAAATCCACCCTTTAACTCAGCTCTGCCCACGGACCAGGGGTGAAGGCTGGTGTGTGGTGCCTGTCCCGCTGGGTGGGTTGCAGCGGGGACCCCGCAGCGAGGCAGAGGCAGCGCTGGCCCCGCTCCGTGCCCCTGGGGCCACAGCGGATGGGGCCAGGGGATGCTGCCGGGAGCAGCTCGGGTACCACGGGGCGGGAGGAGGGTGCTGGGGATGCTGGTCCTGCCTGGCTGAAGCTCTGCAGTGGCCTGCTGAGCTCGGTGCACAGGCAGCACGTGTGCGGCGGCGTTTGTTGTGACAGCAGCTCCATTAGCACCGAGGAGCCAAGCTGCCTTCCCAAGGACCTGGCGCAGACACCCTAATTAGTACGTTAATGAAACTGGTTGGCCCGGAGAGACCAGGTGCGAGGGGATGGAGGAGGAGCTGGAGTGTTGGGGCAGGATGATGGCAGCCCGAGAGCCAGGGTGGCTGCACCGAGGGACAGCCTGATCGCCCAGCTCAGAGGCAGGGTGGGAGGATGGAGAGCAGCAGGAGAGCCCGGCTGCGGCACGGCACAGCTCCTCGGGCTGAGCAAGGTCCCTCCAAGCTCCCCATGCACCTCTGCCTCTTGCAGGGCGAGCGCTGCAGTGAGAGTAAATAAGCACGAGAGGCAAGAATAGAAACTTTCCAGATAGGAAAGTCCCAGAAGGGGAGAGAAGGAGAAAACAGATTGGTGTGGGGCACACAAATGGGGCAGGTGTTGTGCCAGCTCAGTCAGGGAGCGCTGCCTCGGTCCCCACAGCACTGCTGCAGCCACCCGAAATCCCCGGCACGAGGAATTCCCACACCCCTGGGCAAACGCAGGGACAATCCCAGCGATGAGCTGGTGTGTCCTGCAACGTGGGAAATGACCTGGCAGCCTGACTTACAAACAGGTGACAAAGCAGCCAGCTTTCTGCCCACCCAGGAGGGCTGGTGGTGGCATCCTGGGGACGCCAGTCCTGCTTCCCTGCCAACAGGCTGTGTGCCGCAGAGCCTCAGTGATGCAGGAGAGCCCCGGGAGCTTTCCTCCAGGGTCCCCTTTAGAAGAAATTTGTGCTCTCATGGGTCCCCCCCGGTTTAATTTTCACTCCCTTCCCCACATCCAGGAGCAGCACGCTCAGAGGCTCCCAGCCCCGCAGCCGCACGCAGCCCCTCGCTGCAGCTCAGGAGTGATAACAGACTGCAGAGCTGCTTCGGAAGGTCCCGATGCAAGAGAGGAGACCCTACAGCAAACGCCTGCTACCAGGTTGGGTGACAACAGGAATTTCTCTCCTCGGAGAGATCTGTTCCCCAGTGCCTGCTGGGGAGCAGCCAGGGCTCTGCTTTTTGCAGTACTCGCCAGCTTTGCATCAGCTCAGCTCCCCGAGGAGCAGCACGGCTATCCCCCCTCTCCTCCTGCTTCGTCTTTTCTGCAAGCAATGAGTCACGAAGAGCTGGCAGGGCTGCGCCATCCCAGAAGCACGCAGGCAGCCGCCGCGGCACCCAGCATCGCCCCGGCGAAGGACGGGTTAAGCTGGCCCCGTGCTGCCCTGTCTCCAGGCAAGGTGCTCAGCCGGGCAGGATGGGTGCCGCCGGGCAGGTCGGACCCCGGCGCCCCCCAGAACCAGGCTGGCTTGTGCACAAGCTTACGTTAACCGGCTCTGATGGCTGCTTCCAAACGGCCGCCGCGGGGAAAGCCCCGGCTGGGCACACCTGCCCCTCGCCGCAGTAGGGGGCCGTGGGGGTACCGGCCCTGCGAGGCCACGGTTCGGGCGACCGCTGCCTGACCCCCCTGCGCTGGCTTGGGGTCAAAGTGACCGAACACCTGAGCAGGGCTGATGGTGGCCAGAGGGGCTGGCAACGCAGCTGGCCACACGCTCCACCTGCTCGTTGCGCTGCACTGAACCTGGGTGGGAACCCCAGCCCTCCCCAGCCCTCCCCAGCCCCCCTGACAGCCCCAGCATCACTGGGGTCACCCCACCGGCAGCCTGAAGCAGACCCCCTCCAAACTGCAAAACCCCGCTGCTCCACCTCCTCTCCCTCGGCAATTTGCACATGGGTTTTAACGGTCCCACAGCCCACAGCGTGCGCAGGGAGCCGAGGCGCATCCCCCCCACAACTGCTGCATCCCACAGGACCTCGTGCCAGGAGTGCGGGGAACCAAATGTCCTGCCATTCAGGGTGCTGTAGGGCGATGCCAAGCCAACCCCCGGCTCCAGGCACACACAGCCCCCAGAGAAGCCGGTTCCCCTCACCGTGCCCAGCGGCACGACCTTGGCTGTGCCTACCAGGGGAGCCGGAGCAGCGGGGGACCCTGCAGAAGGGGGTACTCCAAACCTGCAGCTCTGCACGCTCACAGAGATGTCCCCACACCAGAGCCCACCTGCGCCGCTGCCCGCCCCGGCTGGGCATGGGGATCACAGTGCGTTGGCACACAGGTGAGCAAGGAGGAACACGCTCACCTAACTCATCTCCCCGTCTGTCTGCAAAAACAACCACAGCCACGCACATCCCTAAGAGATGTCTGAATTAGAAATGAGCCACATTAGAGTCCAGACATCAAGGATGTCGGCATTAGATGTCATTTGGGATGTTTTTCTTAACCAAGTCCATTGTCAACACACAAAAATGTGCCTCTGACACCCTGGGGATGCTTATTCCTGACGCTGTCTCAGGAGCAGCAAAAATGCAGATGATTCAACTCCAAAATTATCGACAGTGGGATGTAAGCCTCTAAGCAGATCTCCGGCTATTCCTGGGCAAAAGCTCAAAGCCGCCTTTGCTTCTCTCTCCTCCTCTTGAAATCATCAGAAAACATATTCCCTTTTTTTCTTTTTTTTTTTTTTTCCGCTATGAACACATTCTTCTACCTCCCAGCCCCGCAAGGAGGGATTGGAGCAGGAGCTCTGGGGCCGGCTGCCCCTCTCCCTGGTGCCGTGGCCGCTGCCCGCGCTGGCCAGCATCCCGGCGTGCCAGCAGTGCCCGGGGCACACGTATGCTGGGAAGGACGAACACGATGCCCTCAGCCTTACCCATCTTCTGGGACGTTTTGCACCGACATGCACTGGGGCTCGGACGACGGCACGCTGCTGCCGCTGCTATTTTCTCTCTGTTTTCCTAGACATTTACACTTCCTCCCTTCACCCACAAGATGGTTTCCAGGCTTCAGTTCTCTTCCCTATGGCAACAAAAACCCAGCCAGGAAACCTCAACCCACTCACCCAACTCCCGCGCAGGCAAGGGAGGTGCAGGGAGCCCCAGCCCCTCTGGGGTGGTTGCTTCAGCTCGACACAAAACTATTTTAAAGCAAAACTTTGCCGCATGTGTGGCTCATCCAAGGCTGTGCAGTCCCCAGGAGCACCACCGGACCCCCGGCGAGCAGGGGGATGCGGAGAGAAGGATGGGACTTAGAATTCCCCGTTGCATCTCAGCCCAGGCAGGGCTGAATCTGTTCAGCTGCCGGGCTGGAGGACGGGACAGATGCTGCTCTGCAGCCTGCAGCCACCCTGCTCCAACAGCAGGTACGGCAGGGATGCTGCACGATGCACACGCTTCTCCTAAAACACCGCATTTGTTCATCAGGGGAAGGACAGAGCAAAGAGTGGGTGCCCAAGAGGAATGGGGGAGGAAGGATAAGAGAGCAAACAAATCATATCAACTCCAGTCCAAACAGGCCACGGAAATGATTGCACTTAAGCTTTTCACGCCTGGCTAATTTTTTTTTATTATTCAGAGAAATTCCTGGTTTTGTTTTGCCTCCTCAAAGGAAGAACCAGAGGGGAGAGAGCTCCTCCAGCAATCACAGATAATAACTGCCACAAAAAAAAAAAAGGCTTCCTGCTCAAACAATGGGAGACAACTAGCACGAGCCACGCTGCGGGAGCATCTTTTAATCTGCTCTGCCTTGTCAAAACAAAAAAAGAAACGCTTCGCAGGGAAGGGGGCTGATTAGGTATTTACTTTGGGTCGGAAAGGCGCACGCCCTGGCACTGCATCGCGTGCTTTGCTGCTGCAGCAAAACAGCAGCGTTGCAGGATCTCCAGGGAAAAGTGGGCCAGGGGATGCTCCAAGGATGCCGGGCGAGTCCAAGCAGCAACGACACGCTGTACCAGGCAGGATGCTACCCTCGACGTGGCCACTGGGCTCACAACCATGTTCGCCTCCCTCATTTCAGCTGTGTTTGTGCTCGGGACTGCCCAGCGGGGAGGGATGAGGAGTAAACTGTGATCAAGCTCAGGCTCCTGCAAGACTTGGGCATGTATCTTTGCTTTTTCACGGTGCTCTCACACAGACCTTCTCCCTCTAGGATGGCTCTCTGATGCCAACGGAGGGCTGAAGCCCTTCAATAACCCACCACACGGCACTTGAGATGCTTCTTCACCTGCTCAGCCCGGTGAGGCTGCCCGAGGAAGAGCAGCCTTCCTCCCGCATCAGCCACTGCTCCTTTAACTCCGCCGTCAGCAGCTCTGGGAGAAAACACCCGCGCTGCAAATCCAACTGTGCGTCATTCAGCTCTCATTTTGATTGTTAAAAATTCATTAATGAGAGCAGATTGGTATTATATCACTGCCTTAATTAAAGAGGGCTACGGAACAGCATTTTAAATAGCAATGTCATTTTCTAATTGACACAGCTACATTATAAAGAAAAATACTTAAACAGAACTTGAAACTGAGCCGGTTTCTTCTGATGGCAGGGCTCATTTTGGCTTAAATTTTTAATCTGCTCGTGAAATATTTACGGGCAAGGAAAGGGATAATGTTTCTCCAGGTGTACGGTTCCCCTCCTCCAGCCCAGTCCCCTGCGAGGTTGCTGCACCAGGAAGGCTTCACCGCCCAGGGAAGCTGCTCCCCCATCCTCCTCCATGCCGGATCCCAAGGCTGCAACCCTTCCCAACACCCAGGAACAGCAACGAGCCTCGGGAGACTGGGAGACCCCAAGACCTGCTCAAGTCACCGCTCCACCTGCACCCTTTCAGCTAAACCCCACTGGATTCGAGTGGAAAACATGCTTTTTTGCTGCCTTTCTTGGGCCAAGCATTTCTCCCCTACCAAGGGCAGAGGGATGTCCGGGGCTGAGCACGTCTGTGCCTGCGGCAGGTGCCAGTGCCAGCTGGCTGCGTTCCTATAGGCTTGATGGGGAGGCATAGGGATGTGCCACAGGGATGCAGCGCAGCTCAGGCACCGGCCAAAAGCATCCCGTGTCAGGCCACGTTGAGATGCCGGATCTCCCCCTCTCACATGCAGACGCTCAACAGCTCCCTCCCACTATACAAGGTGTTTCATGCACAAACCTCCTACAGCCTACAGCTAATTCCATGCATTTAAGAGCACAGATTCCTCCTGTTTTCCATTTAGGAAAAAATCTGGTCACCACTTCAAGTACCAGGGCAGCAAATCAGGGAAGAAAACGGCTTCACACACCTGGATGCAAACTCCTCTGCAAGGCACCGTGTCCCCCTCTCCCCCAGCCCGCACGGCCGCTCACTCCCTGCACACAGCAGTCAGGGAAACCAGTCCCTGCTCACACCAGCAAGAGATTTTTCCACCAGCATTAGTGGAAATTAGTGGCCTTAGTCCACGCCCGCGTTTCACCAGCCAGAGTGAACTCATCGAAAAGTCGTCCGTACGCCAAGTCCATTGAAACCGGTAGCACCGTGCTTTGGCCACTGCGCTCAGTACAAGCACAAGGGCAGGGTGAGCCAGGGGACAGGTTGCTCAGAGGCTTAAACTCTGGTCTGCCTCTTGCTAGCTTTCCAGATGACCTTACAGATCTTAGAGACACCCACCACCCTGCCTCAGTTTCCCTTCTTGCCAAACGTCACCGCCTGTCCCCTCTTTGCAGATGCTTTTACAGCATCCCTGGTGCCGGGGGAGTGGGGGGCGGGGGGCCAGGTGAGCTGGGGGCAGGGGGTGAGGCTACACCCAGCCGCAGGTGTCCGGAGTGCCCGCCGCACTCTGCCCTTTCACAACAACAACTTCCAAAAGCCAAATGTCCTCAGTCCGCAGGGTGGCTTGGCATCACTGTGTTCATTTTTTAAAGGGGAAAAGATTTGGAAAACCAGTTCCTCTGCTCCTCCTTCTCCCTTGCTCTGCAAGGGAGGGATGCTCACCTCATACCCCATGGACACCCACGGGAAAGCGAAGGGCAGGAGCTGGCACCACGCAGGACGTGCCCAGGGAGGTGACAGCCCAAGGGATGCACATCCCGCTGCAGGAGGATTCACTCCAACCCCGTCCCCATCCCGCCGCCACCCTCCACCCCGTGTCCCCAGCTCCCATCGCTTCCCCTCCTGTCGCGAGAGGGTGAGACTGTCCAGCTGGCTCGCAGAGGATCTGGACAGGCTGTTTAATCAGGGAGAGCGATTCAGCTGTAATTTCTTCTGATAAAGTATTACAGATGCTACATTTCTAGCCATCTGGCAGCAGGCTGCGTTTCCTGCCTCTGCTTCTCGCGCTCTCAGGAGTAGAGAGGAGAGAGAGGGATCAAAAATTAAAGGCAGGATGGAGGGGAGGGCTGTGCCGGGATGGGAAGGGAAGCCGGGCAGAAATTCCCATCTCCCATCCCTCCCGATGCCACGTTGCCAATCCCACAGGCACCGCTTGGCAAAGGATGGGACCAGTGAAGAGCGCATCAATGTCCCCAGGAAAAGCAGAGCAAGTGCGGCTGCAGCTGCGAAAAGCCAGGCTGTTCCGTGGCAGGGCAGGGACAGAGCCCCCCAACCACCCTACACAGCTGGAAAACCCTCCCAGAAGGATGAAGCCCCTTGTCCTCGACTGCCCTGTGCTTCAGCCCCAGCACAGGCACCGATCTGCATCCCCAGATCCTCAATCCCAGCCAGAGCACTGGGGAAAGCATCTGCAACCACGCTAGTCAGAGAGGGGAGAGCCCAAAAACAAACACAGCAGAGTCCATCCAGCCTCACAACCTAACGAGTCATTTACCCAGAGACGAGCCATCCAGCGGCGCGGAGGGAGGCTCTGCAAACAAAAGGCAGCGAACTCAGATTTACCAGAGCCTGAGCAGAACCATCACAGGGTTCAGCGCATTAAAAATAACTGAAGAGAAGGGCTCGCACTTCATTACTTTCGACAGAACTGGGTCTTGGTCACGCCAAGTATCTGCCAGGGAGCAATCACGGCACCGCACGCCGCAGCCCTCCCTTGTGGCACTCAGGTGTGAAGCCAAAGCTAAACGGGGCCAGGGATGAAAGGGGGCTGCAGGGGGCTTTATTTTCCCCTTCTCCCTGACCTGCTGTTGCAAAACATACAGATACCTTACGCCCAGCATCCTTTGCACCCCTGTTCCTGCTCTCAGGACGGCACCTCTCCATCTGCATTTTGGGGAGCTGCGGATGTAGGTACCCCTGGGAGGGCTGGGCAGCACGGCAGGAGGCAGCGGCGATGCTTTCATCGACAGCACTGGGCTGCAAAACCATGGGAGATGCCGTGGCAGAGGGTGCCACCGATGCTGGCGGCGGTGTGTGGGATAAGCAGCCCCAGCTGAAGTTTCTTTGTGAACCACAGAGAGTTAAAGGCTGGCTGAGGCCCTGAAGCATGAGGTTTATGCATATGTAGCTAACGTAATACAATTATACATTAATATATAACTAACAGTCATGGTAATACAACATTACAGTAGGTAGATTATCCCATCTCCTGTAATTTATTATTGTTATTTGTAATCCATTAGTGTCCAGAGCTGAACCTGGGTCAGAGTGCAGCATCCTGGCACGCTTTTGTTCGCCCTGGCAGCAGCAGGCGGGTAAGATCCTCCTGCTATGGGGCCAAATCCTGCCCCAAGCTCCTGCAGCAGCGAGTCCTGGGCAGAGACCTGCCTCCCCGCCGGCACCAGGACCCGCTCTCGGGGCTTGAGGTCCCAACGCAAGACAGCCACCGGCACTGGATAAAGCCACAAGGTTTTGCTCACTCAACACCCTCCCATGTCCTGCCCCAAAATGCCAGGGCCAAACGGGCCAAGGGGCTCAGCAGGTATCTGGCAGGGGTATCTGGCATTCCCAGGGCTGGACCACTGCCTCACCATCAGTGTGGAGCCATTCCAGTTGCCTTTGAGGAGAAGGAACAAAGCCCAACTGGTTTCGCACAGCCACCAATTAATCTTGATCGACACCACCCTCCATAGTGAGTCATCCACCCGAAGTCAATTTACATTTTTATTAAATCACACAGGAAAATTAGAAGCGTTATTACTTCCCTCCGATTCAATACGTGTTCTGTGTTCCCCCACCATTCACCGTGTGGGAAAACATCCCAGCATCTCTGGTTTAACCGTTTCTTCCCAGCACTACCCACCCTAAAGCATCCCTTTTGCATAGCCTGGAAATAAATCAGGCTGGCCTTTGCAGGAGGGGAGCGGGAGAGAAACCAGATACCTTGAGAGAAAACGTGACAGCGGTGATGCCACTACCTGGGGAACAGGGACCACAATGGCAACAGCAGCAGCCCCTGGCACTGTACATCCCTGGACACACCAATGCATGCCGCAGGCAGTCTCACTGATCCGGACCCTGGAGGGACACCCCCCTCCAGCTCCAATCTGTTGCTCTTCTCCGCAGCGACAGATCCTCCCACTCCTGCAACCATCATAGCCCTCGCACGAAGCTGGATCTGCCCCGGGAAGTTCATTGGGAGGGAAAGGCAGATCCGTATGCGCCGCAGCAGCCGGGCGATCAATACACATTTATATCCATCCTTAAACCCATCCCATTCTGCCATGTCTGCTGCACGCAAGATTATATCATCCTTGCTGCTACAACACAAGCATCTAAATTCAACATCAATTTATTTATGGTCTCCACATGATACAAGTAGATCTGTGAGCGAGCAGGAAATGTATCTTCGGAGAAAGATAAAAATGTGCGTGTGCATGAGCGGGACCGGAGGGCTTTCCCAGGAGGAGCTGCCTGTGTGCGTGAATCCGGGCTTGTGGTGCACGTCTCTTGTGCTGATGCGGCTATTTAGTGTGGTAAAACAAGAGGAAAGTTCTCCTGTTGCTGCTAGAATTAATATTTGCTTGAAGGGAAAGCCCAAAAGCTCCCACTGGGATCACATCTCCGCTCTGCTGGGGATTGGGATGGAGAGCCCTTGCTCTGAAGAGCACTTAATCTGACTGGGTCAGAAAATCATTTCTCAAGGATGAATGCTCCTATGATGGAACTATTTCCCAAGAATAAATGCTGACTGTTTGCAAAGTCCAATCTATTTGGATCGTACTTCCTGCGGACGGAGCAAGAGGAAGGAGGGGAATTTCCATTTTGCGATTAAATTCCAAAAGTACTGTATTTTTCTCCTAAATGAGGACAAAAGCACGGTTTGAAACCCTGTGCTTCCTGCCAACGGGGAAGACTCCAAGTTTCAACCACACTCTTTGCAATTCAATTAGCTGTGTCCTAGACAAGGACCAAAAACTGAGCGACTTGCCTGTCGAGCAGAGCCCGTGTCCCCCCACCACCTTCACACACTGCTCCGAGCTCGGATCCCCACTGCTCTTTGCAAACCCATCACTGCAACTCTCCAAACCCTTCTGCTTGGAGACTTGCACGCTGCTGCGGAAAAACGGGGGTTTCTGGGTGTATGCACGACTGCTTCGCGCAGGCAGGGTGCACGCGAGCTGCCTGCCCCTCGGCACAGCCCAGTGAGCAAAGCAGCCTCCAAGCTGGGCATGGCCACGGTCTCATTTCTGCCTGTCCGCAAAACGCAGCCACCTGCTCGCAAGGCCTGCACCGAGCCCTCCTGCCAGGCGCTCAATGCATCGGGAGCAGAAAGCTCCCAGGCGCACCAGCTCATGGCACAGGGATGCTGGAGGCACAGGGATGCTCATGGTACAGGGATGCTGGCGGCACAGGGATGCTCACGGCAAAGGGATGCTGACGGCACAGGGATGCTCATGGTACAGGGATGCTGGTGGCACAGGGATGCTCTCAGCAAGCAGAGCCTTTTGGAAACACGCTGCTGTTAGAGTCCCAGCTTTGCAAACCCCCAGCGTAGCCCTTCCTGCCTCTCCAGGTTCTCCCCGCGGTCACCTCCACACAGATCTGCTGGCTCAGCACGGCAGCGCCTGCCCCTGCCCCACGAAGAGAAGCCATGAGCAGAGACAGGAGAGGGAATCCCCTCGCAAGCAAGGTGCGGAGCCCCGCTCGCTCTCCGCACGCTGTCCCAGGGAGGCACGCTCCTCCTCAGGGGGGCTGCCACGGTGCAACTTCTGATTTCCCAGGCTGCCTGAAAAGGGCCTTTTGCAAATTCCTCCGATGCCTGCAGCGCTTCTGAAGTCCTGTTTTTCCACTCCAGCAGCCCCCCCTCCTTGTTTTCCTTCTCCGGCTGCTGACCCAGATTTCATAATGAATGAATCCATGCAGCGCTCTTCAGACTTTAATTACTTTTTCACTTTTTCTCATCATACATTATGCATCAATAATAAAAAAAAAAACAACACACCACAGCACAATTAATTTAAGCTTGAATGGTTAACTCCTGCCTATCACTAATAGCAAATGTGTCTGGAAATTGCAGCTCTTATTTTAGACCTTGCATTAATGTCAGGGATGAAAACAAACAGGCTTTAAGAGGCTGCGGTAGCTTGGGTAAGACAGCAGATGACAACTAATGTATTTCTCCATAAAAGCTGCTTTTTTTAGGCTATTTACAGTAAGAACCTGCTGAGCACCTGCCCCTTCTTCCCCCGCTCTCACCCACAAGCAAGCTCCACGCACGATGGAATTGGGATTGGCATCCACGCATCAGGCAGGATGGCAATGGGATCCAGCACGATCCCGGGCAGAGCTGCCGGCAGCAGCCCCCCACGGCTCAGTGGGTGCCGTCCCCACCGGCCACGCTGCCCGGGCGAGCGATGGCTGGGCTACCGGGGAGCGAGCCCACGCACGCAGCGCCTGCCTCCGCGACCTGAAGGCACTTTGCAGACATTCATGAATGAACGCTCCCGGCAGCCCGGGGGAAGGTTATTATTAGCCGGCCCCGAGGTCTGCGCAGCAGGAGAGACTTTTTCCTCTCCGCTCCGGCGGCTCAGCCCCGACGCTTTCACAGGAGCGGCACCGAGCAGAGCCAGCGCTGGGTGCCCTGGCACGCCCCGAGCATCCCCCCCGCGCTGCGGGAAGGACCAGGGCTGCAGGGATGCTCCAGAGACAGATCGGAGGAGATTAACACCCCGGCATCGTGACAGCTGATTTTTGGCACAAGTACAGTGATCTCCTCTCTGTGAAGAGGTCCCAGCGGATGAGGCGCTTAACCACAAACCTAATTACTGTCCTCCTCCCAGCTCCTCAAGCCTGCCGCTAGCGGAAGGCCGGATTTCCCTGCACCTCCTCTCCGCTCACCGCTGTTTCTGCCGGCTGAGCGCGCAGCCAGCACGATGCTGCCTCAAGTGCGGTGATGGAGCAGCTGCAGAGGGGACCAGAAGCCCACGCTGGCTGGAAATCACACTAGCGGCTGGTTCACTGGATCAGCGTAAAAGCCAAGGGGTGTCACGAAACAGGCCCTGCTGGGAGAGGAGTGGAGGAGCGCACAGCAGCTCATTTTCAAAACACACATCCATCCCTCCCTCCGCTTCCCAGCCGCTGCCTCCTGCTCCAGCAGTAGGTGCCTTTGGGCTGGTGCACCCATCCTGCAAAGGGCTTAGCACCCTCTGCAGAGCCCGGCGCCTCACCAAGCTCACCCCAACCCAACGGGCAGCCACGGCACAAGCAGGACCAGAGGAAGCTCCCATGGGATTCCACCCAGAGCATGGGTGATGCTACCTGGGGGAGCACCCCATGAGCTCTTCCCAGTGGAGCTGGGGCAAGGGAGGAGCAGGAACAAACCCCGCCTTCCCCAGGACCACAGGGATATTGGTGGAAACCTCCCAGCATACAGCCAGCTGGATGCCGTCTCTCTTCCCAAGGGATAAGATTTTAATCCCTCCAACCCCCAGGCCAGGGAAGTCCCTGAGCCATCCTCCCCGGGGTGGACTCACGGGGGATGCAGCAGGCTCAGGGGCTTTGCTGCCTGAGCCCACACCTCTCCCTTCCAGGCAGGGCCAGAAAAGCATCCCTGGCTGAACACCAACTCTGGACCAATTCTGACCTTTCCAGCTGAAATCCCAGCCCTGCCGCAGGCAAAGGCAGCGCTGTCCTGCTTTAAGGATGGTCAGGATCTGACCCTCTGTCTGCCAAGCTCTTCTTGCAGCCCTGCCTACACAAGTCCTTTAAAAAAAAAAAAAAAAAAAGAAAAAACAAACCCAAAAAACCCACAAGCAAACACAAAATGCCCTAATTTGATCATATTCCTCTGAACTAAAAGCACCTTTGACCTAAATTCCCACCGCAGAATGGAATTCACCCTCTACAGGCGAAGGATTACAGGAGAATATAGCCGTCCATGCACGGAGAGACGCGGGCTCCAGCTCCCACCTGGCCCCGGGGTCTCTGCCTCCCACCCTGGGCAGAGGGGAAGGAGGACAGGAACCCCCAGCACGCTCAACCAGGTCTAAAAGTGCTCGGGTGTCTCAATTTATGTAAAGTGGAGCTAATTTCATATTATCATATGATATTAAAGCAGCCTACCTCTCTCTTCCATCCCATGAGCAAATCCTGCGAGCGGAGCTCTGGGAAGCATATGGAAAAACATCTCCAAGCACAAACATCCACCTACTGCGTGAGCTGTTGAAAGTTAGGGACCTATCCAAAAGAGGGGGATCACAAAAGAGGGGTTTAACCAAAAGAAAACAGCCTTGTGTATATTTTTTTTCCTCCAAAAACACCCAGAGACTGAAGCTCTGCCTAAACACATGCCTTGCATTTTTGCTACTTCTGGCAGCGTAAAAGGCAGCTCGCAGCGTTCGCCGGTTTTGTTATCAAGGTAACAGCCAGAATGATTCCCACTCTGCCATTAGGAGCAGGTTTCCAGCCCCTCCAAGGCAGCCAGGCTCCCAGAGGTGAGGAGAGGCTCTGGCAGCAGCAGGAGGGTTTGGTGGGTGCTCGGGGGTACCAAGCCGACCGACCGCTGCTGCTGCGCCGCGACTCATCATAACCTCGGCCACCGCATCCCCTGATTTTGTCAACACCTCTGCAAGAGGTTGCCTGGGGAGAAGGGAGAGAGGAGATTACAAAGTGCTGACAAGCTCATGGGATGTATTTGAGATGCCCTGCAAGCCGTCAGCCTCTGCTGAGCTTCCTCCCGGGGCTGCATGGAGAGCGGGGACCCCACGGCACGGCACGGCACGGCACGGCACGGTCCCTGCTCGGCAGCAGGAGCGAGCGGCCAGCCCGCCCGGGATGAGACCGTCAGGTCATGCTGGGCTGAGTCACCTGAATCTACCAGTTCTCATCAATCCTTCTGGCAAGAGGAACAAATAATCCTCAGGGAAAGCTGTTTTTGGAGGCTGCTGAATTGTTCTTGGCACCGCTCGGAGAGCTTCAATTCACTAGAAAATCCCAAGCATTTTAATATAGCCAGAATATTTGCTCACAGGGTGACTAGCCCCGCCACGAAATGGGATCCAGTCTCCTTGGAGCCGGCTCATCACGGGGACATTTCACCACCTTTTTAATATTGAGGGGGAAGGATGCCTGGGTCACCTCCTGCACGGGGTGTCACGGACACGGGGGTCGGCGGACACAAGTCCCACGTGGCCCAGCCAGGAACCATTCCCCAGCAGGAGCCGCACCAGCCCCGAGCCATCCCGGTGGGTCGCTGCAACCAGCCGTGGGTCCCCAGCACGCATCCAGCACGGCTAAGCACCACAACCTGCCCCAGTCCCACATGCCACCAGATGCCATCAGACCGTCGCTGTGCCCTTTCCTGGCACTGGCCGCTGCCGGCCAGGAGCAGCCCCAGCCACCTCCCGTGTTGACTTCGACTGTCGAGAGCCACGACTCTTCCTTGGGGCCACCTTGCAGGTGGTCAGCTGATGCCGGCAGCCTGTTTTCCCTTGGCCCAGGGGAAAACGCCTAATTATTATTTTTTTTTCTCTTTCCTTTCTTCTATTTTAAGATCGGAGGTCTAAAATTAGCTCTGCCCGCACAATGGGCCTCTCAGATTGAATCCCTTCCCTCCCCAAAAAAGCTGACAAAACAAATTGCCATTTGCAGCGTTTCGACAAACTTCTCAGGCCACCAAAATAAGTAAATACGTAAATAAACAAACTAACAGTAAGCACATGAGGGCCAAACCATTCTGTGCAGAGGGATTTAAAAATAGCTGTACCGGCACTAACCCTGCCGCCCCCCTACTCGCACCCAGCGCGGAGCCAGAGCCCTCGGGGGGACCCTCTCCTCTGCCAAACCTCCACCACGCTGCGTGTGCCGCAGACGCTGCTCAGATGCTGCTGCTGCTGGGGACCACAGCAAAAAGCCAACAGAGACAAGCCTGCCTGCGTGGGTGGTGGTTACCGAGAGCATCACGGCGACGGCTGCCTCCCCCTAAAACGCACGCAGGGATGGAGCAGGCAGAAGATGCTCAGGCTCCAAAGTCCACGGGGTGCAGTTTGCTTTCCCAGAAAAGTGGATAGGAACCTACAGTGGGATCTGGCCCTGCCATACCTGAAACCCCAGGTGACTGTGCACCATGTCCACAGGAGCAGAATTAGCCCCCGGCTTTCGCAGCAGCCCTGATGTTAACGCACCTCGACTGCGGGTGCGCGGCTCCTCCACACCTCAGTGCCTCAGTCTATAAGGTGGGGTAATTGTACGGACCTTGCTCACAACTAAACAATTAGTTGATATTTGTAAAGTGCCCTGGAGTTCATTAATTGCCATTAACTCATTAGCTAGACCTCCTAAGCCCAGCTTTAAGCCATGGCAGGGCTCAGCCGGCTCCGTGCGTGCAGAGCCCTTGCACAGCTCGCTGCACTGGTGCCCCGCGGCACTGCCTGCGCTCTGCAGGGCACTTCGGCACGGCCGCCCAAGGCTGGCGAGCTGTGCCACCGGCACCCACCCAGCCCTCCCGTGCCATGCTCCCAGGGCAGGCTTCGGGGCTGTCCCCCGGGGGGTCCGGCCACACCGCCGAACGCTGCCCGGCTGCGTGTGCGGGAGCTGCACGGGCCCACCGGGGGCCGGGGAAATGGAAGCAAATACCCATCTGGCACTGGATTACCTGCCATATGCTTCCCATACGAACGTGTCTGCCTGCAGCTCGGCGCGAGGGGAGGAGCGCACCTTCCCCCTGCGCCCCGTCACGTCCTGCACCCGGCGCGCATCCCTCCCGCAGCAGCCGTGGGAAAGCAGCAAGGCGAAAACCTGCCAGCACAGTGAGTGCGGGCATCCATGCCCTCTCCCTGTGTGCATACAACCATGGCCATCTCTCCGTCCCCCAAAAGTGATGTCCCTCCATGGGGGAGCATCCAGCATCACCCAAGCCCACACTAACTCTGCCCAGTGGATGCAGCACCCGACTGCTGTAGCTGCACCCCTGCAGCCAGCGCCGCGGCCCAAGGCCAATCGCCCTTCTCATCCTCAGGGCAATGTTTGCTCGAAGCGCTGGGTGGGAGCCAGGAGCCAGAGCTGCTCCCCCCCAGAAACCACAACCCCTGCCCATCCTGCCAGGTGCTGCGGCACTTCCAGCTCTCGGACCCCACGCAGGAGCGATGCTGCTGGCCCATGGTGCGGCCCCTCAGGGACAGATGCTGCAGGCAACCACCGGCAAGGGATGCTGGTCTCTGCTGGAAAATCACCTGCCGGCCCTCTGCAGGAAACCCCAACATTTTCTTTCACCCCAAACAGATCCCTGCCGTGCCAGCGGCAAGTCCCACAAACAGCAGCATCTCTTCACCTCGCAAAAGCACCCCCATCACCACCCCGCACAGCCACCCTCCTCAACTGGCTTTCCAGGAACAAACCCACATGTGCCACGGAGCAAAATCCCACCAGCACGGTGGGTAGAGCCCAGCCCTGGCCACCCCGGGCAGCCCGCTGCAGGCCAGCGGCAGCCCGGCACACGAGACCGCAGCCTCGGGAGCAGCCAACAACAACAAACTCGTGTGTGAGCGACAAAGAGAAAAACTCGGTGAGGAAACAATATTCAGCTCAACTCTTCCCGAGCGCGTATTGTAAATAACGTCGCGTATGGGGTTGTTTTATTTGTTTTAATTAGGAAAACATAGCCCGGATTGTCCTGCTGGCTTGGGCAAGCGCTGTCCCCGAGCAGGGGGAGCGAGCTAGCCGCCCCGCAGAGCCACGCTGCATCCAGCAACCCTACAATAAACAAAGGACCTGCCGCACCTCGCCGGCCTCATCCCTGCCCTGCAGAGCCGTGAGCTCAGTGCAATCCTCAGCGGCCACGTTATCGCTCCACCAGGCTGAGGTGCCGGAGTAGCTCCGGCTGCTGTGGGAGCCAAGCATCATGCCAGTGGCCAGCAGCCAGCCCAGGTGGCATCTGGAGACCAGCGGTGCCGGTGCCCTGCGACAGCTCCACAGCTGGCAGGGAAACAAGCACCCGGAGACAGAAATATCGCACATTTCAATGGCTGTTTCCAAGGCAATCGTTTATCTGGGTCCGTCAGTCCTGCGTGTCGAGAGCTACAAGCCGTTCTATTTATTCTCTTCCCTTTTTTTCCCCCCCAACTATCTTAACACCGGATCTTCTCGCCGATGTCTCCATCACTTTTGTCCTGACATACCAGTGCCATTGCTCCATGCTCCTGCTGCCTGTGTCAGGCAATGGGGCCAAGCAGGAGGCACCTTCTGAAATTATTTTTTTTGCATCAGAACGAACCTCTCCCTCTCTCACTTCCTCCTCCTGGTCTGGTCCAGGATGGAGGATCCGGCCCTCACCTCCCAGAGCATCCACCTTGGCGCATGCTGGGCCAGGAGAAAGCCAAGCAGCCTGAAGCTGAGACAAGCTTCAGACACAACCAAGTTAAAAATACATATTTTTCAGACAAAAGTTCAGTCCCCAAATGGTAAGAGAATCCAGGAAAAATGCGGCAGGCCCGGCTGGTGGCCGGCTTCCAGCGTGAGCACCTCCCTTCGGAGGAATCCGGCGAGGAGTCTCGACTAATCCACCCAGGACACACCAGCATTTCTTCCTCATATTATTTGGTTTGGTTTTGGTTTGGTTTTTTTCCCCTCTTTCTTTCTTTTTTCCGTCTGCTCAGCAGATTTGACATTTCCCGGGAAGGCGCTCGCAGCCATGGGGACCAAGCTGGGGTGCTGTACCAGGGGACGGATGGAGGGACCCCACTGCTCACTGCCTGCTCCTGGCACCAGCCCAGGGATTGCAGGTAGGAGCGGCTGGAAAAGAAGGGACCAGTGCAAGAGCCTGGAGTCACTGCGCATGTGCTCAATGCTCATGGAAAACAAATACACAACATTAGTCCCGTGCCTCAGTTTCCCTTCCCCCTCAGAGGTGAGCTGGGGGCAACACAAGCACTTTAGGGGAATGAGGCCATCGAGGTGACACAGAGACAGTGCTGCAGGCACCCCAGCAGGACAGGTCCCCAAGTGCCTCCTGCAACCCCAGCAAGGAGCCAGGTCTCCCCCCGCAGCCATCCCACCCCACCGCACCTTTACAGACGCTGCCTCCACAATCTGCTTCTGCCCTCGCTCACCTGCAGTTCCCACAGCCAGCCCCCCAAATCCCTCACCTCGCTCTCCACCACTGCCTCTCCCTAGCTCTGCCCCTCCAACGAGCCCCACGTGCTCCCCAGGAGCATTTTTGCCCACGGCAGATCCACCATCCTCGCTGGGCACCCAGCACGTTGCCGCAGCTCCCCGTGGCCGGTTGTCGGTGCTGGCTGGCGCAGCGGGATGGGGACAGGACAGGGACAGGACACACACGGCCTTGTCATCCACTTCAGCTCCTTACTGCCGGGAGGGACGGGAGCAGGGGGCTCATGTCTGGTCCTCATGGACTCAGCACCGGCCCCTCCACAGCCCCTCGCCGGGGAGGAGCTGCCGCTTTCGGGTCAGCTGGCAGGCACTGCTCTCCTTCCCGGTGAGATGCCCACTGAGGAATTTGCACTTCATTCCTTGACACCCGCTTTAATTATAGGTATCAAGTTGGCTTCTCTCTTTCACAAGAGCCATGAACTAATTTCCTGCTCCCCTTTCTCTGCGAGGGGTTCATGAGTCACTCATTCCCTCCGTATACAAGCAGAGGGCGGTGGGCTCTGCCAAAACCCTTCCCAAGGGCCGGGGCATAAACTCCCAGCGACGAAGCTGTCGGCTGTGACAACCCAGGATGATCTCCAAAATTTCAGCCCCGTTTTCCCACTGTTACCGAGAAGAGCAGACAGACAGCAGGCGACACTGAGACATGGTATGTGCCGTCTACTGCCGAGTGCCTCAAAAGCTCCCGCGCACAAGGATGCTCGGCGCTCGCCCGCCGGCCAGCACGGCATGCTTCTCCAGCAGCAAAACACTGATGGTCTCTCAAAAATCCTTACTCGGAAGCACAGCGAGCACATCCCCAGGCGAGGCTGCTGGGGAAGCCTGGCACGCATCCCCGGGATGCAGACCGTGCCATTGCCTACCAGGCGGTGCGGCCAGCAGGTACACCCTGATCTCTGATGTCAGCTTGGTTTCCCCCCCAGCTGCTGAAGCAGCAGTGATGCTGTGGCAAGAGCTCCATCACGCCGCTGCTCCGTCAACCCATTTCTTCCTGAAGGGGTTTTCTTTGCAGGGTCACGGGTTTAGGGTGTTTTTTTATTGTTGTTTTAAACATAAATTCATTAATTTCAGCACAATGAGGACTTTACTGCCTGTGGATTACCATTGTTCGGTTCAAGGAGACACAAATACTTGCTCACGAGCTCTACAGCCCACCAACGGATGCTGAGCCCCACTGATGGGAGAGGCGGGGGGTCCCCAGGAGCCTTGCCTTGCTCGGGGGTGTGTGCCCCGGCGTGCAGAGGGCCCCCGCCCCAACGCCCACCTCCCCAGCCCCAGCCCAGCCGCTCTCCCGGCCGGACAGGTCGTTCCACTGCGATGCTGCCATGCCTTTACCCTACCATCCCCAGCATGTTTTCCAGCTAACCTCCCCACCCCGGAGCAGCCGGGCTGCCTGTCCCAGTCCACACGGCTCGGGCACTGGCTGGGAACCCCGTGGGGGCTCAGGGAAGGGACCTCTCGGCTCGCAACAGCCACGCTGCACCACTCTGCTTTATTTTTTAATCAAGTCACGAGACAGGGCGGATGCTGCTCGAAATAAATCAACCACAGCAGCAATAAAGACAACCAGGTGGCCTCAGCTTGGACCTCACGAGCCCCTGCCGCCCCATGGCTGACGGGGTGACAGAGCAGCTGCTGTGCCAAGCCTGGACAGGACAGGTTGTCACTGAGGAAATGGTGACAGGGTTGTACCAGGAAAGGAAAAACACATGGAGACACTGCCGGCTGGGCCAGCTGCACGCCCCTGGATCACCGGGAAAAAGCCATCGAGGGTTGCGGCAACTCCTCGGATACCCACCCCGGGGCCAGGCGACCCTCCTCACTCGGGGCTGCATCTCCCCTTCCCATCCTCCATCCTCAGGGCCAAGGGTAAAAGGGGAAAGAAAATCTGTGCGTGTCTCTCCCACGCAGGGTGCCAGCACAGCTCTACTGCAAAGATTGAGCAATGTGGGGATGGCAACAGAGCTAGCAGCGTCTCCCCAGCCCCCACCAGCCTCACGCTGCTGCCTGCACCCTGCATCGCAGCACAGCCAGCCCCCCAGCCCTGCAGGCACCCACAGCCTGGCTCCCAGGAGCTCCTCCAAGCCCACCTGCCCGCATCCCATGCCATAAAAAGCACCTCTGCTCCTGCACAGAGGATCTAGCCTTTCCCCTGCATCAGCCAGCACCAGGCAGGATTTGGCCGGGCAGGAGCACGGGGTCGCTGTGTCCATGCTGGGGTCCCTCTGCCCCCCGCACGGCTCGCGGCAGAGGGATGTTCTCCCTTTCTTCTCCGGGAGGATTAGACACACTTCTTTTCTCTCATTGCTTTTCAAAAGAGAGGCTTTTTATCACTGCTGATCCCTGGGGGAAATCCTTCTCTCTCTCTCTCTCATGCTTTTATAGCTTGGACAGGGGGAAAGGAAGTTTTCCTTCATCTCAATCTCCCTGCTGACAGGCACTGCGGGCATGATGGATGGACGGAGCAGCTCCCCGGGTCCCTGCAGCCACGCAGCACCCCAGCATCACCCCGACACTGCCGGGGCTCCCCATCGCCTCCCGGCACCGCGGGCTGCATCGCCAGCAACGTGCCCGGCGCCGAGCCCCGGAGAACGCCCAGGCAAAACCCTGTCTTAGTTATTTCGAAAGCCATGTCTCCATTGCGAAATCCCAGCTTGTAAAAACCCCGGCAGAACACATGCAGCAAACCCGGCTCAAGGCAGCTACAGGTGCTCTGCCCTTGCCTACCTGCTCCCCATTCTCTGGAGGTTGCAATTACATTTTCCAGTCTTTCTGAAATGGATATTTTTTTTTTTTCCCCCTCTTCCTGACTGCTGCGGAACAGATCAAGCCAAAGAGAGGAAACCAAAAGCTGGGAGCTGGCAAAGCTTTAGACACGCACAGCTATTTTAATGGACCACTCGCATGCAGAATGCTAAGAACATGCCTAAGTGTCTGTGAGATCACGGCACGATCAGCTCTACAGCGAAACAAGTAAAGCCAGCGATCCCTGAAGCACTGTCAAAAGCTCTAAGTACCCAAAAGAGGAATCATGTTGTTTTTTCACCCTCTGAGCTCTCTCCATTACCGAAATCAGGGCTGAGGTTTGTCACAGCGGCAGACCGGGTGTTTTTTTTAATTGTCAATCACGCTGCAACATTTTCTTTTTATTTTTAGGCGTCCCTTTAAAACTATAGAGGAAATCATCCAAAAGAAGTTTGTTCAAACGGCCTGTCAGTTTGAGGAAGTGAAATTAAACCAGAAAAAAAAAACCCTGAATCCTAATAAATCACACATACACACACACAAAACTGGAGAAATCTGGGCATGCCTCCAAAGCCAAGTAAATGGATGATAAACAAAACAAACCTAGCTCTGCCCAGTAATAAAGGCTTCCACAGTGGGAATTTCTCACCCGGGAATCACTTCCACCAAGGGCACAGCTTGGGGCACAGGGGGAGCCTTCCCGCTCCCCTGCAAAGCTGTGCCTCCAGGGACTGCCAGGGATGCCATCCCACACCGAGCTGGTCTCAACAGGCACAAATCCTGCATTGCCCCTGCTTGCACAAATTTCCCCCCCCTGCAAAGCCCTGGCCCTTTGGGGGAGCACGTCCTGTCCCTGTCCCCGACAGCTCATCGATTGCATCCTGACGCAGAGAGGGTGGCAGTTTGGTTTTGCTGGATTCAGGGGAAAGCCTCGCTCTTCCCCTGCACGGGCACCCCCTCGAGCCCTGGGTGGGCAGTGGGGACCCACGCAGGGCCTGCAGACCCACCCAGAGCAAACAAGACTCACAATTTGCAGGAATAAATTAAAAAAAAACAATGTTAAAAAACAGGCAAAACAAAAGGAAGGGAAAGGGCAAGAGGAATAAGGATGAGGATGCTGAAATAAATCCCCCCGGACACCCAGGTGCCTGAAGCAGGAGGCAAACCCAGCATCTGGGGCAGCAAAAAAAGCAGCAGCCAAGTCTCCTTTCACCCTTCAGATGGAGCTTCCCATTGATATGGATGCTGCAGAGCAATGCCCAGCCCCTCCCTGCTGCACAGGGTTCATCTTTTCAGGCGACACAGCAGGAGGCAGAGCAAAGGGAGGAGGGCAGGGATGCACACGGTGCCCCAACGAGGACACTCTGGTGACCCTGGTGCAGCCTCTACATGCCCAGAGTTGGATTTTAGGGGTGGCACAGCTGGGCTGAGAGCTGAGGGTATGGCAGCAAAGCCAGTGGAGGGGTGGACACATGCAGTGAGGACCCCAGCACCGGCTGGCACGGTCCCCATCACCGCCCCGGCACAGCCGCAAGCAAGCCCCCACTGCAGGTTGCTGACCCTGGGTGGGCAGCCCAACCTCTCCCCAATTCTTTGTTTTCCAGCAGAGATCACCAGGAAACAGTTAAAGGTTTCTAATGGGCTCTCCTGAGGACTCCAGTTAAAAGTCCACTGGGCATTCTCCCATCATGGACTTTAGCCCCGGCGCGCAGCTGCGATAACACGCACGGAGGTGCCAGCTTGCCACGGCCAAGGAGCCACCAGGGTGGGCAACCCCTGCGAAACATGCGAAGCCCCACACAGGGCAGAAAACTGCAGGGCAGGCCCCAGAGCAGCAGGTTGGGTTTTGGTAGCGGAGCACTTGCAGAGCAGGGAGCAGCGATGGGCTACAGAGCTCGGTGCTTCTGCCCCAGGAGCTAACGCACCTCGGTGACAGTAGTTTGGCTGCCCCTCAGGAGCCTGCTTCACCCATCTCCAGCCCGTAACGGGCACCCAGGCACAAATCCTGCCCAGGGGCAGAGCCCTGAGATTTCTCTCCCTGTTGGTCCCAAGGCAGATGCAAGGGCAGACGCTGCACTGCTCTCCCTGCTGGGAGCAGACACCTGGCTCTCCTCTCCAAGGTTGTCTGCAAATCCTTTCACCCGGACTACATGTACCATTTGGTGATGTAACCAACCAGTATTTATAATGCTGAAAACATCCCAAAGCTCCATCTCTTCCAGCTCCCAAGCACACTGTGTACTCTTAATAAAATAATTGCAATGATGAATAGCTCCTTATAACATTCTTCTTCTGCAGCTACTGACAGGGCCAAGAGCTCGGATGGAAAGTCCTTCTCCTAAAAGCTCCTTCCAGGTACATTCAGCATTTTACCTCTTCACAGCAAAAGACACAGTGAAAATTTGGAAAAGCTATCAGCCCTGTACCAAGCCATCCACCACGCAGAGACGGGAACAACACACTCCCCCTCCCCGCCAGCCCAGCCGCATCATTGTCTTAATAATAAAGTCAGCAAACGACCGCGGGTCAGCCTCAGTCCTCAGTCAAGCTGACGCGATCTTGAACCCATTCGATGAAATCGATGCCCAGGCTGCCGATCCCACCGGCGCTCGTGGGGTCCGTGCCAGCCCACCACCCCGGCAAAGGCTCCTCTGCCGGAGTCGCCCACGGCCCCCAGCCCCAGCGTGGGGCCAGGCAGCATCGGGAGGCTCATCTCTGCTTTTCAAACAAGGCTGTGGATTTAATCATTCGCTTGCAAGTCCTCATATGCCCATGACTTCCACACTGACAATTACAGGGGCAGGCCAATGCATTGGGGTTGGGTATTTTTGGTAGAGTCACTTCTGCCTTATTAATTTGTAAAGGTGCATTCAATTAGGGAGCACGCTGGCTTTGCCTTCCCTTCCCACGCAAAGCATGCTTTACTCCCAGCCAGGGCCAGGCTCTCTGGATGCTTTCCCAGAGTCCGTGTTCCTAAAGACTTACTATTGAACCATCAGGACCAGCCAGGGAAGAGCCCAGGGAACCGGTGGCAGAAAGGGACCGGGGCTCAGCCCTCACCTCAGCTTCGACTGCAGCTTGGGGGACTTCCCAGCGCCCAGCCCTGCGCGGGGGAGAACTGGCAGGACCGGCTGCTCCCGCCCCATGGGCACCTCCCCATGCCCGGCACACACAGCTGGCCCTACACTCACCCCTTCCTATCTGGCGTGGGCAGCGAGGACCCCAGCCCACACTCCAACCCAGCACAGGCACTTTTCCACCCCACGTGTGCTCTCCTCCCTCCAAAGGGCTGGTTTGGGGACCCCACATTTCAGGCAGGACCAGGAGCATCCCTCTGCTCTTGGGGATGAGCCAGGATGAGCTTCGCCCTCCATGCCACCGCTGCCGAGGCTGTATCCTGGGGCTCACCTGCTTGTGCATCCCTGAGAAGAGCTTTTGGGGTCTCCCGATGCTGGCTGCTGCTCCCAGGGGGCTGCTCAGCTACACCAGGCTGTGGCCCCAGGGTGGGCTGCACCTTAGGGCAGCCGGGGCAGTGTCCACGGGTAAATGCCACCGCTCCAAAAAAGAGACCTGGGAGGATGCCCAGATCAGCCCGGCATCCCCTGCGCTGCCACCAGGTTTTGGGAAGGTGCAGGGAGAGCCAGAGCCTCCCTGTTTGCTTTGGTGGGGGCTTTAGATGGGTACTGCGCTGTTATCCGCCACCCAGGGCTTGCTGCAAGAAATCCCTGCCCTGCAACATTTCCTGCGCACACCTAGAGGCTGTGAAACCTTGCTGGAGAAGCCAGACGTGGTTTTCCGTGCCAGCCCAGCCTCAGCTCCCATGGCACAACACTCGGCCGACCAGAGCGCCTGGGTGCCTGCAGGGAGCGGCGCCAAACACCCCTCGGCGATAGCAGCACAGGCGGAAAAACAACAAAGATGAGAAAACGCAGCGCCCAAGCTAAACAAAGCCCGCCGTGACCGATGGTGGCTTCTGATTTCCACAGCCTAAACCTGCCCCACAGGTGAGGCATGAAGAGGGAGCGACTTGCCATCATGGAACTGATGGCTTCCCACCCCTCCAAGAGAAGGGCGAAATCCCGAGGCAGAGCTGCGCGGAGCTCCGAGGCAAAGCCCCGGAGCTGCGAGGTACAGCAGCACCGCTACCAAAATACAACTGGAAACACAGGCATAAACCCTAACAAACTACATCTGTGTTTCCCAACCCCATAAACAGCAGAGAAACCTGCCGGCAGGGTGTAATTTGGGGTGCTGCCTTGCTACGTATCTCAAGAGCAAGTCCCTGCACAGCATCAGCCCCCCCGGCACCCCGCAGCAGGTCAGCAGAGCCCCCCCAGCACAGCTGGGATTCCTGCTGCCAGCAAGCCCAGGCTCTGAACCGCTGTATAGATCAAGTCTCCCCCATTTGCAAACAATAGGTATCAGCTGGCCTGGGGCCAGGCTATCTCTGGCAAGGATCACAGCTAAGCCTTCCTAAGTGCTTAAATGGGGGCCTGCAGGCAATTGTCCCAGGAGTCTCAGCTCTTCCCAGCGCCACCTCTGATGTCCGGTTCCTGCTGAGGAGCACAGGGCAGCCGGTGGCACAGCTCACCTGCAGAAAACCAGCCCAGCGAGGATGGCCATGGAGAGGACGGGGATTTAGGGCTGCACCACTGCAGCATCCAGCGTGGGTCATCGCCTCCTGCCCTCCCCGAGCTCTGCTCCTGCTCCCCACCACAGTGTCAAACGGCTTCGGTGCTCCCCTGGAGTTGCCCGGGCATCCTATCCGTACCAGTGCAGAGGCTTGGGGAAAGCACACTGTAAAGCACAAAGTATTAACACCACGGGTGACACGGCTTGCTCACAACGCGCCCATCCAACAGACGGCAATTTGCTTAGGGGTGCAGAAAGTTTCAGCTTTAGCAGGTTTACCCTGACAGGAAGGGAGCCTGGGTGGCCCGTGTAGGTACAGGAAACCCCTTTCTATCACGCACATCACTCCGCTTCCTCTGGATTTCTTTAACCTTTCACTCTCAGCCTGATTTATGCCTTCACACTGATTTTTGCATGCGTGCACTTCCCTGCTTTCCACTCCGGTACTGTGGCTCCACACCAGCAAAAACGCTGCCAGGGCCTCGGCATCCGTCCGCCCAGAGCCAGAGCAATGTCTGCAAGGAAGCCTCCTCCTCTGCCTCTCCCCAGAGCTGCGTTTTTGCAGGCAGCAAGGAGGGGAACACGCAGATGTCCCATGCTGCTGGGCTCGGTACCATGCTGTGCTTCGGGGCTGCACAGCCAACACGCAGCTCCCAGCCACCCGTGGGATCCGCACTGGTCTGCGTGTGATGGGGAGGCAGCAGGCAAAGCACTGGAGCGGCTAATCTGGGACCCCAGGGACACGTCCCAGCGAAGGAAAATCAGAGATGGAGCTTTTGCTGCGAAGGCGCTGGGCAGCGAGCCCCAGGCTCCAGTGCATTAAGCCCAGCAGTGCAAAGGATGGACTTCATTTTCCTTGCAGAGAGGGAAAAGACCACGACCCAGCTCAGTTCGGAGCCCTCCAAACAGGGGAGCAGCAGACTGGGGAGGCTGGGGGAGCCCAACTGCTTCCACCCACTCCCCATCCCTGGGATGAGCCAGTCCAGGTGGGATGCAGCAGACAGCACCCCATCAAGAGCGAGCATCCCCAGCACCACGAGCATGCAGAGCAGCACCCAGCAATGCCTTCAGAGGCAGGAAGGCATGAGGACGGTGGGGACACAGCCTTAACGTCACCTAAAGGGCCTCTTGGGTGGGAAGATTAGCAGCTTGTTCCCAGCCTCACAGGGATCCCGGCGCAAGCGGAATGAAATGTCAGACCATGTCGGGAAATGTACCGGCTTCCCAGAAGCAGACGGGGGGGAACATGCCTCTGCTGAGGCCAAAGGCTCTGGGGCAGCGTCGGAGCAGGGGCAGCAGCACAGAGCCCACAGGAGGCACTGGGGAGGGTGTCTGGGGAGGAATCACAGTTAAGGTCAATTCTCCAGGCCCCCTGTTTGGGGCATTTTTAACCAGCACAGCCAGATATATGCAGAGGGTGGGAGCGGGTAGTCCTGGTGCCACCAGCCATCACCAGGGAGCAGGGATGTGGGGACACAGCCAATGCACCAACCCTGCTTTTCCACCCCTGTTCTCACGTTCTAAAGCTCCACGCCACAGCCTGCACGGTCCCACCCTTACAGCCACCACCATCCAGGGAGGAAGAGAAAATTCCAAAGCAACAGCAAGCCAGGAAAGCATCTCTTCGTCCAATTTCCAGGGGACGTGGCAGGGCACCCCAAGGGCCACCCGCTCGCAGCGCTCCCCCAGCCCGGCACGGCCGCCACAGCTGAGGGGAAATGAAGTCGCAAAGGTTATCATTTCGGTGTTTGACTGAGCATAAAAATCCTGCTCTGAAAACAAAAAAAGGGAAAAGGGGGACAGGGAGAGCGGCAGGGGAGGACAAGGGCAGCAATGCACAGCACGATGGCCCCAGAAACACAGGAGAGGGAGTGGGGGGGCTCACACCACACTAACGTGCATCTCCATTTCAGAAGAGTTTCCTGGGAAAATAAATGCAAAGTCTGTTATAAAAGTTTATCTGCATGTGCGAGAAAGAGCAAGCGCGCCTGACTACGGTATAGAGATGTCATTATTTTCATGCATCTGCCTTACCCAATTTTATTTAGTTGCTTTCTGCACCATTTCATGCTCATTCTGCTGCTGAGCTAGACAATTGCTTTATAACTCTAGGGTGCAATTTCACTGTCTGTGAGCCACACGCACACGCACGCACACAGGGTCTTCGCTGGGATGAAGTAGGGAGCTGTACCTCCCTCCCTCCCCACCCCAATGTTTTGGAGCTTGAATTGCAATGGGTTTTCTTAATAAATAACAACAAACAAACAAAAAAAAGAGAGAGAGAGAAAATTAAATTAAAATGCTAAGCCACCATCTGTAACGTATTATAATTCAAGGTGCACATGGTGGGGAGCAGACCCAGAAAGCAACGGCTCCCCATTAAGAACGAGGAGGATGAACTGGAGGGCAATTTGCTCTCTCACGCTAAGTGAATGCAGGGAGACAGAGCCCAGCAGGCTGGAGGGCAGAAGCGCTGTGAATCACGCCGGATTTTTATGATCAATTGAAAGTCACACTTGAACAAGTGCAGGTCAAAAGGGAGGGCTGGCCGGGCAGGTGCAGGGCTCTGAGACAGCGCTTTGCAACTTGCTAAAAGCTGCCTGGTCCCTCGCAGGGTTTGGGTGCCCTCGCAGGGACCCCTGTTGCTACCCCATACCCCCAGCCCCTGGCTAAGCATCCCCCCCCCTTCCATCCCAAGGCTACAGCAGCCCCACGGGTATAGGTCAGGGCAGCTGTGGGGTGTATGGGGGTCTCCAGAAGCAGCTCCAACACTGATGCGATGCAACACGGGGCTGCGCATCTCCCCACCGTGGCACGAGCGAGCATCTCCAGCGCAACCTGCCACTGATACACCGTTATCTGCCGCCGCCTGGCCCTGCTCGCTGGTGACAGAGGCCACGGCTCCTCCGCACCAGGCAGAGCCCACAGGTTCCCCGGCCTGATAAAGTCGCTCATGTTACAAAAATGGGGCAGCAAAAAGAGGAGCTGGGGGCAGAAGGGGAGTCCAGCATGGTCTGGCAAGGATGGTTGGTGGGGAAAGGGCATCTGGCAAGGATGGTGGGTAGGGAAAAGGGGTCTGTCTTTCTTTTTTCCCCCTTTTGCAAAAGCACACGGGTCCTTTGGGAGAGGCTGCTGTCCACCGGGGTGCAAGGCAGGGAAGCCTCTCACCCACCCCTCTCCGGGCAGCCAGAACAGCTCCCCCAGCTCGATGCCGTGCCCCTGGGTCTGCTCCTGCCTTTCCCTGACCTGCTCTTCTCTGCGCCCCTTCACACCTCTGCCACTGCTTACCACCCCACCTGCTCGGAGCAAGCCTCCTCCATCCCATCCCATCCCATCCCACGCCAAGCCCATCTCCCTGCCTCATCACCTCCACATGTCCAGGCGGATCTCCGCTGGAAGCGCACCCCCTCTCCCATGCTTCTCCTTCCGCTCTTGCTTCACCACTGCCGTTGCCTCATTTTGTCTCCGTAATGGGCACGTAGGAGACACACTGCCCACAACAAAATTGTCTCGCAGCAGCCCACAAAGTTCACAGAAAAGAAAAAAAAAAACCCACAGTAAAAAAAAAAAACAACCAACACCACCAACTTTCCAGCACTCACTTGTCAGCCAAAAATGGAAAAACAATTATCAAATGTTTCTGCCTTCGCGCCCAGCGTGGCACAGCCAGCTGAAACTAGACAGGGCATCCCTCCCTAATCCACTCCTGGCAGCCCCAGCACAAAGGATTTGCTCCATTAGCTGGGGGGGCTGTAAACCTTGGGGGGGCTCCAGGGCTGCCCCTAGCTCCCCCCCCCCTCCCCTTTTTTTTTTGTTTTTGTCTTTTTGAAGTCTGTAAAAGTTGAAGAAAGCCAAAACTTCACAAAAGAGGAGACCATGAAAAGTAACAACCAGATGGGAATCCCATTACCATTTTATTGGTCACAAATACCCGTATTGCACCTTTTATCTCTTTGCTCGGCAGTGATCTCGCAGCCGAGGCGAGCCGGGGAATGGGATACGGCTCAGACAAGACCCAACCCAAACACCCCAGCAACCTCCACGCAGCGCCCACCCAAACCAAGGAATTCACCTGAAATAAATAATTCCCTGGGATTTGAAAGCAGGAGCAATGCTCACGGCGAGAGGAACCACCTTCCACTAGTGCAGAAAGGGGATGCGAACCCTGACGCTTAATAAAACAAATATTTAGGGTGTTTCTTCCTCACCCTCTGATTTGGGAGCACCTGGCTTACATGCAAACCCCATCTGTGAGCTTGCCTTTGCTCCCAGGCCAAAAAGCAGCTTGGGGGGGGGGTGGTGGGGTTTTTTTTGCCTGCCAGGAGCAGGGACCCTCAGAAGCCCCCGGGAGCCCTACGGAGCTCAGATCCCAGCCGGATCTGCTCTGCGGGGCTGGAAGCCGCCGTCCCAGGAGAGGTTTCACAACCGCCCCACGCCCTCGCTCTGGGCCCCGTTCCCAGCTCCGCTGGCACTCGGACGCGCCCGCGTGCCTCAGTTTCCCACCCTGTATCTCTCTCATCTGGGCAGCCTGTGAGTTTTCCAGGCAAGATCCATCCCCTCCTGATGTGTGGAGGCAGGAGCTGGCACCAACAGGGCTGCGATGGGAATCACAGCCCCAAGGTGCGACCTTGAAACTTTTCTTGTAGACCACAATAACAGAAAAGGGGGGGGGACCCAACCATTTTATGCTTATGAGTGGTCTGTTTGAACAGGATTATTTTTTAACTCCACGTTAAACAGATTTTCAAAGGAGGGGAGCTGTATTTGGGCTTCATTTGAACCCTTTCTTCCCTTTCTTGCAAGGGAATTGTTCCCTGTTTATCTCGGAAAACACCCTCCATTTTGAAATGCTCCGTCTTCTCTAAATAAAAACTCAGGTTGTTTCCCTGACTTTGCTTTGCTTTTTCTAAGCGAAGCGTTGTCAGAAAAGGCAAGTTCTCACAGCCAGTCTCCATCTCAACAATAGAGCATTTTCCCAGGCTAAATTGCTTCTGTCTGAAAATCTTCTAGCAGTTTGAGCTGGCTGGCATGTGTGGGGATCCTTCTGTAGGGTTTTTTAAATCCTTATTTGCAATATTATTTCGTCTGCTTCGCGCTGCCTTGATGTTCGAGCAGCCTTTGGAGAGACACAACCACTCCTCCCTCCTCCTCTGTCCTCCCTCCAGGCACACGCTTTCCTTTGAGGAGGAGGAGAGGGGAGAAATAAAATAAAAAGACGAGCAAAGAGGAAAATGTCAGAAAGCTGCTTTTTGTGTGCGTGTCAAACGTTCAAAGTTATTCCAGAGTCTAGTCTTTAAATGTAATAAAATACAGCAACTCCTGACAAAATCAATTAAAATAAAACCACCCAGGCTGCCTCCCCTATTGCTTTGGAGCTATACTGACTTTGAGAGCCCACCTGGGCCTTTTAGGAAGCAATTATGGAACAGCCGGGTCGCATCCTGCACCAGCAGCCTCCTCGCTCTGCCGAGCATCCCTCGGCGCCGCGGGCCGGAGGGAGCAGAGACCCAGCTCCTTCGCCCGCCAAGGGAGGTGATGACGGCTCCGACACGGGGCAACGCGCTGAGGATCGGAGCCAGAGAACAGGATTAATTAGAGCCCAATTAGGTTACTGAGGTCGCAGGGAAGGTCCCTGCAATACCCAGCGCTTGGCTGGCAGTGATTTGAGGTATCCCCAGCTTTGGTCACCACCGGTAGCCCAGCTTGGCAGAGCGGAGCCCAGCCAGGGGGGCAGAGACTCCCTCAGCATCCCCGCTCCATCACCACCACCCTCGGTTAAGCCCCTCGCCAAGGGCCAGCGCCTCGTGCCGTCCCACCGCCTCCCGCAGCGGGGTTGCGGGATGCTGACAGCAAGAACGATTCGGTGATTTCAGGCAGCCGAGAGCCTCGGGGGAATACCCTGCTGGCACACAGTTCCCCCCGAAAGGCGCCAGGATGCTCGTAGGAACGAGCACCCTGTGCGAGAGGCAGAACATCCCAAAGCCCAAGCCCTCACCCCACGGCACCCACAGCTCCGCTGTTTGTTTTCTTTTACCATCCTGCCAACAAAATTTAAAAATTAAAAATTCAGCCGGGTGGCAGGGCTCTGGCATATGGGAATCCACCCCTGCTCCCAGAAAACAATACTCCAACAAAAAGGTTTTTAACCCATTTCTTAATAAATATTTATTTTCGCCTTGATGATGTGGGTGGGACGAAGCCAGGGTGTATTTTCCAGTGAAATGTTTTGATTCCCCCCTTGATTATTTTTTTTCAACGGGAGCAAATTGCCAATAATAATATTTGCAATGAATAACTAAAATTCTGTGGCTTTCTCCCCCGCTCTCTTTTAAATAAATAAAATGCCCTGAATACGAGAAACACAGACGCTCTCTCCAACACTGCAGGACAACGTGGAGTAAACTCAGGGACCCTCGGAGGATTTATTTAACTGTCACAGCCCAGATTCTGAAAAAGGCAAAAATTCCTTCCCAGCTTGTTTTGTATATGTCAATTGGGAGAGGTCGAGCCCTACACTACGCTTCAGCAAGAGATACCAGGACATGACTATACATTATCTCATGCTCCTCCGAGGCCCCTCTCTGGTGCGGCACCGGCAGCCCCACGGCGCCGGCCAGCAGCTGCCAGATGTGGGGCAGAGGATTCCTGCTTCCTCACAGGGATGCTCCGGCAAGCCGTGACACTTTCTGCATCTTTCAGAATTTTTCCTCCCCACGGATTTTTCTATCAGCTGTAAATTTCTGAAGCTAAAAGAAGCAGAAGCGAAGATCAGGTTGGGGTCTCAACCCAGATGCAGGCTCCCACCGATCTGCCCTGGGCTTTAGCATCCAGGCTCATCCCAGCCACGTGCCCGATGGCAAAGCCAGGGGATGCAGGATGAAGATGTCTCATGGATGCTCACACTCCCACGCTCTCTTCCACCCGAAGCAGCCCCCCAGGCTCCAGGTTGCTCGCCCCGAACCGGACATGGGGGGTTGTTTTGCTGTTTTCCTCGGAGGCGTTCCCGCTCTGGCCTCGGCACCGTGCACGGCCAGTTCTCACCCCACATCCTGAGCAGCTGCAGCCGTCCCTGGCACGGCCGCGCCGGTGGGAAGACGGACTCGCGGAGGTTGCAACCTGGTGAACTGACCTCTGGGAGGGAAGCACCGGCCTTGGACACCCATTAACTGTTTCTTCCTCCCATGAAGCTGAGCCTTGAGGGAGGGCTCCCCGAGCTCACCATCCCCCTTTTGCTCCCCAGGAGCTATCACCTTCTTAGGGAAACAGGCCAGGAAGAAAATGAAGCAATAAAAAGATTGCAATGGTCTGAGCCTTGGGAACAAGCAGCTACCCAAAGAATCAGGTTCCTCAGTTTGCACATCAGTCCTCAACCTGGTGCCATGCAAAGGCTGACCTCGACACATGCACCCCCCCGGGCTGGAGATGTGGATCCCCACAGCCTCGCAAGCGCTCGTGTGATGGCTTTTTCTTGATTTTCCTCCTCCTTGGAGACTCAGCGCAGCACAGCCCCCCCAGAGGAACACAAGCAAGACATCCCCCATCACTCAAAACCTAGTAAAGGGAGATCTATAGCTCCAGACAGCTTCTAAGGCAGCATCTGCTGGACCCCGAGGTGGTCATGAGGCTCCCCCAGGGCTGGAGGTACCCGCGCCATGCGGGAAGGCTGCCCACAGACCCCACCATCAGGCTGCGGGTTGTCCTAGGAGTGGGACAGCAGGCAGAGCCGCAGGGTGACGGCATCCAGCCCGGGAGATGCCCGGGGACGTGCCGTCCTCGTTGGGGAGCCTCTGCCTGGCATCTGCCAGCAGCTCCCGAGACGAGCAGGAAAATGAGATACTACTATTAAAAGTGCCCAGCGCTGGCCAGGCTGCCAGCCCTGACATCAGCAGGGTTATCTGAGTCTAACCGCAGGCAGGACTTGGCCAGGAACCTCCGCCGGGTTATCCTTTTTAGGCCAAACTGAGCCGAGAATTTGATGGGGCCACACAGTAACGCAGCCTGATTTTGGCCCCCAGTAGCTCCCATTCTCCAGCTCAGGCCCATACTGGTGTGCGGGGAAACAAACTCCACAAGCTTGGCTATTTTTTTTCCCCTCGGCTTGCAAATGCCAGCTCCCAACCATGAAAGGGGATGGGGTTGGAGAAACACCCTGGCACTCGGCAAAGTCAGGACCCAGCGGGTTTTGGACCATCCCGTCTCCAGAAGGCGCCGAGGCCCTGTGGCCCCACCAGCTCTGCTCTGGTTTGACTGGGAAGGTCTCTACCCACGTGCTGGTGCTCCTCAAGGCTCCCCTCGCTCTTCCAAACTGCTCCCGCGCCTTCAGGCTCAGCCCGCTCAGAGCGGGACCAAGACCACCTCCTCCTCCAGAACCCGCAGAACCCACCACCCTTACAACCAAAGCTGATTTTTTTCCAGTAATTAGTGACCAAAGGCCAGCGGATAAAGTTTAGGAGTCGCTCCTGCAGCAGCACAACACGCCACAGACACAAACCCAGACCACGCACCCGACACAGCTCCCGCAGGCAGCTGGATTTTCTCCTAAGGCACCGATGCGAAGGGATCCCTGCTGTCCCGAGGTGGCCACCTTGTTTTCCCTCTGGATACTCCCGGTGTGCTTCACGGCATGTTGCAAAGACCCACCCTCTCCCTGCCATGCACACACATACATTTATAAATGAGCAGATAAATCAGTTGTTTTTCATTTGCATCAGCGTGAAAACCCTTCCCCGAGCCAGCAGCAAGGTGACACACGCTCCCCCCTTTCTCCCCCATCAAAGTCAACCTGACTAATAACACAACGTGTTATTTAGCATCTGCAGCGTAACAGGAGAGCTCAGGTCTGAAGGAAAACACAAGTCCGAGGCACTTAGGGACATGGCTTAGCCGCGGACTTGGCAGTGCCGGGTTAACGGTTGGACTCGATGATCCTAAAGGTCTTTCCCAACCTAAATGATTCTCTGATTCTCTCTATACGTAAGGGGTCTGATCCTGCCCGTATCAACAGAGGTTTGGACCATCTTCCCCAAGAGCATCAAAGGAAGCGTAAATACTCAAAACAGTCGCCCCTAAGATTAAAGCACTTTTGCAGGGCAAGAGATAGGCACTCTCTGCTCCGGTGGGCATCTCTGCGATGATCCCTGATCCACCCGCCAGGAGCTGGTCGGACTTGGAGGGCAGGACCCGCTCCTGGGGGATGCTGCAGGTGAGATGCTTTCAGCCCCAGCAGCAGCTCCGGGTCAGTCAAGCCAGCAGCATTTCCCACCTCCGAGCCAGATCTACGAGGGGCACCGTAAAACCATGATTTTGGGGAAAAGGAGATGCCAGCTGATGAGCTGCCAGCCCGCGGGGCCAGGCGCTCCCTGCCAAAGCCCCCAGACCACAGCAGTCCTGGAAACCCTCCCAGGGAGGGGGGGAGATCTGACTGGGGACCTTGTGACAGTGTTTATATTTATTCTGCTCTTAGGAAGAACTAAAATCGCAATTCTTAAACAAAACAAAAATAAAAAACCAAAACAAAAGAAAGAAACAAATGGAGCACCAGAGGTTGAGCACTGATTTAAAGCCCAGAGAAGCCAGGATGGATGTTCTCGGTAGCCGTGGGCTTGCTGGGCTGGAGGCTGGGAGCCCACAGGCCACCACGCTGAGCGGCGACAGAGGTGGCAGGATTTGTCCCTCTTCCCCCTCGCCTGGACTTGGCGCCGGGCTACTTCGCTAAAACTTTTCTTCCCCCCACCCTGAACACTGAGCTCTGCAATATCACTTCTCCTGAAACCGAGACGCAAGGAGGCATTCGCCCTTACAAGCCAGGACTTGACTCAGTCACCGCAACGATGGCAAACTCCAGGTTTTAAAATGTAACTAAAAAAGAGGGGGAGGGAAAAGAAAAGAAGAAAAAAAGAAAAAAGAAAAGAAAAAGAGAAAAAATAAAAAAGAAAAAGGCAGGAGGGTCCCAAGCGTGCCGGCTTCTGGGAGCTGCCAGCCAGGGCCGATGCCAGCACAGCGCGGGGGTCCCCGTGGGTGCTGTGCCTCTCCCTGCCCGGCTGCGCACCCCAGATGCCGCGGGGAGAGGCAGAGAGGGAGAAAAGGGAAGAAAGAAATAAAAAATAAATATTTAAAAAAAAAAAAAAAAAGAAACCGAGAGATAAAAGCAAGAGGGAGAAGGAAAGGCTGCGAGCTGCCAAGCCCTCCTGCAGGACTGGCCCCGGGCAGCGAGGGGGCTCTCCCGGCCGAGCCGGGGTGCCCGCTGCCCCGTTTGAAAATACCGCTTGCGCCGCTGCGCTTCGGTAAAAAAAAAAAAAAAAAAAACAAGAAAACCAAACCAAAACAACAAAAATACAAAGTAAAATAAGGCGGCGGGAGCGGGGCCACGGGGCAGGCCCGGCCGGCACTTGCCCCGGCGCTGACACCAACTCTGCCCGCCGCGCCGCCTGCCCCCCCCCGGGGAAGGCCC
>JAVJGI010000065.1:5784153-5859251 GCA_035590275.1 Ibycter americanus | reverse complement strand
AGAGAAAAAGAGGAAGCAAAAAAAAAAAAAAGAAAAATAAGAAAGAAGAAGAAAGAAGAAAATAGAAAAGGAAGAAAAAGAAAAAGAAGAAAGAAGCAAAAAGGAAGAAAAGGAAGAAAAAGAAGAAAGAAGAAGAAAGAAGAGGAAAGAAGAGGAAAGAAGAAGAAAGAAGAGGAAAGAAAAGGAAGAAAAAGAAAAATAAGAAAAAATAAGAAAAAGGAAGGAAAAAGTAGGAAAAAGGGGGGAAAGGAGGAAAAAGAAAAAAAAAAGAAAAAAGAAAAATAAAAATAAAGGCAATGCAGAGCGCTGTGGTGGCAGCCTCGGGTGGGGGGCGACTCTTGGAGTGATGCTGAGCAATCTCAGCTGTCCCCAATCTCAGCTGTCCGGCAGGCAGTGAGACCCTCAGCCCCGCTCCCTGTCCCCGGGATGCGTGTCACACGGCGGCCAGCGTTCAAAGCACGATTTATTTCATTTCCCATAAATGAGGCACAACAAATAACTCTCTGTGCGTGTGCGGTTCGCCTGCAAACTCTCGCCTCCCCAGCACTGCAGGTACCACCCCACCAGCACTGCTGGCGGCTTCCCAGAGCAGCCGGGAGCCTGGCCCCCACCCTCCCCGGCATGCCTCCAGGTTTAATAAATGATACTCAGCCCTGTAAGAATGTGTATTAGTGACTTGATGGACCAAAGCGACTCCACTATGCATGAAGCATATTAAACGTCATATCGACCCTCACTCTTGATGGCCATAACATGCATAACAAACAGGCTCGGGCCATGGCTGCAGCTGCTCACGCACGGTGGGGAGCACCACGGTCACGCAGGAGGCTTGAAATGACACCAGGGACAACTGCTGGGGGGGTTCTGCTGGCCCAGGTAACTCCCAGCGCAGAGCCCAGCTCTCCTGCAGCGAGTGGGGCTGGGGGAAACTGGGGGGCAGCTGGGAGAGCCGGGGCACCCATCACCGTCCCGGTTTGCAACACGGGCACATGGGCCACCGCCACCAGCCACCATCTCGCTGCATGATGGAGCTGGCCGCCCGGTGCTTCCGAGCCTCTTATCTGCCATGATTTATTCTTTAATTGGCAAAGCGTCCCATGTCATAAATATTAGCAATCCAGCACCTCCTCCTATAAAAATGAAGCCTCTTATCTTTCATTGCCATATCCCCGTCTATCACCCGTGTGCACTGATCGCTCCATCTCATACCTGTCACTGTATTTAAGCAGCACAGGAGAGGCCCTAGTACCCTATTTCTCTTACTTCGCTTGTTTTTCCGTGTATGTTCGCCAGTGACAGACCCTGCCTGTGCTGGGCAGACCCACATGCAGGCGGTTAGATGAGGGGTAACCAGCTGGCAACCCCGCAAGACCCTGGTGCGGACCATCTCGGGACCCCTGCCTCGTCCCTGGCACAACGGGAGATGAGGTGCAATTCATCAGCTTTAATTATAGCAAGAAGAAGGAGAAAACCACCAAGAGGACCCATCTTGCATCAGGCAAGCGGCTGCAAACTGACACTCACGCAGAGCTGCAGAAGTTAAAACAAAATAAAACATCTTGGATCCTTTTTATCCTCTGCTCCTGTAATTTCAGCATGTCCAAACAGATTTTGGTGTGTGTTTATAACTGGTAACTTCATTTGCTCCCGGGCTGGGACCTTAAATGCCAAGTTTCATCTCCAAGTCAGTTTTTATGGCTGAGTTACATTAACTCCTGGGAGAAAAAGGAAAAAAAGGAAATACATAAGGATGTAAAAGAAAGTTGGGGGTTGTTAGAAAAAGCAGGTCCAAAGTCTCTAAGAGTGGGTCAGCGGGGTAAAAATCATGCATCTCGTAGATATCTGCGTTTAAACCCCAACAGCAAAAAAGTAGAAATTGGTTTCCTGATACACAAACTGGAGGTCATCATTGTGTCGGATAAGGGGAAACATCTGGGGGCAATGGTCACCCGAGCCTCGCTGGGGCAGATCCAGGCTCTCGCTGGCCCTACCACACCGGTGCCGTTTGGGTCATCAGTGAGCGTGGGCCATCAGGGCTCTGAGGACGTCCACGGTGGTCAGATAGCCTGCCAGCCGGTGGGAAGGGCTTACCCCGCCACCAAGCACGGGTGGGGATCTGCCCCACACCTCAGGATCCCAAAGCACGCTTAGCTCGATGGCTGCAGCAGATACCAGGGTTATTAGACCCATGGCTGAAAATCCACCTTTGTAGACTCTAACACATGAAATTACCATAAGTAGGACATTTCACGCTCCTCTCCCATCAAGCTGTTTAGAGCAAATTAAATTTCTCCCTAACCAGCCTGTAACAGTTCGTGTTAGATGTGGATCTAAATGTTAATTGCAGTGACAATAACAGGTCTGATCCTGCAGTCCTTATTTGGGTAAAACCTCCCACAGAAGCCAAAGGAATTTTGCCCCAGAGAAGACAGCTGGATGTAGTCCCACATTTCCAGTCTCTTGAAGATGCCAGAAGGTAGCAAGGATATTTCTGTGATGTTACAAACCTTCTCTTCCTCCCCAACCCCCCACCCACCCCCCGCCTCCCCTCAATTCTTTAATGCACTATTAATTTAATAAGCTCTACCGGGCTGCCTAATGCTGTGCTCAACTTCAGCTTTGCACTTCCTAGCTAAGGACTTAAATCATCACGGGGGGGTGATTGGGGGAGGAGATGTTAAGATAATTTTTGCAGGTCGTTGGCTTGTACATCTGCTTGATGCAGGGATGCTTGAAGGTCCTACACTACCTGAGAGAGATGTCTCGTGAAACTCCGAGCGGCTTTTATTCCCTCTGTCCTTGGTTAATGCAAGTATCCTTTAGCCTGGCATCCTAAGGCAGGCAGGCTGATGTGACAGGGTAATTCGGGGGTCCGCCTGTCCTCATCTGAACAGCTTCCAGTCCTGTCACTCAATTCTAGGTGAATTTGACGGAGAGATACTATGTTCATTCACATGTAAGAGTCAATTATGCAAAGGCTTCTCCCTCCATCCCCACGCTCCCACTCTGTGCTCAGGTCATTTGGGGCAAAGGGAGCTGGGGGCATCAGCAGGAGGTAGGCACTGAGTTGCTTTGGGGGGCCGAGACCTGAGACTGCATTCAGAGCTGGGCACTTGGGCCCAGTGAAGGGATTTGGCAATCACAGCTTTTATTATTTTTTGTAAGTGATTCCAGCTTATCTTGTCCATAACGCAGAATTATCTGATGGGACAAAAGTAAAACCTGCTGTGCTTCCCCTACTGTTTCATGCCCTCCTGCACAGTTAGAAAAAAAACCCATCTATTTCCCTCCCCGGCTGCATTTTATTACAGATAAAAGAAAGAATAAATACAAAGTCCGAGTGAGATAGAACAGGAGAAGCTCATGGGCCGTGGCTGGGCTGCATCTCCCCCTGCACAGAGAGGGGCAAGGCTGTGATGGGTGGCCAGAGCTACCCCGATGTAGGGACAAGGGTGGCTGCAGCCACCGGCCTGGGGCTCCGGACCACAGAGTCCGTCCCCGCAAAAAAGGCAGCGTGTGACTCCGACACTCTAATTGCATATGTGAGCTGAAAACCAAACACAGCCAAGGAAACACACCTTCCACCCGTGCACGCTTTGTGGGACTTTCCCAGGCTTGTCCTCAACTCCGGCAACCTGCTCCTCCCAAAGTCACTGCAGGTTCCAGGAACTTGAACCCTTGGGATGCTGTAGGATCAGGATCTGAATTAGCCACCTTCCCCAGGAGAATTACAGGCTGCTGAAATGTCCATGCACTGTGGAACTTTCTGCCTGGGGTATCTGGCCTGTAGGTCTCCAGGACAGGATCTACCTCTTGTTCTCAGGGGGTGAGAGGAGCTCACGTGGTGCTGTTCTTCCCAGTATCAGCCAGGCTCCCTTGCAGCTAAAAGGCACTTTGGGGGGCAGGTCAGGGACCATGGCATCACACAGGGACCCTGGAGTCTGAAAGTGGAGGTAGTCCCTAAGCACACAAGTCACCAGAGTCTCAACCAGGATCTCTCAGCATCTGTCAGACACATCCGAACCATCCTTGCAAACCCAAACAGCTACAGAGGGTGGGTCCCCGCTCCCAGGGAAGGCACTACACACACAAACTAGCAAAAACTCTAAAGGACAAGACATTTCTCTAAGTGCTGGAGATTCAAACTGCTTTGTTTTTTTCCCAGCAGCACTTAACAGGCTGATGATGTTTGTTTATGAAGTGAAATGCACATGATTTATTTGATCTGCTGGAGCTGGAGAGCTGCATTCCCACGCCAAGGACAGGCAGAGACACCGCAATCTCCTCTCTTTTGGAGGCTGCTCAGATAAAATAATGTATTGCACAGTCAGAAGTACTGTGGTATACTTTCAGCTGCTTCAGAACTGGACATTAAATGCTTATTAGAGACCTCCTAACCTCCAAGCCATAAAGCTGCATTTGTTCTTGTCTGTCTCCGCATATGGAGCAAGTCTTAATAAAGTGCTTAAGCAGTTAAAACAGGTTTGGGGAAGAGGTCTCAGGGCACCTGGGCTCTTGTCTGGATCTAGCTTGAATAATTCTAGGGGAGGTGTCTTCCTCTCTCGTGCTTTGCTAGTGGATTGGGTTTAGCATGTCTCACCTGGTTTGCAGGGACAGTGGTTTAATTAACTGCTTTGCAAAAAGTCTCTGTGAATGGAAAGTCTAGTTCTGCCTTTTGTAACACCTGGAGATCTCTTTATTTCATCTCATCACCCAGACCAGGGCTTGACTGCCAAGGAAGCCAGCGAAGAAAGCATTAACGGATGGAAGATGAAATGCAGTGCATGAACTACGAGATTTACAGCTCTTTGGGGGAAGCACATGGAGCATCACCCATCGAGCAAGCGGGACGCGAGCCAAACCCTCACCTGATGTGAGCCAGCAGCACACTGACCCACTCAGCGCCTGGGCACGAGCTGATGCTCATCCTGCACTGCTGGAAGGGGGTTGTGCCTCGGCTGCTGCTGATCAGCCTCATGGCACAGAAGCCACCTGATTTACACCAGGGCCTGAGGATGTGACCCAGTCACTTAGCAGAGCCTTCTCTGCTAGCCTTCTCCTAGTCCCTGCATACAAAACACTTTGCAAATGAAGTGTGAAGATAATATGCTTTATCATAGGCATTTATTACTGATGATTGTTGTATAAATCTCCCTCCATTCACATACATATACATAAGGTGTATATAAATATGCAGTATCCGGCAGTACCCAGAGCCTTTTTGACGATGTCAATGTAGCCCCCATAAAGATAGTGGGAAATGATTCATAATATTTATATGACAGACATGATATGAACTGTAATAGCCTGTTGGGATCGAGAATATCCATAGGTCTCTGTCAGCCGCAAATGTGATTTAAATATTATATATGTGGCAACTGTAGCATTAGTAATATGATAGCTGTTATTGATAGTGGTCATAAAATGCAGTAGTTTTGCACTGAAGAATGTGAAAAATAATCTAGTGGTTTTCCTAATGGTCTTCCCAGCAATGCACTGAAAGGAAGTATACTTTCAATGCCTCCTTTTTTCAATGCCTCCTCCTCTCCTCCCCCCACCCCAAATTACCATCAAGTTCTATCGGATTACTGCCGGGGCCATATTTTACTCTGCTGATGTCAGGTTGTGGCATCTCATCCTCCTGGGTCTGTCTGGGAGGCTGGGGAGGGCAAGGGGTCCCCGCAGAGCCCCGGGGCTGTCGGTGAGGCTGCTCCGAGGTTGCCTGTGCTGGGAGGTTTGTGCTGACGGTGCTCGCTCCAACTGTACGGAGCAGGAGGGCAAGGAGCAGCAGGAGAGGGGCTCAAAGGAGAAGCTGGTGCCATGCTGGGTGTGGAGGTGAGATGCTTATCCAGCAGGCTGGGCAATAGCAAAGGGTCCTCAGCCAGCGTAAATCAGCACAACCCTATGAAAACAATACAGCTACATTGATATAGGCTTGCTAGGCTTCCCCAGTGGGGTGCTGGCATCCACAAGTGGGAGCTGGGACACCTGAATCCTCTTCTCTCCACTGGCCTTCTGCGCCCAAAATCTGCCCCAGCCAGGGGTCTGCTGCAGCGCTGCAGCATTGCTTGCTTCCCTGCACCAGTTCAGACCAGGGGAAGGACAGCTGGAGATAAATGCGTCTTTGAGCCTCCACGTGCACCAGCAAGAGCCTGGAGCATAGAAAAGCTGGGAGAGCTGTGGGCGACGCCACTGACCCCAAGTTATTTGCTATTTGGCCACCACACCCCTCCACAAAAGGCTGGTGACTGCACAACAGCAAAAGGCTGCTTAGGGCACAGGACAGGGGCTGGTGGGAGCTGAGGGACCCCAGTCTCAGAGCCAGACCCACACCTGAGCAAAGAAAACATCCTTCCATCACTACCAAAGAAGTAAAGGTCCCCATTCCCTCCTGGCTGCCAGCCTGCCTTCACCTCCCCTGCCTCTGTCCCAACATTTTCCAAGAGCAAATGAGCAGGGAAAAACTCTCCGTGAGAAATCAGTGGCTGCCACAGTCATAAATTACAGCAGTCCCTGTTTTTCCTCCATTAGCAGAATCAAGCAAGGATGAGACTTGCCTGGGTAGAGCCCAGCTCAGCAGGATCCCTCAGATGTGGCAGCCCTGCCCTCACCCTGCAAGGGCTGGGGGGAACTCAGGAGCACAGATCACACCCAGCACCAATGTCTGGTATCAATCCAGCATCACTGCCCTGCAGCCAAGGGAGCTGCTTTTAATGGCAGCCACCTAATGGGGATCAGGTGTTGCATAAAGAGCTCGGGAGGTAACTCAGGATGCTGTGCCTGCATGTGTCAAGGGGAAGGGAGCAGCCTCAGAAGCAGGTATCAAGATGCTAGTTACATCCTTTCACATCACAGAGAATAAATCAAGGAAATGCTATATGCTGCAAACAAACCAGACCGCAGGGCAAAGCATTGATCAGCTCCCTCGTGTGTAGCCTTAAAAAATAAATTAATTAGAGTTACGTTAGGGGGCCTTTGCGGAGGAACCCACTTGTGCTCTCATCTCTGGCTCTGATAAGGGCCCTCCCTGTTCTGCACGCTAACGAGGGAGCAAGACCGTGCAGCAGGCTGCCCTGTCGCACCGCTGTCTTAAGGGATTTTATCCCCCAGGATTACATTTTAGTATTTTAAAGCAAACAGGACACACACATTTCAATTTAATCCAAAGTACCAGACTCTGGGTGGACAGGACCCGGCCCAAGGAAGAGAAGCAGTTTGTTGCGCAAGTGGGCGAAAGAAACCAGAGCAAGGAGTGGGTGCAGACTGATTTTCCCTGAAAAAGTAGAGGGAATGGGTGCTGCAACCCACCTTCTCCACCAACACCAGAGCCACATGTCCTGGCCTCCCCTCCTGGCTGATCTGCTCCCATGCATTCGTAACTTTGACTATACAGTACGTTTTATACAAGAAAGCTAAAGTATATTTGAAAATAAGGGTCTAGGTGTAATTTAATGACAGTTTTCCACATCATTTGCATTGCAAGGGGCCTGATCTTCCTCTTCATCACCCCGGTGTGAGCTAGGCATTGCTTCAGGGAAAACCATGGGCCTATTTCTGCTGTTGTTTACACGAACATAAATCAGGAATTTACTCAGTTGAAATAAGTGGAACTGCACCAGTGTAAAACCAGTGTGAGATCAGAGTTACAGTGCTATAAAAGCAGTGTGAGATTAGAATCAGCCCCAGTATATTATGGAGATGGTTTGAGGAAAGCCTAGGGAAATTAGTAACACTGAAATTGGAAAAAAGAAAAAAAATGGCATGTAATTTCCTGATGATTTGGGAAATCAAATCCTCAAGGCCAGCACTCATATTCCTTCCTCCCACTGAGATGCCTGTACTAGTGAGCTCTTCTGCCAGAATGGCCTTTCTGTATTATTTCTTTTCTGGGTGAAGCAGCTGTGAGACGCTTTATATGAAGATGCCGTATAAAAATAAATTGAATCAAATTAGGGAAACAACTAAAGCCATTTCTTCTCCGTCTCCACATTAATCCATTTAGGTTAATTCTTTGGGTGCTCCAAAGGGGATTTGCATTACTACCCTGTCAGCATCCACAGTCCCTTCCTCTCCTTTCAAAAGAGCCTCAGCACCTCCTAATTCGATGTCTTTTTATTATTCTCCCCGCTCTGCCTGCCCCTGCATGGACACTCCAAGGAGATTTTTACGGGGCGATTGGCTTCCCTGGCAGGTTGGATTAAGCTGCAATTTGCTCCCAATTGCAACGAGCAACAACACTTTAATGAGATTTTTTGGGGACATGAATTAAGGGAAGGGAAAACAAATGCCGTCTTGTAAATGAAATAATGATGCATAAGGCCTGAAATATAATGAGAAGCATATCAGTGGCAATTTGAGTTGTTAATGGAGCCTGTGCATTGATATGTGGTGGCAAGCATGCTCAGAGGCAGTCAAAGCAATTCTGGCGTCACGGACCCAGCAGAGGCTGGGACAACATCCCCATCCAGTGCGGATTTCTACAGCCCTAAAATTACACGTTGTGTTTCCAAGAGGATGAATTCCAGAAAGTCCCAGGGCCCGGGCTGTAAGTAGGTCAGGCTAGATGTTCATCGCCACGGTCTCATATGGCCTTGCAGTCTCTGTGCCCTGCGGCGAGGATGCAGAGCAAGCAGTAAATAGCACATGGCCGGGGGACAAAGGCTCCATCCCCCTGCCAGGCTCGGCAGAGGGGACCTGACATGGAAATGGCTGCAGAGGCACGGTGCAGAGACACCCTGGGCTCCTGCCCGCGGTGTCCCCGATGCTGATGTACTCGCCATCCCCGTGAGGCACATTTTGGGGGCTGCTCTGGTCCATCCCTTCTTCCGTTCCCGCTGAGTCTGTCAAAGTACACTCGTGCATTTCCACAAGCAAGCAAGGGAGCTGCCTTTGCAAAATCTTCCCTGCATTATCCCGGGAAAATCACCGTCACTGCCACAAGGCGTAAGTAATTCCCCCCTTGACAGTGGCGATGAGCTCTGCTTGTCTCAGCTTGGGGACAGTACGGCAGCACTAGCCGCACTTCATGTTAGCTGAAGGGAGAGGCTGGGGGCACTGCTGGTATTTTTCCTCTTCTGTGTTGGTAAAAACTCCAGAATTTGTCGTGAAAATGTGGGAAACCGCAGAGTCACGCTCAAACTGGGATAGTCACCGAGGCAGGAGGTCCTGTCCTGCCTGGCTCAGCGCAAAGGATTGAACTTGACTCTCTCCCGCTGCCCCAGGCCCTGGCCACTGCACTGTGCAATTCCCCTTCTCCTCCTCCTCTGGAGCCCAAGAGTGTTTCTCTGCTTAAACTTCAATTTCAGCTCACTGGAATTTCCCTGCAGAAAAGAAACCCCACCAGAAAATTCCCACTTGGCTCTGTTGCACACGCAGAAGGTGCAGACACGGGCAGTTGCAGTTGCACATGCGACGGCCAGGGATGCTGCGAGCGGGTCCAGCAGCACCAGCCCCGCTGCCACAGCTGGCTCTCATCCTGCCTGCACAGCCCCAGTCCTGTAATGCTCCAGCAGGGTGTTGCGTTTTGCTTTGGACGAGTGATGCCCAGCCCCTTTGCAGCGCTCGTGCCTCGCTCTCCCAGCATCGGGGTTTCCAGGATGCGGCCAGGGTTTCAGATCACCAGCTGCTGACACTGCGCGTTTCGACAAGAGAGACACATTGCACGGATATCCAGTATAAATCGTGAGACAATCCAACATAAACATTTCGAAAGAGATGGCAGAAGGGGGGATGAAGAGAAACGCTGGGGAGGGGGGACAGATCCTGCTGCCATTTACATGGTGGGAAATCAGACATCACTTCCCAGCCTGAAATGTCCTTGGCTGATTCCCCCAGATTTACTCGACTTTTGCAGCAGCGTCACCAACAGCAGGATCCGACCCCTGAGGTCTTGCTTAGCAAGCAGGGTTGGAATTTCAAGACAGTCTTTTCCCAAAATGTCTTGAAGTCTCTTGATTTCCTCCCGCAGCTGCCTGTGCTGCCCCCAGTTCTCAGGAGACCCGCAGGGGTTTGTACCCCCCGGCACAGCTCTGCTCCGCAGACACGATAGATCCAAGCTCAGGCTCGGAGCATTTGGCACTGGAATGTCGCAGCCACGGGTCGATGAACGAGGCAGGTAACATCTTCCCTTGCCTCTATGGGAACATCTGGGTTTGATGCTGCTCGAAGCAAGTTTTCGATCCCGCTGTTGTGTGCGCCACAGAAACACAGTTTCTGGTCTACCATGCTCTAGGAAATATTATCATCCTACAGGAATTACAAGAAATAAAAACGCAGAGGGAACACCATGCCCATGGATGGAGAGCCCTGCCTGCCCGGCGGAACAGAGTCCCCTGCCACCGAGGGGGGTCTGCTCAAGGCAGGAGCGATCGGCCTGTCCCTGCTTCTGCGGCTAAAGTTTTGCAGTAGTGATAGAAAACATGGTAAAGCAATAACCAGGACAGTTTTCTTTCCCTTGACTGCTTTTTCTCAAGGATCAATAGTTCCAGGGGGTTTTGCCAGACGAACTCTGGTTAAGTATATCTTGGCTTTAAACAGATAACTCAAGGTTGAGGACTGGCTCGTGCTCAGCATCTCAGCAGGCAATGAATTCGTAGCTGGTTTAGATGTGGTTCTAGGCTTCGTGTTGCTCCCAAGTGGTTCTGATTTAAAAACTTCACTTTGGCATTCACAGTATGCGACCATTCCCTAATGCAGCACAGGTACCTTCACTGCCGGGAAAGCGAGACACAGCGGGGTGCCAGTCCTGGGGTGCCAGTCCTGGGGTGCCAGTCCCAGGGGTGCCAGTCTCAGAGGTGCCATTCCCAGGGTGCAGTCCCAAGAGTGTCAGTCCCAAGGGTGCTGATCCCGGGGATGCCAGTCCTGGGGTGCCAATCCCAGGGGTGCCAGTCTCAGAGGTGCCAGTCCCAGGGTGCAGTCCCAAGAGTGTCAGTCCCAGGGGTGCCGATCCCGGGGATGCCAGTCCTGGGGTACCAGTCCTGGGGTGCCGGTCCCAGGGTACAGTCCCAAGGGTGCCAGTCTCAGAGGTGCCAGTCCCAGGGTGCAGTCCCAAGGGTGTCAGTCCTAAGGGTGCCAATCCTGGGGGTGCCAGTCCCCGGGTGCAGTCCCAGGGGTGCCAGTCCTGTGGTGCCAGCCCTGGGATGATGTGCTTCCCTGCTCTGGGCAGGCATCCATCCTCCAGCGCTGGCAGATGTACTGCCTTCAACCAGAGGCAAGTGCTATCCTGCTGCACCAGGCTGCCTGCCACGTTGCGCTCCCAAATAAATTCCTGGGTCTGCACCTATTGCTCAGATTTATCCATCATTTTGTTGGTGCTCAAGTTGCTCCATCAAGTGCTGCAGCTTCCGCAGGGAGATAGCAGAAACCCTCGAAGCCTGGGAGGGGGAAAAGGGGGGAAAGGTGGGAAAGCCCACCGGCACGCAGAGCAAGCCCCACATGGGCAATGGGCTGTCTCGGCCCCTGCCCCGCTGCCCGCTCGCTGCCGGCACAGGCAGCCTTGCCAGACCTCCCACCAGGGGCAATTGGCAGAGCTCAGTAGCACCTAATTACACCAGCTGGGTACCTGGCCCGTTAACGCCACGGCTCCACAAAGTGACCGTCTGTTCATTTAAACCTGTTTAGTTTTCAGTCCTGATGAGGATTTTTAATAACCCGACAACGAGCGTGCAGCCGTGCATTTTACGTGGCCAAGGCAGGGTAATAGGAGATGCTGGCTTTGCCATGGAAGCGAAATGCAGAATAAAACATTATTACAAATAATAATAGTGTTTGTGAGCTGTGCTGCGTAAGAGCTCGGCACTGGGATTGTTGTTTCATTACAGAGCTCTCTCCTGCTAAATCTTTTCTGATGTTAAAGCTGGCTCGATAGGGTCCTGATCCCTGGTTGAAACATCAATATTACTAATAAATAGAAATAACAAGTGAGGTAAAGGGCTAGACCAGCATGACCTGCTTTATGAATTAATGTAGTGAAAACTGGCCATTTTCCTACAGCCTTTATATACTACAGGCGCACATACGAACTTCACACACATTTATTGGACATCGGTGCACTGAAATAAAGCTGGAGCGATGCTGTAACCTAATTACTGACTCACTACGGTGTGCCAGGGAAAAAGTAGGGAAGGCCCATTGCATACACCCCTTTGGCTTTCAGAAACGCTCGCTATTTCTCTCTGGGCGGATGAAATCATCTCTTCCAGCCAGGCTTTTACTCAGCGTGGATCCCCTCCCGGCCCCAGAGCCAAGAGCAGAGCAGGCGGCTGCAAAGTGTTTCTGCAGGAGCTGGAGCTCCTTGTTTGCCGGGATTTTAGCCGGAGTTTGCAGTCCTCTGGGTGATGCCTGGGTGTTACAGCAGGGACATGTTTGGTGGGGAGCTGGGGCATGGGGGGATGGCTGTCAACGGGAGATGGGCAACCTGACCCCTCTCGTCCTTGGTGTGAGCATATTCTCCGTGCACACAAGTGCATGTGCTTGTGGCTATATATATCTATAGATCTATATCTATATATACACATGCGTATGTGGAGAGAGAGATGATGTGCATTTCTCTGTTCATCTGTAATTCTGTCCTGTGATTTTTGCATCCTGGGTGATTATTATCAGGAGGTGTGAAGCAGACGTGACTGTGCTTTGCTATGCGATATGATACTATCGTCACAGTAATGTTATATCCAGGCACGGCGGGCCGGATCCTGCTCCCGGGAATGCCGACCTGCCAGACTCGCTGCCAGTGATGCCACAGCGGCTTTACACCACTGTAACAGCAAGCTGGGTCCAGCCCTCACTCCCAGACAGAGACACCACGTTGTGTCCATAATTTATAAGCTATTCAAAATTTATCGCTGAGAACAAACTCTGACTACAGAAGGGTTTTAAATCCTTGTTAAGTATTAAAGTGGAAATAACGGTGCTAACGCGGTGCTGGCAGGCAGCAGGGATGGGGCAGCATCCTCCCTGCCCGCCCGCCGGCTGAGCCTGCCCCCATGCCCCCCACAGCAGACCCGATAGGGCTCAAATTTTTTTTTTTCCTCTTTTTTTCCTTCTTTCCCTTGCTTTTTCCCTTTGCGTTCCCCCTCTTTTGCTGTCATTGCTCCAGCCACAGGAGCCCCCAGGTCAGGGGTAGGTCGGGGACTGGCCGTGCCCCCCCACACTGACCCCAGCCCCCTCCCTGCAGGGACCCTTGGCTTTGCTGCGGGGGGGCCAGGCTGTGCCAGCGATGGGCTGACAGAGCCATACAACCGCTTGTCACCCCACCAGTGACGAATCGGCCTCAGCTGACAAGAACGGATGGAGGAGCTTCCCGGGCTGACGCGGGGGGGAATCATCGGATTCATGAGTGGGGCTGGATCGGGGCCCCGGGGGGGATGCGGGAGAGGTGCCGGTGGTGGCACCGGGGAGGATGGCAAGGTGGGACTCAGGTGGCTGAGCCGGGGCAGCCCTGCCACCGGGGCCAGCGTTTGGGGGCTGGGCTGGGGCAAATTTAATAAGTCTTACGGCGGCCTCCTCCCAGAGCTTGGCTTAATGGGATGCCAGAGACGACAGGGTTGCCTCGATCTGCTCATTCCCTGGGCCTGGGGAACCATCCATCTTGCTCTAACCCTATTTTAAAAAAATATAAAAGGAAAGAAAAGGAGGGGGTGGGGGAGAAAGAAAAATGATAAATCTGTTCAGGGCTTTTGTTTGCCTGTGATTCCTGTAAAGGACAAAAAAATGAAATAAAAGCCAGGCCCATTTTTCCCTCGCTTGGTGTTGCCATGGGTTAGAAAGTCCCCCATTCTCCAGAGTGCAGTGCCTTTGGGGAAGGGGAAAAAAACAACCCTACCCTCATTAACGTTATGAGTTGCATCTGTTCCCTGGGTCTGGGTCACTTCCAGCCCGCCAGCTCTCTGTTGCCGGCCTCCCCCACCCCCGCACATTCCCATTGCTAATTTATTTGGATATCCATGCCCTCAGAAATCAAAGGGGAGATCCCAGCTCCCTGCTCGGGCTCCAGGCTCCGAGACAATGACCGCTGTGCTGAGAGCATCCCAGCTCGGGAGCATCCTGGCTCAGGGGTAGTGGCCGGAGCAGGGTCTTGGAGCGGGATGCCTGCTCATCCCACTGGAAAACAGAATAATATTCCTGGGTCGCTGCTGCAAGAGACAGGGGAGGGAATTCCCGGTTGGACAACACCGTGGGCAGTAGGGGTTTGGAGCAGCACTGCAAAATATCAATGTCTTCTGCTGGGACCTCTGACCTGCCAGGCCCAAGCCCTTAAGAAACCAAATGAACAAACCTCCCTTTTCTGCTCCTGCTCGGCCCCCTGGCCCTTCCCGTGATCAGGACCCATCGCTATTTACCACATCCAGGAGGGTGGGGAGGAGTTAAAAAAAGATCTTTGATGTAACACTGTCATAAAAACATGTTTGTACAGTAGAGCAGAGGCTCTCCAGGACTTTGCAGAATAGGGGAATTTGCCTGATATTTCCAATTGCGTGTGATAAGGAACGTGCATGCAATTGCCCTTATCGGAGCTGCAAGGTGAAATACGGCAGACACCACAGGGCTGGGAGCCATAAAGCAAAGAGCTTTACGGTGAGAGACAATACAGCCAGAACCAGTGCGGGGAGAGGAGGATTTTCTTACCCAGCCGTAGCTCCTATCTACCCGGCTCTCGTTTCCAGGCTATTTATAAACAAAAGTGCCAGGCGAAGGCTGGTCGCTGTGTGCACCATGGCTTCCCCCGCTGCACTGGTAAAATGCACCCAGTTGTCCAGGGATGCAGCTCCGAGAGCAGAGGGAGCGGCAGCCCTGACCATCCAGGGCAGCATCTGCAGTAAGGATAAGTCCAAAGGGAGTTTTGGTGGGTGCAGGGAGCCGCACAGGTCTGCAGCGAGGGAGGAAGGAGCACAAGTGGTGATCTCAGGTGCTGGAAAAAGGAGGTTTGGTGCCTGCTGTGCTAATGGCGCATGTGAGCCGGGCACTACAGTACGGTGCCTTGGTGCAGGAGGCTCCAAGCTGGTGCATATCCAGGATGCATGGCAGGGCCGTGCCATGCTGTGCCAAAACACGCTACGGTGAGCCACGCCACGCCATGCCAAGCCTGGCTGTGCCAGCTGTGCCATGCCATGCCTTGCCATGCCATTCCGTGCCACCCCAGCTGGGGACATGCTCACAGCTTGGCACAGGCTCACAACCAGGCAGAGGCATCCGCACGGTGCTCACGGCGCCGGTCAGAGCCTGGCATCATCAGAAGGAAAAGTGCACTTGTGCCTGCAAGCCGAGGAAAGAAGCATGCACAAAAGCCTGCTCTGCACACTCTGGGGATCTTTGGGTAACACCACAGGCTGCAGGTATCGGTTTGCTGGATTATGTATAAAAGGTTTCACGGTCTTTATGATAAACACTAGAAATACATTTGTGGTTCTTCTTTGACTTTAAGAACAAAAAGCTGTTTCATTATCATTAAACTTGCGTTTGAGTTGCTCTGTGACCGGGTGTCTGGCTTTTTATTGCAAGCCAGGGCTTTCAAAAGCTCCTTAAATGTTAATGTCACCTTTAAAACAACAGTGGCGAGGCCTTTGATCAGCAGAGCCGGTCACTTCTTGCAGCTGAAGTAAGAACCAGCGACTGACTGATCTTGGTTTTTAATATTTCCCCCCTCCCCCCTGCCAACACCCAGCACCAGGAGAGAAGCCGGGCTTTGATCAGATCTGATTTTTTTGCCATCTCAAGGACCTGCTGCTTAAAGGAGATGTTCAGCACTGGGTTTTCATGGCTCAGTGTGATGGAGGAGAGCAGGGCATGGCCAGCACAACTGGCTGGTCCTGCAAGAGTCACCCAACCACGCTGTCCCTGCCAGGCTTTGGGAACAGGAGAGGGGCCCTTCTCCACAGCTGCTGCCATCGACCTGTGGGGTTTCCCAGGAGATGTGGTCTAGGGCCACCAGCAGCACCCGCTTGTCTTCCCTGCAGATGCATCCCTGCAATTTAGAGTCTGGGCGCGGGAATAGGATCATCTTAAAGTCTTTCCCTTCTCACGGCACCAGAATTGCCCTTCACCAAAACTCACAGCAAGACCACGCACCCATTGCTCATTGCCCCTCATCCATCCACGGCCTCTGTCCCTATCCCCTCCACGCTTAGACACCGGTCACCCCACACACGTGCCCACACAAACAGCCTCTGTGTTTGCTGCTGCTGAGCTCGCCGGACTGGGGACGGGGTCACACGTGTCGCTCCGTGAGCAGGCAGGAGCGTAACGCCGGAGGAAAGCACATTTCAGGTTCGATTAATGCCATCCACGGCAGAGGCGGCTGCGCTGGTGCTGGTCTGGGTACAAGGATATGTTTGCAGAGATAAGTGTGAGTGTAACCTGATGACACAAGTTGCCTGCTTCCAAATGTCAGGCAAAGTTCACGCAACCCATGTGAAACGAGTTAAAATTTAACAGAAATCTGCAAAGTGTTGCGTTGTAATTGAATCCATGATGTGGACGGGAAGCATGTTCAGACACATCCCAAATTTGTTTAAACCATAGGATTCTTCTTGAAAAAAGGTCGATTTAAAGGAGGAGGCTGCTGCTGCTAAATATGCGTGCACCCCCTCCTTCCCCTTCTGCAAGGAGAAAGCTCTGTCTGAAAACTTCTGAGTCATTCTGCATCGGTTTTGATGTGTCAAAATTGGTTTAAAAAATCACAGCTGAAGCAGCAGTAAGGAGAGCTCAGCTCAGGCACAGGCAGATGAATGCAAAGTGCTGCAGAGCTGAACCACATTGGGCTCCGCATCGAGAACAAGAATCGTTTAAGCTGTACCCACGCATTAAGAAGGAAAAAGGCTTTTTGGCTTCTTCACATAGTGATGTGGCTTTCTGTTGTTTTTCTCTTTGCTGGCTGCTAATTCTCCCTTTGTCTGGCATGGCAGGGTGCAAACTCCTTCAAGCTTTAGAAATGGAAAGTTGTTTTGTTGGTTTTGTGCTCCATTTCTATAGCTCCAGCAGTTGAGTTCAGCCCTGAAGCCCTCCCTATGTGGTCTTTGGGCCAAGCAGGCAGTGGTGGCCAGATGTGAGCTGTATACCCCACCACAGCCTCACGCAGGGTGGGACAACCTCTACACGCCTACGATTGCAAAGCAGCCATCCCGACGCCCTTTTTTCCTCCCTTTCCTCATTCCCCTGGCTGAACCCTGCTCAGGTCCTGCATCCCAAGCCTGAGCACCGGCCGCCAAAACAGCTGTGGCACAGTGAGGAGGAGGAGGCAGGAGAAATGAGCTCTGTGCTCTGGCTTGCTTGGAGGTTTTTTTGCTCTATCTTTTCCATTTAGGGAGTTCATTACACTAAGTGATTGATGGAATGGATGAAAAAAACAAAGTGGATGCCCATCTTAGTTTGGGCTAACTGAAGAGACCCCCCTGCCCAGGCTGGCTCCACGCACAGCATCCCCATGGGTGGATCTGGGGCTTGGCTCTGCTTTACCCCCTGCTCCTTGCCAGCAGATTAAACCTCAGTATTTCCTTGTGATACTAATGATCAGTGCTTCTGGCTGTCCCCCTGGGGCAGCTGCACAGCCAGGCTCTCCACTGGACGCAGCAGGCTTGGAGGAAAGCTGCAAGGGATGACTGAGACCCTTGTGTGCTTTTACTCTGCAAGGGCTTTTCATAAGGGAGCTAAAAACAAATTTAGCACTTAATGCTCTGAAGAGTAAACACTTAAATGCCCTATCATCTGCCCAAGTGCTTTGTTTATTATTCAGAGAAGCCAAACTGAAGCAGTTTTCCATGGAGATGTAGTACCTCCTTCAGATTAGCCAGCTTAATTAGATCCTGGTTGCACAGTGCTCTGCTCTGGAAGAGGTGCTGATGAGGGGAAGTCAAACAACTGCATCCAGAGGCCAAGACTTGGCTCTAGCTGCCCCCGGGCACCTCGGTGCACAGGGCAGTATTTTGGGAGGAGACCGGTGAAGCCAGACATCTCAAGCTCTGGTTCAAGGCTGCTGATCAGCGAGGGGCGCAGAGACAAAGCGGGACAAACCCAACACGGGTGCTGGGAGCAGAGAGGAGCCACCATTAGCTCCCAGCAGTGCCAGGCTCTGTCCCAGCTACCAGTCCACTCACACCAGCTCCAAATCCAGCAGGTACAAACCTGACCTCTGGTAAGGGCCAACAGCTTTACACGAACAATTTGCCCCTGGGCTTAAAAAAAAGTTAGGATGGAAGATGCCAGTTTAGAACTAAGTACTGGCAAATGTCACTCTTGAATGGTGGCTGCCGTGAAAGGTACTCCCGAAGCATAAAAACTCCAGTCTCCCATTTATAAGCTATTAAAGCTGTTACATCCCATAATGGACATCCTCAGGTGAAGAAGACAAACAACGGAAAATGCTGAAACACAACCGCAACGCTAGACACAATAACAGACACGGCACAAGAAGGATATGACACAGGGAGACAAACAGGAGCAAAATTTATGTCACCGGAGATTACAAGGGCATCATATATCAGCGATGGAGACGGGTTCTGAACACCAGCGCGAGGGCTGGCCTAACCTTTCAGAGAAAAATCTCAGAGCAACGATAATGGCCAAGAAAAAAAGCAGAGCTGTGTCCCTCTGGCAGCCGCCTGCGCTTGGGGAGAGCCAGGGAGTTTGGTAGCAAACCGAGGGAGATGCCAAACATCGCATGGTGGCCACACACCTGGTGCCTAATGCAGTGACAAAAGGCATTGCTCACTGGGTATTAATGACACAAGGCTGGGAAGTGTTTATGTGAAGAGCTAGCAGGCACCTGTGCCATGACGTGAAGGCTGTTTGGGTTTGCACCTCCTGGTCAAAACGGCATGGCTTTGGGCATCAATGGCTGATCCTGCTGCTTGAGCTGATGGGGCTGGTCTTTGCCCCTCCTCAGCCCCTGCCCATCACACGCTGCCACCCCACCGCCCCCCCAGAGCAGTTCTTATGGTCCAGCGTCCTGGCTGAAGGTTTTGGAAAGGGGAAACCAAAGGCCAAGCACAGACCAAAAACCAAACTGCCACAGCGTGGAGGGGAATCCTGTCCCACCTGACGGCAAAGGATCGCGAGCAGCCGAGAAGAGGGCCATCATGCAGGAGCCCTCTTGTAAATGGCTTTAATAACATCATGTGCCCCAGATGAACTAGTCTGCAGTGGAAGGTTTTACCGACAGCTTATAGGATTTGGCTGTTCCTATATCACCTTTCTCATGTTTATCCAAAAACCTGTAAATAGTCATGAAAATTCAGGAACAGTAAAAGGGTGTTGCCCTTCAGCTGGATTTTGTGTAATGTGAGTACTTTGGACTTTGTTTAACACTAAGATGAATTATGGGCTGCTTGTCTCCCAGCACAGAACCTTATTTTCTTGTTGTAAATGACTGTTTGCAAGCATGCAGCATCTGCCAGGCTGCAGCACACTCCCCACTCAGCACCTTGCAACTGCTCTTGCAAGAATCAAAAATCATCAGGAGAAACTGGATACGACCATTGCCATTTCATATGCTGGCAAAGGGAGAAATAAGCAATTTTTGCCGGTGGTCACAAAATATGTGGCCATGCTGGGACCTGAACTCAGAAATATTTATCTAGTTTCCAATCATTTCTGGTGTTGGAAGGGCGGCTGCCGGCGTGCCCCAGGTGCCAGGGTGGGAGGCAGGGATGAAGGGCTGGCACTTGCGGCGCTGTGCCTGCCGGGCAGGGTGAGCCCCCGCAGCAGCCCAGGATGGGGAAGGATTTAAGCATCAGCCTGAAGAAGGGCGACTGCTACAAAAACAGAGGGGTCTTGCAGGACTTGGCTGCTCAGCTGGAAGTCACTTGCGACTCCCAGCTCTCATTATTTCACTCCAAGTCAGTACACCGGCAGTCATACTTCAGAGTAAAAAACTGTCCTACTTTCGAATAACTAAACGCGAGATGAGCTGTAGACTCCTGTTGTTCTGTGTGCACGCTTCCAGCCGAAGCGACTTCCCTGGCTGGCTGGTTCCCCTCCATTCCTGGGTTACATGAGCCAAAATCTGTGTCAAACTGTCTAGCCCCAGAGCAGTAAATTGCCCTGCTGCCTCAGCTGGCAGTAATGCAGGGGCAAGATTACTTCATTGCTGGATGAACTCATCACAGGAGCATTTTGGCTGTTTGTTAGGCGCTCCCCTTCATGGAGTGGATCTGTCACAGGCTCCGCAGGGATCGGACACCCTCAACCTCCGCATCACAAATAAAAAATGCCTTTTCTTCTCCAGCCACACAAAGCAGCGGCTCTGCCTTCTAGCCTAGAGGCCGGCAGCAGCGGCAAAACCCCCTTCCCTTCCTTCCCCCTTGTACACAGAGATATTGCATTCATTCATCTCGGGGGCCGCAGTGTGCTTGCAGGCTGACAATACATTATGGTGATGTAGGTCTTCATTTCGCGCTGTCAGGGACTATAACAACTGTATCTATTACCCAGGAGGCCAAATGGGTCAGCTTTCCCCCACCTCGTCTACCTGAGCCCGGGCTAACCCGGCTGGGGGGGGTCCCTGCCCTGTCCCCTGCCCTGTCCCCTGCCCCTGCCCACAGGGCGCTGGCGGGAGTGGGCAGCGGCTGGTGCTCCAGGTGCCAGGATGGAGGGACAGGGGAGCCGGGAGATCGATGGCCCCAAGCGCTGCAAACACAATGAGGTAATTCCACCCAGTGGAGGCTCATCAATCCCCCGGCTCCGGCGCGGCGTCCCCACGGCTCGGCCGCAGCGACGGTTTGCCTGGGCGATAGCCCAGGTGTGTGGCTGTCACAGAGATAAAAGAGGCTTAATTAAGACCCAATAAGCTAAGTGATTTGTTATCTCGGTGCAATATATTACTCCAGCCTATCGATCCCAGAAATGCACATGTGTCCGAGAGCCACCGGCAAGGCTCGATCCCTCCCCAGTGAATATCCACCGCTGCATTCCCACCAGCACGCTGGCCCCAAGTGCCTGCCACTGTGTGCATGCCAGGGCCAGGGACCAGCCCCCAGTATCTCCCCACTCTTGGGTGTATGCACAGAAATATCAGGATTTGCTTCTCCCAAGGGAAGAACTCGCTGAAATCTGGTGATGCTCAGCTCTGCCTGAAGCCCGGAGCCAGCCCATCCCGGTGCGCGGGAGTGGGCAGGGTGCAGAAGCTCGGCTTGCTGGGACCCCCTTCCCGGTGCCTGGTGGTGCAGCTGGGGCTGCCCGGACCCGTCCTGCAGCCAGGCACGGCTGCCGGCTCTGCCAGAGCACACCGGGCTATCACCTGCAGGACCATGGTACCTGCAAGCTGCCGTTCCAAAATGGGACCGCTCCTCTGTTCAGTGTTACAGAAGGTCCCCAACCCAGGCAGGCAGGACAGAGGTTGGAGCGGGAGCGGGTCTGGAAGGTGACAGCAAGGGAAAAGCCAGTTTCCTTAAGCCAGCATGAGGTCAGCTGGCGAACGGGAAGCCCCAAGGCTGTGGCATGTCCCCAGCCCAAGCAGGGCTGACGTCCATCAAGCGGGTAGCTGAGTCCTGCACACCCAAGGCCATGACCTTCATGCTCCAGACCAGCCAGCACCATGCTTCCCTGGAGCTGCCAAAATGCTCCCTTCTGAGCTAAAATCAACCCATTTATTTTTCCAAACTTGAAGGCAGGGGTGAAGGGAAGAGGGAGGGGAACCCAATTCATTTAACATTCGAAATGTTAAACCGCTCAAGAAGTTCTTTGATCTTTTGAGGTTTTGCTGCAAAGGGAACACCCTTTCCCCATTGGTTTACTGAGTCACGCTTATTACTTCAATGCAGAAATATCCTTTATGTCAAGTGTATAAATATCCAGCTCTAAGCTTCAGAAGCCTTTTCCTTTTTTCTTTTTTGGTGTCTGTCTCTTTTTTTGTCTTTTTTTTTTTTTTTTTTTTTTTTTTGGAGGAACATATTTCACACTCTCTTGGAGCCTCCTGCACTCTCCCTTGCAGTCACAGTGACTTCCCAGCAGGAAAGCTGGGTGCTGTGCATGGGTGCTTGCGGAGAGGCCGTTTCCCAGGGAGCACTCTGTCCAGGGCCATCCCCCTCTGCATCCTCCCTGAATTTCTTGCAGACCATCAGCCTGGGAAACCAGACAGAAAACAGGAGGGAGGAAGATGGTAGAAGAGCCGTCCTGGCATGGCAGCTGTGTTTCACTTGCAGGACCCCAGGATGCCCCTATCGCAAGGACATGCATCTCTGCTGGGATGTGCAACCTGCCCCAGAAGCAAGGACTGAGGAGTGGTCGTACAAACGGGTGTACGCCTGCCAAGCCCCACCACTCCCACGTTTTCTGCCCGCATCGCTGGCATCTTTTGGCCGTGGCTTAGGTTCAAAGTGGCCACAGGTGCGGAGGAAAGCCCTCGGGCAGAGCCATGGCTGGCACACGATGCCGTTGGCACCCACGCGCCCGCCACCCAGACCTCCCGCAGAAGGGTCTGGAGCCAGGCTGCGGCTGCTCCTTCCCGGCTACCCCACAACTTGGCCTAGAGCTATGTCTGCAAATGTGCCTGTTTAAACAGTATTGATGGCAGGCAAGTCAGAGCTTGAGGAGCGGTGCTGGGGCTGCAAGGCGGCAGCCTGAGCCCCGGGAGCCCGGGTGCTTGCTTTCATGGGGAAAGAGTTGGTGTTCCCTGTACACCCCGGCTCAGCCCCAGGGAGCGGGGTCCAGCACCCACCTGCCTTGTTTCAGCTTCCAGGCAAGATGTCAGACCCCAATGGTGAGCAGGTCAGGCTATACTGGTGCTGTGGGTTGCACCAGCTAATGCAAAGCATGTTTAAAACCATGCTACAGCTTAACAACCCTGACTTCCCTTCATCTTCAAGGAAAGCCCCCAGCATTTAGCAACCCATGAACCTCGCTCAGACCTGAACACCCTTAGCCAGAAGCACAGGCATTCCTGACACCCTCCCCAAAATGGGACTGCTTTCTCCCTCTCATCAGCCTGGGAGCTTGGAGGTACCTCAGCCATCACCTCTGAGAACCATCAAGCAGACCCTTGACCGGCTCTCAGTCCTGCCTCCCTAAATCAGGAATTACATCAGGAATACTGACCTGGCAAGCCAGAGCAACACCAAGAGACCTCGTCTGGCAGAGGGATAAGGGCTCATGCTGTGGCAGAGCTTGCCCAGGGACGTGTCTGCTCTGTGTGCCCCCCTTCCTCTGCAGCACGTACCAGCGCAGGAGGCACGCACTAGCCATCCCTCGTGCTGCTCGGGGTCTCAGTTGCTTTTGCTGGCAGTGGCATTTCCAGTGACCCTGCTGTGGTACCCACCTCTCTGGGCAGACCCCAACCCATCCCTGGCCATGCTGCCAGCTGCTCTGGACTCCCCCAGCCCAGTGGGGTGGGCGGTCAAGCAGAGCTGTGCCTGGCCATTGCTGCTAGGGCTCCTGGCTAACACCTATCCCTGTGCTCCCACTTACTTGCATCCTGGCATGGAAGCGGGTGTGTGTTTTCCTTTTTCTTCCCTTTTTTCCCCCTTGGAGGAGGTCACACCCTCCAATTACATAACCAGCAGCCAGCTCTCGGCAAAGCAAAGAAACCTGACATTCACATAACCCGCTGCGCTCTCTCCGGCAGGGATTATTAAGTCATTAGAGTCTGTTAGCAAATTTTCCCAAATACCTTTTGCGTCTTCCCAGGGGCACCTTGATGGTTAATGATCCCAAACTACCGGCTGGGCTTAAATTCACCCACTCCAGTCCAGCAACCTGCTGCAGTGATCCTCAGGGTGTGAGAGTGCAGCAGGGAGGGGGGAGGGTCAGGAGTGACCCTTAATAAAATCCCTCCCATAAGGATGCTCAGCTGTAAGGCAGAGGTTCCCTAGAGCGAGGGGAGGGTCAGCAGAGGGCAGCCCAAGGAGGGGAAGGGGAGAGGTGCCCACCCCAGGCAGGGAGGTGATGCCCCATCCTCCCTCAGTAACACACACCCGCTTTTCTCCTTCGCTGAGCTGGCAGCCCAGGGCGATATTTCTAACAGGCAAGTGTATTGCCTAACTGGAGACAGAATAAAAAATAATCATAAAAAAACCAGTCAGGCAGGCCAGTTAAGTAGAGAGGAGATAGGTTTCACCCACCTGCAGCTGACTTGCCCTCTCGTTCTCAGGCTGAACAGCGTGTACATCAACAGCCCGACGATCTGCGGGCTGGCAAGGGAGGACAGCAGGCTGGCCGTGCCCTCTCCTGGCCCCCGAGCCCCCACGCATGAGCAGCATCTGTTCAAAAGCCACCGTCAGCTTTTTATCGGGGTCCCCCTCGCAGGTTTATGGTTGTGGTAAAAGCAAGGGCTGAAGGAAGGGCTACAGCTGCCACCCAAGGCACAGATGAGGGGGAAACCCCGCACAGACTTCTCATATTTTAGCCCCATGACTTTTACAAATAATCTTGTACATTTAAAAGGACTTGGGTTCCATTCAGTAATTAGAATTCACCATTTTTATGAATATCAGCCAAATTAGCAATAATAATAAACTGATGGCTACCAAAGAGTACCTCCAGGTAGCTCTGTGCAGAAACACGCTTTCCTTTTGGATGAGCAGTTCTGCCCCATGACCCCCAGCCTCAAAAGCCTTTTAATAGACATGGGGGGGGCTGTGATTTCTACTCCAAACCATCTTTCTTTTTGCTGCCCTGGAGAACCTCATGCACAGGGTATTATTTGGGAAGGAGTCACCTGGGTATGTCCAACCCCAGGTACAGGCTGTACAATAATTCAATCTACATGTTCCTGGAGCCACGGATCACACATCCGAGCCGGCTGCTCGCCCCACCACTGGCCGGGCAGGAGCCCACCGGGTGCTGCCGGCTGGGCAAGCCCCCTCTACCACTGCACAGCACCCGGGACACCACCCAGGCCTCTGGTCCCCAGCCGCTGGCTGCAGTTTTAGAACAATCTTTGTCATAACATCAATGTCCCCGAAGTCATGTTACATGTAAGAGAGATGCTCGTTGTGTTGTTGTTGGCATTAAGGCAGGAGGATGAGGGAAATGGGCAGCGTTGGGATGGGACTGCAGAAAGGTGGTGGCAGCGCTAATCTTAGCCATGGAAAACTCCCTGATTTCCCAGGCAAGTGCAAGCACCTCGGTGATGTTGGCAGATGCTGGACCTGCATTTCCTTAAAAACATCTCCCTTGATGCGATGCCCTGCAGGTCTGGAGCCCATGCGGGGGCCTGTGGCTGCGGGGGTGGCCGGGAACGCCTTTGCTCAGGGAGCTGCGCTGGCTCCCCCGGGATGGGCTGCCAGATAGGGAAAGCGAGCCCGATACAGGCTCTGATCTTCCCACCCCAGCCTGCAGCTACTCGGATCCACTGCTGGGGTGGCATGGCAGGGAGCTGGGTTTGCAGGTGTGACCCAAGCTCACCTGGGCTGGGTCTGTCCCACAGCTCCCAAGACACACGATGGAGCCCTGCATCACAGCCCCTGGCAGGGACCAGCGGTCCCCCAGTGTGACCGACCCCCCTGCCTGCCCACAGCAGCCAGGTAGAGACCAGGGGACCAGCAAGTCACAAAGGCACCTCCTCGCCGAAGTTCCTCATGGAAGGAGATTTCTCACATGAGTCTGTTTACTTCAGAAATAAATCTCCCTTTAAGGCAGGTAAATCTCAGGCAGAATCTGTAAGATACCCTAATGTGGCATTAAGCTGAAGTTAAGGTTATATTCCTCCAGGGATGCCAGATGGGATTTGCTTTCCTTGAAGACAGGACACGTATTTCAACTTTAATGGGTTGATGGAGCCCCTTTTATCTTATAAATATGAATGAGGAAGGGGGAGTTGTTAAATAAATGGAGGGGTTTTACCTGAACCTTTTTCCCTGTCATTGGCTTGGACTGTGTTAAAGACCTTTGTTTTCTCAGCGGAAAACTCGCTCAATCATTCAGAAAGGGAACTAAATGCCTTCTGAGAACATAACCTTTATTTTCCAGATAAATGGTTCACTCAGAGCAATTTGCATGTGGGAAGCTAGTATATAGCACAGTAAAAAAAATATATTTAAAACCCAATAGCAATGTAGGTCATGATACAAACATCTACTGCTGAGATGACTTCTCTGCGGTTGGAAAGTTAGGGAGCTCAAGGCAATTTAAAAGGATGGGGAGGTTTGGTGCAGCAGCTCTGCTTAGGACTGAGTGGGTAGATGGATGAGCGAACTAATCCATACTGGTCCAGATAAAAGAGGTTGGGTGCTGTGAAGATACAGTCAACCAGATGATACACTCTGCAAATGGTTCCCACCACTCAAAGCCCGCTCTGCAGCATGCCTTCCAAGGGCTGAGTTTGCAAACCCATCCCAGCCTCTCTCTTTCTGTCTCCCAGTCTCTTTCCAGTGTTGATTCCAGAAGTGTCCTGGTCCCTGGCAGCTGTCACGCGGACCCAGAGGCACTCGGCTACCTCTGCCCGAGGAAGGGACCCTGCACAAGCCCGAATCCTGCAGCAAAGCCAACCAAGGGAGCTGCTGCAGCCCCATCAACAGGGAGGGACAAACCACTGCTCAGACCACTGAGTCCCTATGAATCAGTGGTTTTCCTCCAGCAGTGGGTTTCCCTAAACCTCTCCAGATCTGTGCACCCCAAAACTCCTCAGGGCGGCTCCTCATCCCCCTATATAAGCATTTGTTTGCTAAGAACGGACCCACTCATCCAAGCCATCTAATACAGATCAAAAATAGCCCCCAAACTTCCAGGGGTGTGCAGACCACAGACTGGGAACCACAACCATCCCCTCTAAAGTGAGAAAGGACCCTGCAAAACATCAAAAACCCCCCTCCAGCTTCTCCCCCCACTATCGCATGGAAGAGGCAGAGCCACAGCCCTGGGAAAGGCGCTGGAAGCCGCCAGGAGCAGCTGCAGCAGAGACTGGTGCCAACTCCAGCTGCTTGTTAATTACGGTAACATGTTGTCTCATGTACGCACCTCCGCGAAGACGCTGTATTAGCTTGATAAGTATTTAACACTTGGCACAGGGGGAAATTTCCACTTAGCATCCAGCAGGGCTGAGCAGCAGGGGGGGAAGGTGGCACGGGCAGGGCATTCGGCGAGGGCACAGGCAGGGCATGATGCAGCACGGTCCCCAGGACGGCTGGAGGTTCAGCCTTGCACAGTCTTGGTTAGCACTGCTGGGAACGGCATCGTGCAGGAGCTGAGGCTTTTGTAGCCTCTGCCGTCACACTGGGAGCTTACAGCCCAGGGCTGCCCCCGGTGCAAAGCCCAGGGGCTGCTCTGCATTTAATCTACCCGGCTAACGGGGATTGTAGTCGCTTGTGCCTTTCTTCGGCAGGCTTTTCTTGTTCGCTCTGCGTGACCGGCCCGCTGTGCGGCATCTATTGTGCTGGAGCAGAAGAACCGTGCAAACACGCTTTCAGGTCCGATGTGCTACTCACAAGACATCTTCATCCCCAGAGCTGCCTTCCTGCATGGGGGCTGTGGGAGAAAGGGCCAGGCACATCCCTGAGGACAGCGGGGTGTCCCCAGAGCCGGGGGAAACAGAAAGACCTGTGACCCAGCCAGCCCAGGCAGCTCTGCAGAAAAATGCCTGTTGTTGCAAAAGTCACCTTTTGCAAGCAAATTTCCCTCCAGCACAGCCAGTTCTGTGCAGGGATGAAGGTGACCAGACCCTCCCTGGCCTCAGGGGCTCATCCCAGCCACACATGCAACATGCAAGTTGGGATGAGGAAGCTGGTTCCAGTCCATTGTGTGCTCCCCAAGCCTTACACAGCGATGTGGACAACTTAGCAGCACTACCTCTTTTTTTTACTACCAGGTTACCTTAGCATTTTCCATATGTTTGAATGCAGATAAATCTTTTGTCTGAATTGAAATCAGTAATTATGAGTCAGTGTTAGCACAGAGTGGGTGAGTCAGGCGCAAAAACATTTTTGCCTCGTACCCTCAAGGTCTCAGATACATCGCTCACCTGAGCCTCCTGTGTGTGGTCTTAGTTCAGGGTTTTCACAAACTTCATTAGCAATCCACCAGCGAGTTCGGCAGCAACACACAGCCAAAGCTGCCACCTCCTCTTCAATTCCCCAGGGTGGGAAAGCACCCTCAGCACCTGGGAAATGCATAGGTGGCCTCCACTCTCTCGATACTGGGCATGCAATGGTAGGGGATGCTGAGGGGTTTTTCCCTCACCCACAGCACTCGGCTCACTTTCAGCAGGTTGGCCAAGCACAAAGCTATCCCCTCAGATGGCTGGGTAGCAGCTCAGTGCCAAGCCCATTGCCTTCCCAGCAGCTTACTGGGAAGCTGAGGTGGCTGTGGGAGAAGGGGTGGCTGCCCTGTGGCGCTAAGGGCTGAGCATCTTCTCCCCTCAGCTGGATCTGGAAGCCTCCAGCACAAGGACCTGGTTTCAGCCCCCACAGCTGGCATCTACCCAGGCAGGGCTGGAGCTGGCCGGGCTGCCCGCACCACTGCGAGCCTCTGCACCTCCGAGCTATGGGTGGTCCCAGGCTGCTGAGCAGAGTCCAGCTCACCCAGGGGCTGGCTGGCCATCACACACCGGCGGCTCAGGTCCCCCAGATCTGTGCAGGCAGGCAGCCCAACCCTCCCTTTGGGCTGCCTGCCCCAGAGCTCCCCCACAGAGGAGCCCTGGGCTTGCGTTCACTTGCCTTTCAGCTCTGGTGGGGGATTTTATTAGAGGGGATGTTTTATTGATGGGTGGGGCTGGTTATAGTTGGAGGTTTGTCTACCTGGTCCCTTTGATCCCCTGACTCGTCTCCTTACCCCATCTCCTCTCCTTACACCCCCGTGAAATTTAACTCCACCCTTACCTCTAACGTGGCATTTCATCCTCTTGTATGCCAGGCTTGCGCTAGGGAAGATGTTTAAATGCTTAGAGGTGATGCGGGCTGTGGGTTAATTTATTCACCCATCTGAAAGAAAGGATCTACAACCCAGCAGCAGCCCTAGTGAGCTGATCCCGTATTGGACCCCACTGCTGCATCAGGTTTTTAAGATATGTTGGCAGACCAGTACAAGGGCAGCAGAGGCAGGAGGGCTCCTTGTGCATCTCCTGCCCAAATCCTGCATCCCTGCTGAGGCCACAATGCCACTACCACCCCAGTGAGACAGGGGCTCTTCTGCTCCTGGCTGCCTATGGCCATGGAAAGTGTCAGAGTGTAATTTCTTTAGGGGCTTTATCCTAATGAGGCTGGAACTGGCCTGTGGCTCCAAAACTTATTAGCTGAGAGAACACGGTCTGAAATATCCACACACCCAGCATGACCATCTACACTTCATTTAATTTAGAGGTGCCACAAAAGAGTAACGATACCCTGACAAGTGCCACGAGCCAGGACTACTGCACATGCACAGGAGAATGCCTCCATGCGTGTTGTTTGAGCCATATCAGAGAGAAAAATCCCATTGGCATGACCTGGGAAGGAGCTGTAAGCCCCCAGCTCCACACCAAGGAGATTAGCCCAGTGAGCGTGTGTTTGTTTTCTTTGCTTTAAAGCACGCAAAAGCCCAACAAAACAGACTTTGTTTACTGCTCGTTCTGTAAACCGCTTAGGCAGTCGGAGATGAGCTGAAAGCTTAGACAAGCTGCAGAGTTACAGCCAGATGTGGTTTCAAATGGCCGAGTTAGGCACCTCTGAAACCTGAGGTTTATTAATGAAGGTGCCCGCTGAACCATAACGGGCTGTTGTAATTACCTCCGCCACAGCATCCCCTGCTCCTGGCGGAGGGCAACCGGGAGCTGCTGCCACAGCCCTGCTGTGAGCTCCCGGGCAAGCGGACACAGCATCTTGTGGAGGTGAGTAAATAGGTTAAGGTCATTCCCCACGATGACAGGTCTACAGCTCCGTTGGATGGCTGGGGAGAGATAACAAACCAACAGAGGTCACCACCGATAAGAGATGAAAAGGCTCCAGAGGCGAGGAATAATTATCTGTGAAGGGTGATCTTTTCCTCCCAATGACAAGCTCTTTGTCAGAGACCTCCAGCACCTAGGATGCTCTGTTGAGGGACTGGCTCAGGATGAGGACTGGGTGGGAGGCTCCTTCCCCACAGCCCAGAGCGTCCCTTCCCAGTTCAGGCCAGTGCAAGGAGGGCGTACTCCTCCCAGAGCACCCCCATTGCATTTCCAGAGGTTGATCCCAATGCCCAGCCCACTGGGCAGCCCTGGACAAGCTGTGGCACACTTGGGAAGCGATGCTGGGCAGTGCTCAGGTGCGAGCAGCTGGAGCTGCACACAGCCAAGAGCCCACCGCGGAGGCAGTGGAAAAGCCACCACAGCTGAGGACGAGAGAGGAATCTGCACCAGGTCACCAGGCTGATGGCAACCAGGAAGATGAAGCAGGGTGTCCAGGAGGAGGTCACAAAGCAGGGGGACCACAGTGCCTCTGCAGGGGACTAGGTGACCCTGCCCAGCAGGAGCAGGGACATGTCGTCTTCTTCCTCCTCTCTTCCCCGAAGCACAGCCCTGATGGATGGAAGTCAGCACCTCACCAAGGAAACACTCATTGGGAGCTTTTCACACCTGGTTTTGTCTCTTGAAGTTTCACACCAATGAATAACTGTGACCTGGGGAGGGGAGTGTATCAGCTATATTTCCCAAATATCAGCAAATTGTGTGAGAGAAAGAGATATGCTAAGGGGGCAGACTGCTCAAACCATTACCATCCTTCTTAGTACCACTTAGCTGAACCGTTAAAAAGATCCAGGGCTCCCAAAGACAATTAAGCTCAAGGGAAGCCATAAATCTCAATAAACATCAAGCCAAGTTTTCTTCACTGCTTGAAACAACAGATATAATTTCATTGGTTACTGAGCTCATGCTCCCAAAGGGATTTCAGATAAAAAGCCACTTATTCAAAACACCAAACCCAGGCTTCTCCTGTCTCTCAGGCTACCGAGGGGTCAGATTTCCCAGCATGGGAAGATGTGCCCCGCAGTCTGCAGAGGTGGAGCTTGACTGGAGAAAACCTTTGCAGATTTATGATGTCTGCAGCACGGCGCTGCGACCTGCCACCAAGGTCAGGCGGCTGGCACCTGCGAGCGAAGGTGGCCCTTCCCGACGGGTGGCAGTCATCCGGCAGGAGGGGACCTGGCTGCCGGAGACAGCCCTCCATCCCCAGCTGTTGCGGTGGGCAAGCGGGGATGCTTGGCAAGACGTGAACCTGGAGGAGGTGGACCTTTGCTCTGGGTCTGTGTACATGTTCCCAGGGGCCAAGGTCCTGCACGGCCAAGGCTGGAGGGAGTACGTCCTGTATCTCCGAGCTGGATGCCAGCCTTGCCTCATTATCTCCGACGTATTTGAGGAGCCTAAATAGGCAACACAGCCTACACCAGCTCTCCCTGCTGTCCCAGGAGCAACCTGGCAGCTTGCCCTTGTGCTGTTTACCCAGCCCATGACCAGCCTACCCTGTCCACGTGCTTTCCGCTGCAGGGATCAGAGCGTTTCCCAGTGCAAACCCCATGCCAAGGAAGCACACGCCACCCCAAAGTCTGCACGCCAGCCTTGCAGGGGTTTTTTCTGGCTGGTTTTGCACTCACAGGGCCGAGGCCCCTGTTTTGACAGCTCTCTGCAAGGTCGTTCCATTCGCCAAGTGCTGCTTCCTTGTGCTTTGATTTAAGTTCTTGCATGCTTCTTGTATTGATTTCTCTCAGATGTATTTTATGGGGAATAAGCACTCAAACCAGAAGGCCAAGACCTCCTGCATTGTGCACAGCATGGTAATGGATGAGCTCCTTCACACACTCACTCCCTCGCTCTCCCTCCCCTTCTCCCCACTTCTCTCACCTTTTATTTAATCCACTTTCAAATGCACCAGGGTGAAGGATGGCCAATGCACAAACACGTGAGATTTCTCTGCTCTGGCTACTTAACTTGGTGAGCCAAGCTGGGGATGGCTTCAGCTGTGTTTAGATGCAAGTAGAAAGACTTCTCCCAGCTATTGCCAGAGGCTTCAGCTGCACAAGTATTTCCCAGCTTGCAGAGATGATGGCTCGGGGCACCCCGAGCCCCCGCAGCCCTGCTTGGCTGCAGGAGGGAGGCAGCAGCCCAGAGCCACACATGCAGGGCTCTCCTCCTTGCTCAGCCTCTGAAAACCTGGGGATTCACCCATCATCTCTCTCTGGCATCTCGTTGACCATTGGGCAGTGCTTGGAGAGCCTCAGTGGGCATCAAGAAGTGCATTCAGTTTTTACTCGTGATAAACACACCTTGACATTATTTAGAGCCTAAAAGCCAAAGACAGTAGAACCAGTTCAAACTTCCCCCCAGGCTAAACCCATCTTTACAATTCAGAAATGTTCTAGTAAGATGGTAGGGATTTTGTCCTCATGCTTGGTTTGCTGTCTGTGCTGTCTGTCTGGGGCCAAACACATTCAAATATCCCAGGGAAGGAGGCTCTTCTGCCAGCTGCAAATCTTCTGACCTCAGAAGAAGTGGAGACGTGTGGGGTCTCAGGGGACTGCCTGATCTATCGAGGTTTCCAGCCCAGTGGTTTATCAGCATCCAAGACGTGCGCTCTGGGTTTGCTGCATCCAGCGCAGCTAGAGGTGACCTTGGTCCTGCCTTGCCGACGTCCCAGTTAAACCCCAGCCCTAGAAGAAACCTCAGGTAAGTCTCCATCAGAAAGAGCAGCTTGTTTCAGGGAACGAAACCTCAGCAGACTCAAGGGATGTTTTTACCTGTACTACTAAACAATCTGTGATCCCTATTGCTAGCCTCAGGTTTCCCAAAATCCTGGATCCAGACTGCTGGAATAATAGCACTGTTACAGAAACGAGGAATCCCAAAACCCCGCGCGATAGATTTTCATCTGACGATGTGAGCCTAGCTAAGGAGTCAGAATTTGGAAGGCAGCCCTCTCTCTGTACACAGGAGGAATAAAAACATTATTATTGTTTTTCTCAGTGAACTGCAAAGCCTGTTTTTAAGTGAAACCTGAGCTTCCCCATCTCATCACGTGCTTCCAGGAGCTAGAGCTTTCAGAAGACCAAATACTTTGAAACTCTGGATAAGACCATTAGAGTTGCTTAATTTCCTTTATGTCCATCTGTTTCAGTTCAGCTCAGTTGCTTCTGTCCCAGACAAGACATTTGGCTCTTCTAAATAAATCTTATAGTCCATTTGGATTAAAGACTTTCTGATGCAGCCTCTGAATATAATCCTTCTGATTTGCATCTCAAAGAAATTGAGTTAAAACCAAGTAAGAACCATACACAGAGTGCTTGGAATTGCTGGAGTATGTGAACCGCTCACGAGGTCCCATATGGATAATGGTGCTTTTGTTTTTAATTTATCATGAACTCCTGCGTTCCTATGGCTGTGGTCACACCAGGCACACTCCGGGGCTTTCAAAACAGACAGAGTGAAAATGTAATTGCCTGGGTTTTGCTGTTGTCCAAGGCTTGAAGCCTTGCACCCGAGAAACTGAGAACACTGCAGAGAAAGTGCGAGACACTTAGAAAGTCTGGGGCAACAGATGCCACTGCAGCGATAGCGGAGGATGAATGACAAATAACATCCGAGCTCAATCAGGTTCAGTGTTATTCTGCTCATTAGCTCTTAATAGGTATTTTTCACATCAAGGGAGAGCTGAGAGTCTTTGCTCAGACAACAGTGCAGCGTGCTTGCCAGCGACGACTAGAGCACATTGATCATCTGAAAAGGCAGCACTTGCAGGGGTCTTCGCCGTGCTTTCCCAAGGCTGCTCAGCGCCTGTCACTGGAAACGTTATCTCCTTTTTTTGCAGGAGAGCCTAGGTCACGGGACACCGGGATGCTATTCCTGGCAGTGACGCAGCTGCCTGCCTTCCCAGGCAAATGCTTTTACCCTTTCCGTGTCCCAGGGTACCTGCCTATGAAACATGCCTTGCGAAATGCTTGAAACATGCTCTGAGATTCCCCAGATAAGAGGCTCCGTTCAAGGGTTACTGCTGTCATAATTTTGGCAGCAGCCCAGGTGCTCCCTAACTGTGGTACATGCCGTGGCTGTCCCACCAGTTCTTACCAGCATGAAGAAGATGGAGGTGCTTGTGCTGTTAAAGTGCGGTAACAGCCACTTCCCATTTTCTTACCTTCAAAGCAGTAAAATCTCAAGAAAAAGAAAACTTAGATAATCATAAAAAAAAAAAAAATTAAGAAAAGCCTTGTTCCACCACCAGTGCTGCCCATTGCATAGCTGTGCTACAGCTGGCAAGGGACTCAGGAGGGGGGTTCCTGAGTCAGAAGAGCCCATCGCAGCCTCCTTTGGCAATATAATCATAAGGGGAACAGACACAGACACATCAGCAAACCTCCAAACAGCCTCCCAAAGGCTCCAGTATTATTACCTCCTCTGTACGATGGGAAACTGAGGCACAGGGCAGGTAGGCAATCTGGCTATCAGCCCTGCAGCTTACAGGGTTACACCAGAGGGTTAGATAGACAGCACACAGTGGGGTGCAGGCAGGAACCCCAGGTGCTAGGGCAAAGCAGACATCACAAGCCTCATAATGATGATAATTAATTACAGGGGAGGAAGAAGGGACAAAGCAGAACAACCCCTACCTGAATCGTTACCCAGAAAAACCCTCTTTTTTTCTGGGTGAGAAGAGCTTCAATTCTTTACCATTGAAGAGGAAAGGATAGAGACAAGCTGGACCCAGCACAGACCATAACTCCCTTCCCCTCTGCCACCAGCTCTAGATGAAGCAGCTCCAGAGACATTACAGAGCCATTAAAAGCCAAATTCATTTCCACAGCTGAAACCAACTACCCGTAATACAGTATCTTTTGCAGCTGTGGTTCAGTGTGGCACCTGAGAGCTGTGAGGTTAATGACACAGGGCTGTCAGCAGCCTTAATTATATCCCCATTTTTCCAGCCCCTGATTAGCTTTAGAGCTCATCTGGTGTCAGAAATTTGGTGCCTAAGCTTTGACAAAAGTGTTTCATTATTACTTAATAAACGGGCAAAAAGGGAGGGCATGTCTTTAAGCTCTGGCTTGTAAAAGCTTCCTTTTTTTAGCTGTTTTTTATTTAAGCTCACAAAAGCTCCCCCGCGTCAGCCACTTTGGACTGACCCCTCTCTCAGTGCTTAGCCAGGAGCCCCCCCATTGCCAGGAGCCCCCACACAGGGGTGCTAGCCGGGCTCACCCTCCTGGCACCTCCAAACCTGACTCCGATTCCCCCATAAATGTGCTCTGTTCAGCTGGGAGCCTGCTGCTCCCTGTCAGCTGGTGGCCAATTAATAAGAATCATTTATTACTGTTATATTGCCTCCAAAGTGGGCCAGGTGTTTGCAGGAGGAAAGGAAAAAAAAAGGGGGGGAGATTTAAAAATAATAATAATAAAAGCTCAAGCTTCAAATCAAAAGCTCCAAATGGCTTAAAATCTAAAGCAGAGCTTAGGTTCTTCTTGAGATTCAATTTCCTCTAGCCCTCAGTGAAGTTAATTAGCCTGACTATTAATAAAAATGGTAAGAAGGAGCCTGGTATCTTTTAGATCCTTCTCTAAAAGCACAGCAAACCCCAGCTCCATCAGAAATGTCGCCGTGACCGATGAACTGCCAGCAGCTTTGTCCTTGCTCAAACCCTCAAAGGCAGGTCGGTACCCAATTCCCAGTGACATCCCCAAAACCTTCGCAGGATTCAACCTTCGCATTTTTTCCTTGTGCAGGAAATTTCTGGAGTGAAATTTGGGCAAATAATCACAACATATTATACTTGTGCTTGAGATTTAAATGGGTGGCACTGCCTAGATGGCTGGATGAGACTTTTAAAACCAATGGGTGGCTCTTCAGCATCATGAGTTGGATGTTCCCGCCCACCTGACCTGACAGTCAATCCCCAGAATCCCTCCTGTATTTAGGAACATCAGTAGCAATGTTTTCCCTGTTCCTCTGAAGCTGGGACGTGCCTACCCAGAGAAGCAGTCACATGTGGTCAAGTTTATGGTGCAGGTTTGCTGCGAGTCACTCTCTGGGCTTGGCCATTTTCATGGCGGTTGCTGGAGATGAAGGACGCTCTCAATGACTTTATCCTTGACCTGTGATCAGTTGGAAACCACGGAAGTTTCCAGCAACTTCAACCACTTAATGTTTAACTTCTGTGGTAGCATCTGGAGACTGATATGATATAATTTTGGCTTTGCAAAGACAACTTGGCTCTAAGGAGCTGACTGCAAATCATTAGCAGGACTGTTCTCACCCTGGTTCTTTGCTTTTTAATTGCCAAGCAGAGCGGCATGAAACATTCATAGCAAAAAGCTGCAGCCACATGAAATTTGCCTCATTTGTGGTTTTGTTCCAGCAGAGCAGCGGGTGATGGAAACCAGGTTGATATTAACAGAACCACTTCCAGTGTCTCCAGTGGTGACAGGGCTGGAGTTTTGCTTCAGAAGTCTTCCAGAGTCTGGAGATGGACAAGGAACAACAATTGCTTTTAATAAACGGCCTCAGTTCAGCAGAAAGCACCCGAGCAGGCAGGACAGGATATTTCTGGCACAGTCCCCACTGCCATATCTAGTGCTCTGCGTCTATCTGTCGTGTTTGGCCCCTGTCCCCATAGGCTGAGTGCACTAAAACAGGCTCCATCAAAACGGGACCATGGGGAAGGGTGATGACTTCTGTGTGTCCACCTTTTAAATTATTCCTGTATCCAGGAATAACTGAAACCACTGAAAATAATCCATCTCCTTCCCCTTCCCTCTCACCTGAAGAAAATCTAATTTTCTCTGGGCGGAAACCGGCTGGAATAGAAACTACCTTCCTCAGCCTCACAAGGAAAGCTGACGTGTCTCATGACGTCCCGCTCCGAGGTGGCCGAACCCACGGCGGGTCCCTCGGAACGGGGAAGGACTTTGGTCCCACCACCTCCCAGCAAGGCGCCAGCCGCCCCAGCCCCGCCGCGCCGACGGCAGCCCGGCCCCATCTCATCCCCAGGGCTGGGTGACGAAGGGTAAATACCAAGGCTGGCGGCAGCGCCGCCCCGCCGCTTGTTGCATCGAACCCACCCAGGCTAATAACAGTATTAATTACAGCACACGGCCCCTTCTTCCCACTGTAAATCTCTATTAGCAATAAACTGGAAGGGCCATAAAAGGGAGTTTACAATGAACCCACAAGGCGATACGTGTCTGAATCCTTGGCTTTGTTGCAGCTGGCAATAAAGCCGTCTTTTATTATAGCATATACCCTGCCCTCGAGATAACGTACAAGGCCCAGGACTCCTCGAAGAAATGATGCAAAGCTATTTGTTGCACTTTGATTTGCTGCAAAGCCATGTGGAGGTGGGAAAGCGGAGGGATCCGGCTAACAGGCTCTAGTTCCCTCGATCCCAGCCTGATACTGAATCACTGCGGTGTGCGGCACTGCGGAGTAATAGCCTCTGTAATTTTACATCGTAAATGTTACTCTGCCCTGCAGGGGGGAAAACTCGAGTAAACATTAAAAAAAAAAAAAGTTTGAGGTTGATTAAGAAACACAAGGAAGTCTCTCATACTCTCAAGTAGCAAAATGTTGTGGTGGTATGATGGGCAGGGGTTAATATTTAAGCTTCTGTTTTTGTTTATAATAGTCAGGAGCAGAAAATACTGAATATCCTAGAAATAGGCACAGATTCATCCAGGGGCACGAGTTCCAGGCCTGAAAGAGATTTGTGAGCTTCAAAGTCCCCGGCAGGCTGTTTCAAAAAGAGAAAAAAACAAGAAAACAAAAAAAAAAAAAAAAAGACAAGCAAGCAAAGATTGATATTTGCAGCTCACGGGACACCGAGAAGCAGCCAGCCCAGCACACCGGTCCCAGTAAAGCCGTCGCATCCTCTTGCTTTCCTCCCCAGCACCAGCAATGCTTGCTTTGCTCAGGGCAAACGTCACCGCTGATTAGCACCACTGGACAGCACAAGGCTGCCCTCCAGACCACGCCTGGTCCCAGGATGGCATGCATTCAAGCCCTAAAAAAAAGAGACCTGAAGTCCTCAGGTTTGCAAGACCCTTTGGGAGGCAACAACACGCTCATTAATTCAAGCTCAGTCGAAGGCTGCTGTAGACACCGGTATGAAATCATTGGTTTTATTTAGTTTAGTGGTTAGGTATGATTGTTCTGAAGGGCAATTCAACCCTGTTCTCTTATATATGTCGCAGTGTTAAAAGTAACAAGTCTATCACCTCTGGAGCCATTTCTTTGTCATTCATACCCTTGCTGGAGCCATAGTGTTTAGCTGGAGGGCTTAATCTCTTTTAGACAGCCACCTGTCAATTATCTGTCTCCTCCATAAATAAAAAAAATGGCTGGTGACTTTTTTTATATCTATAAAAAGTAGCTCTCCCTCTGTGTTTGCAGTAAAGCTGGTGGCACCATGTTAGAGAAGGCAAGGAGCTTTTTTCAGGGAGCTTCGTACCTGGCTCCAACACCGTGGTTTGGACTTACTTTCAGGTTGAAACTCAACTACGCAGCGTCCCTTCACACTGCTGCCCTTATGCTGGCTGGAGCTGCTACGAGGCACATTTCCACTCCTGCTGTAAACACTTCCAGTTTCAGGAGCGCGTCTGCTCCCCTGCACGGTGCTGAAAACCCATCAGACGAATGGGACGCGTGACCCCACTGAGCAGCGTGCTGTCCCCAGCATGGCATTTTCTAACTGGCATCAGCACGTTTGGGATGCTGGCTCTTCTCTGTAATCCCAGCACAGCTCAGCCCCAAACCCTGGACCCAGCACCTCCAAGCTCCCATGAGGAGCTCCAAAACCAGTCCTACCCCAGCTCCTTATTCCATACGGTGGTGCCAGGCAGAGGCAAGCATGGGACCTGGCTCGGTCGGACACTCGCCCCCACGGGCAGCATCACCATTCCCTCCCAACCACGGCTGGCCACCAGCACCGCTGGTACACGGGCCACAGCTGGTGGGAGCAGAGGGGGATGACCGGTGCCTCCTAGATTCTGACACTTCCCAAAACAGCGGCAAGTGCCACCTGATTTCCCTGAATGACATAAATAGATACCTGGAATGTGAGTTTGGGATTAAAAAAAGACACCACCCACCTCCCAGGACGTGACCAGTGGACCTGGTTCTCCCTTCACTGTCTGTGTTTTCTCCATTGGCAAGGATGCGTACTTGCTGTGGATAACTACCCCTACCCCCAACAAGGGGATAAATCACTGGGGTAATGAGGTTGGGGAGGTGGTTGATGAGCACAAGGCAGAAGGGATGCTTAACCCCCCTGTATACGGGGACAAAGGAGGTAACTAAAAATCTGCAGTTGCTCAGTCAGTATGGAAGGATTTATATCCATAATAAAGAGCAGTGCTGCTGGCAGCCCTGCCCCGGTGCCACGCTGCCCACCGTGCATTAACCCCCCAGCTCCTGGGCACCTCCGGGGAACCTGCTGGTCCCAGCCTCTCCTGCACTCTTCTCCCCTCCAGTTAGAGCTTTTCCCAGTTGGATTTACAGGCCAGACACACTCTCAAAGTCAAGGGGAGAATAATAATGTGCTGGAAGCACTGAAGCACTGGGCCTGGCTTTTTAAAGATGACTATTCCGCAGAGAAATTACTCATTGTTTTTTGTGGCTCTTTTACAGAGACAGAGAAAGAAAAGAAACTGATGTAATAGGAGATATTAGCCAAGCCATCTGACTAGCGTGCCTCGCTCCTGCTCTGTGACATCCAGCCCGCTGCCTCCGATCCCCCACCCGCCCCAGCCCGGGCTCCGCTCTCGCTGCCCACCCTGCGCAGCCAAGGGCTCTGCGAGGCACACCGAGCCCAGCCTCCGCCACAGCCTCCGCCACAGCCTCCGAGCCCATCCCGGCTCCTCCCGGGGAAACGGGGCTCCGAGGGCGGTGGGGAGCCCCGCCAGCCTGCAGCTGGCTGTGGAAGGGACCTTGGGTCTCTCCTCAGCCCTTTGCCCACCAGCCCGACCTTCCCACCACGCTGCTCTTTCCCCCCACAGCTTCTGCTACCGAGAGTGCCCGGTAGCCAGCAAGGCCATAACAAACATTACTCATCCACATCCAGTACTTACCAGCTCCAGCTTCTATCAGTCTTGCATGACACATATGTTTACCACCAGTGGGAGTGTTTTTTTTATATATATGTATTTTTTACTGCAGTGAGTGTCCCTGTTTCTGGGGACAGAGGAATTATTACCCACTGCTTTCATAGTATAATAAAGAGCATGTGTTGCACCCCGCATAAATTTAGCTTCTGATCTGATGAACAAGGAAATTTTTCCCCCTCTCTGTCCCTAATTGTATAGGTGAGTGCTTACATTCATCCATAACGGGAGTGGGAAAGGGACTGCTCAGTGAAAAGTGAGAATAAGGCACACACGTGCACGCACACGGACACATGCACCCGTGCATATTGAGCTCGAAAAACACTGAAGCTCTAAATCTACCCAGCAATCCTGCGCTAATCTGCTCAGTTGCAGTCACAAATATAACTCAGGGACAATAAATAAACTAACAGGAGTTAAATAAGTTCAGCTTCTTAACCTTTGGACAGATCAATCCCCATGTTATCTCATTTCTCCCTTGCCTCTCTCCATCCCCCGTGTCTTGTTCCCTTCTTCTCCCTCCTGCGGTGTTTGTTAGCGCCGGGCAGACTGACAGCAGGGCAAACACAGCGATATGAAGCAGGTAGCTGGAAGCAAAGGCGGAAGACTCAGATCTGTAAAAAAAAAAAAATAAATCACTAACCACTTCCTTTCTAAAACCCAGGTTTCAGTGTGCACATGTAGCGACGGGCTTCATTGCCTGGTGTGCATCCCAAATCTCGCAAGGTCCTGTCTCTTCAGGACAGGCAACCCTCAGGGTGCAAGCATTTGAAAGTCCTGGGTTAAAAAGTGCTGCCCATGGCTCCTGCCTGCCTCTGCCTGTATTTCCCACTCTGCCAGCTGGGAATGAAGTAGCCCAGGTGGCTCGAGTTGAGATCTGGAAGATGCTCGGTCCTGTGTGCGCCCGAAGGGAGTTCGTCGTGTCTTCCTGCCCCTCACCATGACTCATTTGCTGCTGTGAAACACACTCATCAGGAAAGTATGATGTGGCCAGGAGTATCTCAGCAAGCTGCTACCCAGCAGATGCCACGCTGGAAGGGGACAGTCCCGTGAAGCTGCACTTCTCAGTGCATCCTCCCGGTGTATGCACCTATCCCAAGTGGGAATAAGTCTTCTCTCCCAGCTGAATTCTCAGTTCCCTCAAGAATGATGCATCTCTAGACTTGCTGCTGCTGCCGTTGCAAGGTGCAGGCCATAGTCTTCTTAGGTCTTTTTCAAGGTAGTCAACATATACAGCCACCATCTTCCTTTCCTGAAGTCAAGGGAGGGCTGTTTTCTCTGAGCTGGGAAAAAGAAGCTGCTTTCCAGACCCCCACCCTCAGAAGATGAGTCGGAGGAAATTAGCAATGATGCACAACTGAAAAAATTGAATTGTTTGAGCAAGTTCAAAGCTGAGCCACTCTGGAGACATCTGCACACCACATGCCAGGCTCAGTGAAGCACTAATAAATCTTCTCAGGCTGGCACCGATGTAAGGAAGCTCGAGCACTGCTCAGCCCACTGGGGAAGCTCCCAGTGCTTCTGTTCCTGGGGTGGCTGAAGGGATGCAGTGGAAAGCAGAGTCATGGCACAAGTGAGGGAAGAAAAACAACTTTGGGGAAAACGTTGAGCCATCCAAGTCATCTTCATTTTGGATATGGTTATTGCTCTACTTACCAGAATGTGGTGTCCATCGAAAAGTCTGTTTTCTGATTGAAACCCAGATTTTCAGAATTGTTAGGACAAATATGATGAAAACCTTTACAAGACTGGAAGGCAACTATGAATTAAAATGGCAGAGAAAAATGGAGGCGAGAGCCCAATTTTATTTCTGGTGAAAAGGCCATATTTTCAATAAAAATAAAAGAACCTTGCAAGGTGAAAAATGTCAATCCGCTTTAACAGAGATCAATAATGCGATACAATCAGTCTGGTCATGCCAGCTGCCGCTGATCTATTGCTGTTTGCAAAAGGCTTTCATTCTGCCTGTCTTTACAATTTAACTAACAGTAAAAAACTTCGTAGTGTTAAAAAGAAAAGTGAGTAAACAACCCAGAATCAAAGGTCCAGGAGCTTTGCACCCGAATGGCCTCAAAATCCGGCACCCTGGAGGAAGAGATGCCAACCTGAGCAGTAATATCCCGTCTTACCTGAGCTCAATGGGAGATTTTCCATCAGCTCCAACAGAGGCAGGATTTTACCCGCTGTGTTTTTCTGAATTGCTATGTCATCCTCAACTCCATCCCACCAAATTTTGTGGTTGAGAAAATGCCATGCCTGGAGCAAGGTTGTTCTAAGAAAAGCAAATAGCCCTTTGGGAGAATACAGACACATGTCAGTGAGATAGATGAAGTCCTCCACCTTCAAGATGTTCTCCAGCCTGCGATGACAGGTGTGCTGCTGATGGATTACCTTGCCAGGAGATCCCATACGGACAGGGGGCTGCACTTCATCCCGGTCTCAATGAACCACACCAAAGCCCTGTATCTCCACCCAGCTCCAGTGGTACCACGGCCACTGTGCCTTTGGCAGCACACCCTGGCAGCAGGCGCCACCTTCTCCCGGGGAAAACTGAGGTCAAGCGCAGTGGGAATGCCGTGACCAGCCCCACGCCTACCCGATGGCTGCTCTGCTGGTCTTTACTTACAAAAAAGGGTCCTGACCTTCAGGTCCAGAAATTCAAATAAATCAAAATCTACTCTCAACATCTGAAGTACCTGCTTTCTGGAGTAACTTTCTGGAGATGTAACATCTGGAATAACTTTCTGGAGGTGTAACATTCTGGAGTAACTTTCTGGAGATGGGATACAGAAGCAAGAAGTAGGGTCAGGGCTGGCCCATGAGCAGAGACATGAGAATCCAGCCCCATGCCTCAGTGTGTGCTGCCTCTCCTCTAAGAGAGGAGTTTCACACAGACCTGAAACCAGAGTGTCAGAAAAGGTAGTTTGCAGAAGTGCTTCAGTGCTGGGGGACTCCCATGGGGATGCTCGAGACCAGACTTTCCTAAAGTGCTCTGCGCACACCTAATACGCTCTGCTTTTTGGAAACTCTGACACACACAGCAGATAGCTCTAGACGCTGCTGTCTCATATACGTATGGCTGACTCAGTTATATATATATATGACTGGCTTAACATACTTCCCTTTCTTCCTCCTCACCCCCCCACCCCCCCCCCCCCTAAGTTTTGCATGTCTGAAGCTGTTTCAGATAAAAGACACCAAAACTGAAAATGCATTTGGGATGTCTGGGAAATAAAAAGTCAGACTGCAAGAAAACCAGACAGGGTTAGAGACCAAAAATCCCTGTCTCCTGCCAGATATCTAAACCCACTGCCGACTTCAGGTTCTGAGGCTCCGTGTGCTCAGCAGCAGCAGCAGACGTCGCCGGGGCTATTTCGAAAGTGTATTCCATCAGTGGTAATGGGTCTTTCCTCATAAGCTGTGTTTTCATAGTAAATCTTCAGTCTTACATTGCATTACAGAGTTCAGCTGCCGCTAATCCTTAAAAACAATTCATTTCCAACTGCAAAGTGCAATAAAGAAAGGATAATCACTATTAATATTAGTTATTGTTATTGATTTCAGCTTTAAAGAATTGATTTTCAGTCCTGGCTGCATTTATGAGTCTCTTTGCTGAAGATGCATATACAGGACCCACCACTATTTTTAGATCCTTGTCCCAGCTCCCGCTGCAGACCCAGGAGGAAGAGGATGGGGGAGGCAGAGGAGGGACCTCATGAGGAAGGTCCCGCTGGGTGATGGAGGGCATCTCCACCTGGCTTCATGCCTCTCCCTCGCCGGGGATGCTCGTCTTCCCAGGACACTGGCTTAGCTCCCACTCGTCACCCACTGGAGCAGCTTTGGGCAGCTGCCTGCAAACCTGCCTGGTGGCTCAGGTGCCTTCACCCCCGAGAAGCCCTGGGGATTCAGCCCCAGATTTCCCCATCCCTCCACCTCGCCATCTGCAACAGCACCCGGAGATGTCCAGAGCGATGGTTGTTACTGGTATCTCCGTGACCATCACTCACACCCACACCATCGCTGTCCTGCATCAGGCAGGGTTGCATGCTGGTCCAGGGAGCAAGGACAAAGCACCTCACAGGCCCGTGACCTCCATCCGTGGCCTCAGACCCCATTTGCAGGCACGGCGGCATCTTGGCACTTTGGCTGAGCCCGTCCTAACTCCACGCTGGGCAAAGTGGCCGCTGAGCGGGAGCGATGTTCCTGCAACAGAGGCACAAGTTATCCCTCTCCCTAAAGCCACAACAGCTTCCCGCACACGGGCACATGCACACACAGAGGAAAACATGGAAATTAAAAGGCAAAGTATTATTGCTTTCTGCCAGTGAGTCCCTGCAATATCAGTGAGTCTTCCCAATCCTTTGTGAGCTGTAAATTTAGCTTTAACTTCTGCTAATGAGGCTGGCTTTGCCTAGAGCTGTCCTGCCTGACATCTCCATCCCACTCTGCCCATGGGTTACTTAGAGAATCACAGAATGGTTCGGATTCAAAGGGACATCAAAGACCACCCAGCTCCAACCCCCTGCCATGGGCAGGGACATCTGGCACTAGACAAGGTTGCTCCAAGCCCTGTCCAGCCTGGCCTGGAACACTTCCAGGGATGGGGCATCCCCAGCTGCTCTGGGCAACTTGTGCCAGCGCCTCAGCACCCTCACAGCAAAGAATTTCTTTCTAATATAGAATTTAAATCTACCCTTTTTCAGTCTAAAGCCATTGCCCCTTGTCCTATCACTGCATGCCCTTAAAAACTCCTCTCTCCAGCTTTCCTGTCGGCCCCATTAGGTACTGGAAGGTGCTCTAAGGCCTTCCCGGAGCCTACTCTTCTCCAGGCTGAACAACCTCAGCTCAGCCTGTCTTTATAGGAGAGGAATTTACTTGCTAAATATAACGCCAAAATATAAATAAAATGGTCTTGGTGCAGGTGACCCACTCATGTCTGGAGGGCTCATCCCTCTGCGGATGCATGGTATCCCTCCACTGAGCAAATCTCACAGATTTGCCCCAAAACAGCCTCCTGGTGCGGGAGGGGATGGCGTACCACTGAGCAGCGTGTCCCCGGAAGGCTGGGGTGGGAGAGGGGGCTCGGGGAAGGGATGCGGACAGGCAGGTGGGAAACGTTTTGCCGCTCGTGATCGAAGCAGAGACCCAGGGGAGGGATGCTGAGAGGAAGAGAGAAAGGTTTCACTTCCCTGTTTTCAAGGCAAAAAAGGGGTTGGGTTTTTTTGAATCGATGTCTTGCTTCAAAAGTCACTACAGCGTTGTTTCAAGGTCGTAAATGTTAAGAACATCAAAAGCAGAAGGAAGGGGGTTGGTTTTTTAAACCAGCAAAACGTTTCAGTGGGTTTGAAATTAAAAGGTTTTCAACATATTGCTTGGAAAGGAATTTTGGAAATTTTTTCAGTTCCAGTCAACCTGCAGCAAATGTTTCTTCTTTCCAGTTGTTTGGAAATAACACTGTATAAAAAAAATACCATATATAGTTCCATTCTCTCTGAGCTTTAAAAAGTCTCCCTAGATATTTTTAATATAATCTGGTGAGGATGTGGGAATGAAACTGGGATAAAAAACCTTAGCCAAGACTGCAAAATAATTAAATGAGCGTTTAACCAAGATCATTATTTTCCACAATTTTTATTTATATGCTAGATTGGATACAATGGTCTTGAATATTGTTCCACGCTATTACTGTGCTATAAATTATGCGAGCAAAGCACAGCAAGGCATCATAATGTAATATATTTTTATGGTGCCATAAAGTAATTACGCACCAGACAACAAAATCCTACAGAAGTGACATATTTTATGCTTAAATTATAATTACATTAAAAGTGTCTCTTCCATTCGATGTTTATAGAGCACACGAAACTGCTGTCAGTCGGGCTGTGAACAAAGAGGATCTCTCGTTGAGAGCAGGGCTGGGCCAGGGAGATGCAGCTAGGAAATATTCCTTGAGTTTTGGTGCTTGCAGGAATGTTTCTGACAATCTTTGCTCCCTACCGGTAGCCAAGCTCAGAGCAGCCCTACTGTTTCTTGGCTTGGTTTCTCCTGCTGTCTGGTTGAGCCTGTAGATACAATCCCACCTAAGAAAAGCAATGTATTGTAATGGTGTCCCAAGAGTTGGGGTGGGCTTTTTTCCCTTTGGTTCACCTCTCCTGGACATGAGGAATGGGTGAATTACCCACATTAATATTCGCACTCCTGCAGCCCCAGCTCCAAGGAAGTACAACAGTCTCCCTCAATAGTGACCTCAACCCATCTTCTTCCAATACCATTTTTCTACTAATCTTGCAATGTTCTGGGGACTAATTCAGTCCAGAAGACAATAAAGTCCTAAAATTTGGATGCCAAGGGTGCCTGTTCTTTGGTGGGAAGAGCCTGGAGCCTTGGATCTTTTGCTTGGAAGCCAGAGGGGTTGTAACCCACAGGAAAGGTCTACACTTCTCCAAATGGGGCGTAGTGATTTTTCTTAGGGGATGACATCTGGTTTGGGCTAAAACAGGCCAAGAAGCTTAGGGCAGCGATGCAGAGAAGGGTCATTAATCCAGGGAAGCTGCAGAAGGAGTGAGACAAGCAAGGAAGCAGTGGTGGTCCCACGGTTGTCCTCATGCCAGGATGCCCTTCTGGGAGCAGCCCTGAGGGTTGCTCTGTGGTGAGGACATGTGGGAGCAAATCTCAACCTCAGGAGGGCTCAGCATGTGCAAAACAGTCGTTTCTGGTGGGGGTGTAATGGCTCAAGTCTGCAAGGAAATGGCTTCTGTGGTTTCAACCCAGCTTTTCCTGGAAAGTGCCCAGCTCCCACCTCGCAACTCTCTGCTCTTCCTGCATGACTCACGCACATACAGACTCCCAAAGGTGGGCGTTCGCTACCCTTTAAAGGAGGTGACATCTTCTTAGAAGTGTGACAGGGATCGTAACAGGCAAGACAGCAAGGGACAATGGTTAAGAGAGAGGATGGAGGACTGGGCTCCTGGGTCTGCCATGCCTGGCTTTGCTTCCTGCATGTCATGGGACCTTCAGAAGTTACTTTGCTGCTACGTGCCTCAGTTTCCCCATCCAGGTGGGAGCTATGCATGAAGGGAATGCGTACAGGATCAGGCCTGAGACATTAACACTGTGCAAATACTGCCACACTCAGGAATGGTGTGAAGATACATGAATTCCCCTTCCAAAGGCATCAAAAACCTACAAAACATATCTTATACAGGAGGGCAGTTAAGGTTTTGTGAAGGCTGTACTTGTCCGTATTTCTGTCTCTACCCCACACGTTATCTATCTACCTGTCCATTTCTCTACCTACCTATCTATCCACCTTTGCACCTCCTGCTTGTGAAATGACTGCGCTCTTCCAGAGCTGACAATCCTTTAGAACAAATCCATACCATGATAGGTGGTGTTTTGCTAGAGAAAGGTCACTTAAGCTATTTGTATGACAGAGCCAAAGCCAACTCAATATCCTTCCTGTCTTGACATCCTTTTTCAGGCTGAAGCCCTTTCTGGAAGTGCACAGAGGAAAAGCACAAAACAATCACTAGAAATACCTGCCTTTACTTCCCTGGCTTGTGCCATATCCTTCAATGTCCCACCGACCGGGGGTTATACTTGCTGGACTCCATGATGAAAAGCGAAAAAAAAGGCTCTTAAAGCATGTCTACACACCGCCGCTCTCTGGGTTCATTCAACAAACATCAATGTTTCCTGGTGTGTGGGCGCACTCCTTAAGAAGTTGGCCAAGCCGGGTGGCTCAGAGCAGAGCAGCAATGGTTTGGAAGTCTTGCCTGGCTGCTATGGTTTCTCTTCTCTTGGGTCTTTGTCGTGATGTGCCCAGACAAGGTGGCACACACCTGCACAAACTGGGAGTCCCTCCACTCTGTCAGCCTCCTTGTGCTCCCTCCATCATCGAGCTCGTCCTGGGAACTTAGGCTGAGAGCAAGAGCAGTGGTGCTACAGGCTCTGCTGGAAGAGGCAGGAGGGGGGAGAGGGCAGGGGTTAAAAATTCAGGCCTTGGAGAGCTGAAATATTCCAAACACAAGGCGGATGTGGCACTTCCCAGACTGCATGTAAATCAGAGACACATGCTCCCTCCGGTATGGCAGCACATGTGCACTGTTTATTTGGAGGACCCACATAGTCTTCTTTTTTCTGTTTCAACCCAATCAGGACTGAAAAGAGTTTGCTCCAGCCCTATGTTGCGTTATAACACAGGGTCTCTCTCCCCCAAGGACTGATGGCATGAAAGCTACCTTCAAATTTTAACCAAACAGACTCAACGTTGCGCTTTTGAAATGAGCTCCAGATCCCCCACCAGCCCTGGAGCTTTCTCTCCCTCTGAACCCTGCCAGGAGCAACTCAACATCAGGAAACTATTTGAGGGACTGTTCCACATTAGCCACAATCCAATTATTAGCCAGAGCCTGATGGTGTCTTCCCACGCCCCTTCTCGAGCCATGACGATGCCATCTGCAGCACTGGGCAGGTTGGAGGTGACCAGCCATTCCCTCACCCTGGGGACAGCTTGGTTAGTGGCCAGCACGGGAAGGGGCATGCCAAGGTTGATACCTTTGGCTGTTTGCACGAGCCCAAGTTTGCATGGTCTCACTGGCATCAGAATCCACGGGGTGAAGTCCAGTGCTACGCTGCCAGGTGGCAAAGGGCACAGGCACTGCGGAGCTCTTTGGGCAGCCAGGGGATCAAAGGGGGACAGACATCCAGGGAGGACAGACTTCCATGGCCAGGGAGCAAAAGGGCTTTCATGGACTTGGGCAGCTCCCTGGAAAGCACCACAGTGCAGCGGTGCTCAGGACTGGGTGCAAGGCTGGTCTAGCTTCCCTCTTGGGTGTCTCCTCTGGGTATTTTGCAAGCAGATACTCTTTGCTGGCTTACACCAGCTCTGGCTTCATGCCAGGACCTGTGGCTGTGGTCACTGCAGCGCCGAGCCACTGCTAACAAACCCAGCCTGCTGAGCATCTGCCCCCATGCAGTCCCCAGCAGCTCACCCACCTCACAGCTCTTACTCGTGCCCCATGTCACCCTGGGTCCTTTCTTGCCTGATTGCAATTTAGCTCTCGCTGAAATTTGCCCCACTGCTCAGCACCCAGCCCAGCAACAGGGCAGGCTTTCTGGCAGGGACCACAGCAGGGACGATAGCAATCTGTAAGTGGGATCTGAAGTCCTGGGGAAGGTCCTCCCTGCCGTTCTGCCTTGCATCTTTACTGCATTGGTAAGGCAGGAAAACAACATTGCAGGCAGTGCATTTCTGCAGGGTTAATAGTATGCTCAGCTGGTTATAGTCACAGCCTCCAAACCTCCAGCGTTGCAGCAGCACTCGAGGCGTGCAATAGTCTTTCAGGAGGGCAATATCTGCAGTATCGCCCTGGAAGCATATATTTTTGACTAGCATCTACTGTACAACCAGAGCAGAGGATGAGGATTGGGCCAGCTCTGCGTTGAAGTGGCCTTGTGTCACCCAGGAGAGGCTGGACCATGTTGCTGTCCCCACTCGCACAACCATCAGCCAGATGTGACCTGTCCAGTGATGCGTAAGCGCCTATGCTTAAGCTTTCTTGGTTTTCCTTTCTTCCCGGTGTCCCCAGCCCAGCTGTGCCAACGTTGGGGGTGAAAAAGGTGACTGAGATGCTGGGGATGAAACCTGCTGTCTCCTGGCATGCAAGTTCTGTGCCCCCAGTGACTGATTCACCCTGACCCACCTCCGCCCCAGGGCAGCCCTGTGACGCTGGAGGCTGCCAGGTTGTTGGACCCCCCAGTGAGGTTTGGTACCCAGCCACACACAAGCATCCTCCTCCGGCAGAAGGAGAAGGGCACAAAGACAGAATATGGACCTGGAGGTAGCAGCTGATTCCCACCAGGCCCAGAGAGTCAGAGGGACTGGGGTAACTGGACAACTTAACAGAAGATGGATGCTAGAAGGCTCACACTGGACAAGTACCAGTTGCAAAAGCCACCCTAGGGAGGATGCAAAAAGGCCATTTGCAGCCATACGCCAGCTTGCTGTTCCCTGCTGGGTTCAGACTGATGTTTTTCTCCCTGTTGAACCCAGGACTGATAGAAAAGGACCCACCTGGAGCAACCCCCACTGCATTTTTTGGCTCTGTGATGCTCATGCCCATCCCACAGCTAAAGCCCACAGACGAATGCAGGCAGTTTAGAGCTGCTGGGGCTTGCCCAGCTGGAGGGGGTGATTCTGAACCCACTCACAGCATCGCGCTGCGGGAAAAACAGCCAAGGAGGGCTGGGATGGAGAGGGCTGGGGGAGGCAAGAAAACTAAAACAGAAACAGAGCTCAAAGGGAGGGAGGGGGTCCTTGTTTTTCATCCCCAGGTGAGGCAAGGCAGGGAGGAGGAATGTCTTCCTCTGAATCCACCGTGCCCTGAGCCACAAATGCACCCACAGCCTAAGCCCCCAGGGGGGCTGCCCCCACCCCTGAGAGCACAGGCTCACACCCTCCCAGCCAGCTCAGTGCCTCTGGCACATAGCATTGATCCCCACTGAGCAGGCAGCTCAAAAAGCAGCAGCTTTGGAGGGGGAGCGGCAGGGAGGTGGGGAGGAGGGAGTGGGGGTCCCCACTCTGCAACCTCCAGCATCCCGGCGAGCCCTGCAAACTTGCCTGCCCAGCCCACCGCAGCAGCAAAAGCAGGCAACCACGTACCACAAAACCTGGCAGCAGCACACTCGATGCTTTCCTCCCACTCAAGACAAATCAGCCTTTATCTCCCTGCTCAGTGGGCAAGAGGTTCCTCTTCCGACGATGACTGTACTCGCTGTCGAGAGCCGGGAGCCACGGGCAGCACCTACAATGGCTCTTTGTGATGGGTTTTGAGGAAGCTGCAAGCTCAGGGAAGCAGAACAGGTTTGGCTTACAGGCTGAGCAAAGGCTAAAATCCTCCCAGGAGCAATTATCAGGGGATCGGAGTGTAAGAGAATCCCCAGCTCCCTCTGGGCCCTGTAATTTGGATGTGAGGACAGGCTCACCCGCGAGGACACAGGTAAAAGGGTGAGAACCGTTCAGCGACTGCTCCTGGGCACGCTGCCGGTGGCAGATCTGTTGATCAAAAGTTCTGCCAGCATGGCCGTTCGGCTTCCTACGGCAACACAAAAACATGTTGCAGGGAAGGACTAACTTCTGCTTAATTTGGAACTGGAAAAGATCACACTCCTTTAGATGGCTTGGAAGCATATTGATTTGACTGTCATGGTCCTAGGCTGTCGTGCTGTGTCAAAACAAGACGTTTTGATATGACTGGAGAAAAGGAAATGTTGAATTTTCCTTCAGGAAAAGAATTCCCAGGACTGTGATTTTCATCCCAGCTTGGGACCGAAGGAGACTGCCCTGCCTCAGCCTTTCTTGTGGGACAGGGATGTTTTCTCCTCTTTTCCAAGCCCTTGTCTTCAAGAATTTACTTATGAAATTCTGGATTTAGTCTTCCCAGAGGGGTCAGGTTTATTCATAACCAGGGATGTCAGAAGGTCTTATTACTAGTGGTGTAATTACAGTTGAAATGTCCATAGAATCAGGACTCCAGCGAGAGTAGAGACTGCAGATGAGCACCAAACGCCTCAGGACCCTTGAGGAAATGAGGAATCTGGCACGGGTATTTGGAGAGCCACGGGTAAGCCATGAAAGCCCTTGTAAGTGCTATTCCGCATCACGTTTATGACCATAATACCAAACCAGAGCTCCCACAGGGAGGCTGCACAGGAGCATCAAAACACATGGTGGTGAATGGAGAAACATCTCCCACCTGCTGCTGCCAAGGCTTTTTCTTCTGTAAATGCAGCAATATGGACTCAGAGACTGAGTCCAGTCACTGCAGCTTGGCAGCTTTAGCTAACAGACACATCTTGAGTCACAGGATGGCTTTCTATTTCTATTTTCTATTTCTTTGCAGGCCAGTTTGTGTTAGTACAAGATTTTGTCACGCAAGCTCTTTAACAGATGTCTGTGTTGAGACATTTCACGGCCGTGCCGCCTACATCTCCTGCTGTGCGGGAGGTTTCCACGTTCACCTGCATGCACGAGTGACGAAGCAGGAGGACATGCACGGCCATGGCCAAGGCTCTCTCAGGTTGGTGCTGGACTGCAAGAACAGGCTCTAAAGCATAACATCTCTCGATGGAAATCCAAAGCAAACAATTTCCAGAACACACCCAGCTGTTTAACCATCAGTCCTCAAATTTTGATCATTCGATCACCCACATCAATACCTGTGAAATAAGTTCCCCAGTCCCTTTCCCACCTGCCTGTAATGCATCTGGTGCTGGGCTGACCTCAGATATAAACCGGTGAATTGGGATTTCTGTTTGCTATTCACAGCCCACTCACAGCCCACAAATATGTTCAGACTTTGCTCATGGCATCAGATCCACCACTGGGTCCCAAGATATTTTGTAGCCTTTTCAATCCCATGTTCAGGTCTACAACCCAATGTACAACGGTTAACCTAAATGGTCATGAAGGGCTTAGAGTTATTTGGACACAAGCAACGCGTCAGCAATGCCTCACTCTGAAATCTGCAAAACCTACTTCTGGATGACTCCTGCCAAGAGAGCAATAATCCCATCCTTAAAGCCAGGGCCAAGCCAGCCCAAGCCAGGGAAGCTACGGCCCTGTTTTGTTTCACAGCAGTAAGAAGGTTTTGCATTAAAGAAGCAGACTTCAAAACGAATGTATTCAGGGAAAAGATTATGCCATCATGGGATCCCACTGCTCAGGGCAGATGAAATTTGCCCACGTAGCTGCCCAAAAGGGGCAAGGTACAAAAATGGGAAAAGATTTAAGGTTAGTTCTTTAGAAACTGAGGAACCGTAGGTGGTCCTCAGTAAAAGCAACCCGGGCTTCTGTGTGTGCTGCTTCCATTCTCAGCAGAAAAAAAAAAAAACAAAAAAGATGCAGCAAATCAGGGATTTATTTTAAACCTTACCTCCTGGCTCTTCTGCTGCTCATTCAATAGAGTCACGCTCCTAATTTACACCATTTCAGAGATAGCCTGGCTGTTGGAAATGGATCTGGAGAAGCTTTTCCAGATACCCAGGTGGATCGGGTCCTCTGGCAGGGACAAAGCCCTCTCTTTCCAGAAGAAAAGCACAAATATGGGGCTAGGGCTGGGAAGTGGGGCTGGGATTTGGTTGTGAAATATATGCATGACTTGTACATGGGGCTTACTCCCTGCCCCCTGCCTGGCTTCTACCTGGAAATGAGCTGGATCCATGCACACAGAAACTGCTCAGTCCTCCTCTGGCAGCTTTCCCAATGCAAAGAAAAGGATAAAAAAGGAGGAAAATATTATTCTTAAAACAGTCTGAAAGGAAAAAGCTGTGCTGAGATCAGGTTAAATACATATTTCAGGCTCAGTCCTCCTCCCTCCCCCAGAATCAGCAGAAGGGCTCCCATTTTGGTACTCAGTACAGGGGGAGAATTACCCTGACGTGCAAACACGTTCATTTCAGAGCCCTCCTTTTACTGCTCCTTCCTTCCACAGCTCCAAGGCTGCCTGCATGAAAACTACCATTATACTGATGCTGCCTGGATCCGAAATCTACTCAGGCAGCGTTGCCAGTCCCACCACATCCTGCCAGTCCCCAACCCCTCCAGAAGAGCAGTGAAGTGCCCTCAGGAGGCAGAGTCCTGGGCTAGGACATAGGGGCCTTTCCCACCACCTCGCTGGACCATTTCAGGTGACTCTTTGCAACTCGTTTTTCACACCTACAAGAAGTCAGCATCAACACTTAGATTTTTGCAAAGTGCTTTGATTTCTACAAATTCCCAAGTGCTGATGCAAAGGCAGATACTACTAAAAGCAGGGCTGCTTTTGGCCCGAGAACTGCAGCTGAATGTTTGGATTTTCATTCAGCCGCTCATGCAACCATCAGTTAAACTTTAAGCGATGTACAGAAGTCCTGTTGGCTTCTGTGAGACCAAAGGACACATCTGAAGTGTGGGGTTAAACCAGGCTTTCCAAAGGAATCTGCGTTAAACATTCAACTCCCAATAAAACAGGATGTGGGTACCTGCCCGAATCTCTAAATTTTTCCGAAAACAGGATGTGAAGATAACATTGCTTCACCTGGATAAATGACTTGAAGAGTTTTATGCCCTGTTTGGCCCTGTGTCTTTCCCAAAACGTCATGTTTTCCATCAAAGGGAGCCATTCAGGAAATGAATGACACTGAGCCTTCACAAATGTTGGAGCCGTGTAAATAAGGACGGGTGCCCGGCGGTGCCAGTAGTTTTGTGTTAGTGGCTCATCCCTGACAATGATGGAGTGGCTCCTGATCCCACGGTGACATCAAAAGTGCCTCGTGATTTTGCAGAGCATTTGAGAACTTGAGCTCAATTCTGCTTAAGCAATCCTTGTCTTGAAAATGAGGTTATGGAGAATCGACTGAAAATCCCTTTGCATTTCCTTAGCGCTGAGGAAATGAGTGAGATCAGCTGCAAACTCTTGCAGCAAGCGTGCCCTGCCAGAAATATTTGTGCTTGGACCAGCAAAGCCAACCTTCCCAGGCTGGCTTGGGAGACCAGACACTTTGCTATTTGACTCCAAGGGAAAACGTTGCCAGCTGCCAGCATTTAAACCAACAATGTTGCTTCTGAGCATGAAATCAGCCAGGCAAGACGTTATGATGGGGAGACAGAAGGGGAGAAAGATGGGCATGGAGTCGGTACAGAACCTCCGTGCCGAGAAACCCAGCTGTGGCACAGAGCTAGAACATGCCCAGGGGTGAGGCCAGATGATATCAAGCGATTGGGACTGCTCACTTCATATTGCTGCCATCCTTCACCCATTACTTGTCCTAGGAAAGGGGGCAGGAGCTTCAAAAAACGTGCTAATAGCTATTGCTGGTGATTGCCTGACCCTGCTCCTGGTCTGACAGCCAGGAGCAGACTGATTCATGGTGCGACCGCACGCCCCACGCTCTGCGCTGGGTATCTGGATATTGCGCTGAGAAGATGACTCAATCTCACCTAGGCACTGAGGATGAACTCAGGTTGAATTACTTTGAAAGATGATTTTTCTTTATGGGGTCCGTTAGCGTGATTGTTCCCACATCACACGCTTGCCCTCTCGCTGCCTTTTCCCACTCCCCTCAGCACTTGCAGAAGCAGCAAGATGAAAGCAGATGCTGGCAGCTTGCAAGACTTCTTTCTGACCCAGGCAAAAGCAACTTTGATTTTCCACGCTGTTCTAGCAGACTTTTCTGACTGAGGGCATGAGTGGATATGGCTAATGGTGAATTTACCAAATGAGTTAGGAGCTATCGAGTCATACGTATATATTGATATCAAATGTCTGATTCAAACAAACATCCTGTGACTGTTCTTTAAAAATAAAAACAAGAATTTATACATAAAAAAAATGTTACAAACATCAGTACGTTTCCTACAAAGAGAAAGTTTCACAGAGGTTGGGTTCTGTGGGCGTACATTGCCTACATTTCAAAAGCTGCCCACAAATGCTTTGTGTCTTAAACACATCAAAAACTTCCCATCAAAAAGTGACAGAGTGTCTCTCTCTGCAGTCAGAAATGTGATTGCATCATACGTAGACATATCCAGGCTAGCTTTAAGCTAACTAGTGCCAATCCCAACAGCAGCATTGCTTGAACAAAGCTGTAAAAGACCTAAGGCATATATCCTAGTAGTTTCATGATGGGGACGTCCTTGCCACAGAGGCTGGGATTCCCTGCAAGGCCATGCTGATGCCATCTTGAACATTTCCATGTACTTCAGGGAAAATTCTTCCAGTTCCCCAAACATTAAAATATCAGTTGGGAAAATATTCCAAATTTCTTTTCAAAAGTGAAAAAAAAAATGAAAAACTGAAATCTGGAATGTCCTCCTAAGTAAAAAATAAGAGGTTTACATTTTATTTTATTTTGGGGATGTCTCAGTTTGGTATTTTTTTAACATTCTTTGATGACATGAAAGAAATTTTAGTTCATAATAAAAGCATCATTGTTAACAAACATGTCATAACATAATGTGGCATGTCAATCTGATAGAATAGGTGGAAGTTTAATACTCAGGGCACTGCTGCCTGGTGCTGGCTGAAGCCTTCTACTCCAGCTTCACGCAATCATAGAATCATAGAATGGTTTGGGTTCAAAGGGACATTAAAGATCATCCAGCTCCAACCCCCTGCCATGGGCAGGGACACTTTCCACTAGACCAGGTTGCATCAAGCCCCGTCCAACCTGGCCTGGAACACTTCCAGGGATGGGGCACCCACAGCTGTTCCAGGCAGCCTGTGCCAGCGCCTCAGCACCCTCACAGCAAAGAATTTCTTTCTAATATCGAATCTAGATCTGCCCTCTTTCAGTCTAAAGCCATAGCCCCTTGTCCTATCGCTGCATGCCCTTGTAAAAAGTCCCTCTCCAGGGATTTCCTTGCCAAGCGTAGGTCCCTGTGGCACCGCAAGCTGCAGCTGGAGGCTCATGGACCCGATGGCTTATGAAGATGCTCTGAAGATGCTGCTACATGCAGGGAGTTGTGCTGGACCTGGGTATGAAAACCAGTGCAACAGCAGCGTTCAAGTGCTTTGTTACAGAGTTAATATGAATGAAAAACTCCTGCTGTTTCCAGCCAATTGTAATTCAATTTTTAAAAATTTGCTCCAGGTGGCAATTTGGCATCTGCTTTCATTTCACCCTTGCGCTGAGGGATTGCAGGCAACGGTAGTGAGTGGCTAATTTTGCGCACAGTGGGCCAGATCCTCCAGTTGTACAACCCAGGGAAAGCACCATTAAATGTGAAACAGCTCTGTCATCTTACACGAGCCCAGGACCTGAGCCCTGGCTGTCAGTCCTTCCAACCAGCTGCTCTCGGTTGCAAGGACGGCTTAAAGCTGCAAGTTTTGGGCTGCAGCCTGGGACGGTCATGGGGTTGCTGTTTGCATCCAGAGCCCCTTTAAACGTCCGCTCTCGTGCAGTGTTATCGCTCTGGCATTCCAAAGCGACTGAGCCCTGCCCTCATGCAGCCAGAGGAATTTGCTCCCTAAGCACTAATTCCTTCTTTTCCCCCAGAAGGAGCCCATGGGACAGCTCCTGTTCTGTAATGAGGATGGGCTGGTCTCCTGCCAGGCTCCAGATCCAGGCTCTGGGCTTGTTCTTCCCAGTGCATCCAGCTCCACAGAGTGAGCTGGGTGACGGGACCCTCACGCTCCAGCCGTGGTGGGACTGGGACAAGCCCAGGGTGAAGAACAGCTGCAGGACTGGGCGCTGCTGGAGGGCAGCAGCATCAGCCACCCCTTCCACCCCACGGGTACCCAGGTTTGCATCAGCTGGTCCAGAGGCAAAACTGGGCCCTGGTCTGGCGGAGATGTGCCACGTCTCAGGTTCTTGGTCCTGTTATTCCCACTGATTTTGAGGACAGAAGGGAAGGTTTCTCCTCACAGAGGGTAGCTCAGCTGCGGGACTCCTCACCACAAGGCGAAACTGCAGCAGAGTTTCAGCGTGGACTGAATTCACAAGGGATAGTAAGAAACTGTACTCGTACAAGAGCAATGGTTTACAAATAAAGATGTGGGGAAGAGATAGAAAAGCTTCAGGATGCAAACCAGGCTAATTGCTTGGGTTAGGAGGAGGCTCAACCACATCTGCTTACTGCAGGGGTTTTTGCCGCTGCTTTTGCTGCAGTCACTATCGGTGCAGAAAGGCTTTGGGACTAACCGGGCTGTGGGGCTGGTGAATCATCCTGGGAGAGCTCCGAAGGAGCCAGCAAGCTTTTCCAGAGTCTTTTTGTTGACAAGAACATTGTGCTGACAAAACAGCTCGTTTTCCTCAGTCTAACCTCCTCCTTATCAGCCATTCGTTACAGGAGTGTTGGCTGACGCGGGATCGTGGCAGACGCAGATTATTAAGTTGTTGACAGAAAGCTCATCCACTTCGAACAGTTATCATCACAGGGAGCATCCACCACGCAGGCTGCTCCTGACAGACGCTCTCACCAGCCAGATGCCATGTGTCGGGGAGCCTCCTTGAGACGCACACCCGCATTTTCCCTCTTAATGTATTTAAATGAGCTTCCCAGCAGTGTCACGGTTGATAAGCCCTGAAGAGCAATTTATGAGGGGGCACAGCATCAAATTGGCCTGGAAACACTTCTTACCTGTCCCTCCAAATGAGTACATCCCTGCAAGGGAATAAGCATGGAAGTAGGAGGGGGATATGCTGTTGTGGCTGTTGTCCTAATGATCAGGGAGAGGAAGAAGGAGCACTGGACCATGTCTTCACGATGGGGAAAACCCACGAGGCCAGACCTATGCCTTGCCAAGACTGCTTTACTGATTTTGGTAGAAGGCTACTGATTGCACCAAGCCATGTCAAAGGTTGGGATTAGAAAGCCAAAGCGCTGTTTGGTGCATTTTTCCTGAGCTCACCAAATCTGTCCCATCCTAGAAACAGTGCTTAATGAGAACACGTTTAGTGGATGGGCTCTGCCATCTGGGCAACCTCTCAGAGCAGGGTAGGAAGGAAGGAGGTGGGAAGGATAGAAAAGAACAGGGCAGGAGGAGGAAGACTTTGATGAAACGTCCTTATTCGTGCTCCTCTGCCTGCTGGGACACGGTGCTCCCTCCCCGCTGCTTTGCCATCCGGGCAGCTCATCTGCTAATCACAAGGAAGCAGCAAGAACACCCCAAGCCCACGATGCAGCACTGGAAAACTCAAGGTTTCACTTTGATGTCTGCCTGAAAGATGAAAAGTCTTAATCAAAGCCAAGAGCATGTTAAACAGCAGACTCTAAAATAATTGGGCACTCCAGCCTTCTTACGTAAGTGCAAATGGAAGGATTATTGTGGCATGGGTAGTCAAAGGTGTATAAGCTTTAATCTGACTGGAATAGGCAGAGGCAGTGAAAGCACGGCGATGCAGTCTTGAGCACACACCATACAAGACTTGCCAGAAACTGCTATGGTCTTTCACCTGCCTGGGGATCGTGCTGCTCTCTGCCCTTCCCCCTGTGCCGGCTGCATTAAAGCTGCCTGGGGCAGGGCTGCCAGGTTTGGCTGGCACTTTGCTTGCAAGCCCCAGGAGTGGTTTTGCAGAGGGGATTTGTCTGCCCTGGGAGTCCAAGTCCTTTGCTTCATTCCCCTGTTACAGGGTTTCAAAAGGTGTCTGCCTGCAAGGCTGAAGAAGACTCTTAATAGGTTTTAAACTGGTCCTTGCTGGTGGGATGGGTACAGGGCTGGACATAGGCTTCATAAGAGAACCATCTTCCCAGTGCTCTGAGGACAAGGAACAAGGGACAACCACGACATCCAGATGGACCAGTCCGGTGCAAAAGGCTGCAGAAATCAGGAGGGATGGAGAGGAGAGGGCTCGCTGTGGGCTGAGCTCTCGCTGCGCTCCAGCGACAACCCTTGCTCCTTGCGCTCAGTGCTTGGAGAGAAAACATCAGAGCTGGCCTGGCAGAGGGTGGCCAGGGCCACCGGCTGAGGTGATGATGCGGGGATGCTGGAGCAGAACCAAACATGTCCATTTCTTGTTGCACATTTGTGTCACGCTGGCTCCCAGCACCTCACAACCACGCTCCATGTGCAACGCCACACACGTGTGAGCGAGCGCTTCTGGCGCGGGGAGTTTCTGCCAGTGAAAAGGTGCCTTTTCCCTGATAGGAAAAGCTAAGTAGCAATTAGAGGGGAAGGAGTATCACATCAGGTAGATTTGCAGGTTCTTTTCTAGCCCATCGGGTTTGCAGAGAGCAAGCGGGCAGCTTGTCCTGCGAGCCAGCGAAGGGGAGTGGGGGGTACACGAAGGAGAGGATCATCTGTAAGAATGAAGAGGACGTGAGACAAAATGTTCTTGCTCAATGTTGTAAACAACCCTAAAGTGCTTTGAAAGACTCTGTCAATATAAATTACTGACAAACAAGACACTGGAATTGCGAAAGAGGAACCCAGCTGGAGAAAGGCTGCTTGCGGAGTGCCTTGCCGCCGTCCACCTCAGACACTCAACGGCGCTGGCACCGCTCTCCTCTGCCCTCACACGTTCTTCTCTATTCTTTCCCATCTCACATGGAGGAGATGCATCAAGTGCTCTGTGCAAGATGAGTGCATTAAAGCATCCTCCAGTCCCTGCTCCTGCGGCCTTGCCAGCAGAGGGAATTTACCAGCAGAGCTCTTTGTGCAGCATTTTCCTGCTGCAAATATTTCAGGATAATTCCCTGTGCAAGCCCTCCACATGGCGTAGGTTTGTAAGGTTTTCTCAGCGTTGTCTGTATCCCCACTCCTTCCCCACGGCCAGCTCATCCCCATCCCCGCAGGGCAGCAGATCACAGAGCTCTTTGCATTCACCGTGGGGTAAATGTGCACTTAGACCATGGCCAGGGAGCATCTGCTGTGCCATAAATTCATACCCTAGGTCACCTTGCGGTAGCTTTCTCGTGTGGCTGCACCTTCTCCTGGGATGGCAGCCAGAGCTCTGCAAGGAACAGCCATGGCAGTGCCTGCCTGACTCAGCTCGGGTATCAGACAGTCCAGGCGGTAACGCTGGCAAAAAAAACCCCAAACTAGAGTAATGCTGTTCTCTTACCCAGGGTCTGGGGTGATCTGAGTGTGCAGGAAAGGTGGTGTGTACTCCCTGAGTGCATCAGGCTGCAGCGATGGGGAGATGTGTGCTCACACCCACACAAGCCAGGCTTTGGTACAGGTTGGGGCCAAGAGTCCTTTTTTTGGGACGTGTTAACCCTCTCCCAAAGAGATTAATTAAAAAAAAACCCTTGCAGGGGGCTGGTGGTGTGGTGAGCTCCCAGACAAGCCCCAGCACCATCCCTCTTCCCATCAGGGCTCTGGTGGAAAATCTCAGGACAATTTTAATTATACCCATGAGAGTTACATCTTCAGGGCTTAAATTACCAAAACAAAGGCTCCAAAGCCCACTGCAGCCCCTCAAATTTTCCATTTGCACCTTTGATATTTTAATATGGTACCTTATGAGTAAGACAGATGAAACAGGTGAAAAACAGGTATCAATTCCCGATACCACCCTGTGAATGGCGTGAATTAGGGCTCCGCACTTTTTCCTGGCTGTTTAAAGCACAGATGTCTCAGTAGAGCTCCAGGAAAAGAGCTCTGCCTGGTGCAGAGCCATGGCATGCATATGGTGATGGTTTAAAGCCATATGGGATTTCCACCGGGCCCTACTGTACTTGGCCCCCGAGTTCAGAGCAAGGGGAGTCTTGCCGTGTCCCTCATCTGGAGGGGCAGCTTTACCAGCTACATAAATAAACGGGAGCGACTTCATCCACCACTGAAATACAAACACGGCCAGGATGGCAGTAAGCCAAGCAAAGAGATAATATTTTTCTTAGATATTAGGCTAGTATGAAATCAGAGCAGAAGTATACTCAAAGAAAGACTTGACAGGGAATAATGAGAGTTTCAGGTGGGCTTTTAAAATTTAACTAGAAAGCTGAGAAAATAATGAATTCTAACAATCCTCCCTATGATTAAAGGGTCTCAGCACTACCCCCCAGAGCGGCACCGGTAGGAAGTGCTTTTCAGAAGGATTTAGTGGTTATCTCTGCTTCTGTTTACATTGCAGGAGGCTCCAGGAGAGCCAGCCCAGAGCTCACCAGTCCTTTATCAGCAGCGAGCCTGGCCCTGCCGATGGCAGCGGTGCCCAAGGAGCCCTGCCTGGCACGGTGGTCCCCGCGGGGCTGGGGGAGCAGGCGGGGCTGCCCCTGGACAGGGGTTCCGGCAGCTTGCCAGAGCTCAGCGCTTTGGGGCAAAGCCTGAGCCTCCCCAGGCAGGAGAAATCAAAGCCAGCCCAGATGCAAGCAAGGATGGGAGAGAAGGTCTTCTCCACGTGCATACTGCTGTCACTGCTTTGGCTCTGCCTCCCCATGGGGCTAAAAATAACTTGCCGAGACACCAAGGGGGATCCCAGGGCAGAGCTGGGGTGACAGCCAGGGGGGCTGGGGAAGGCAAAGGGAAAACAGAGAGAAACCACCCATTTTTGCTTCCAGCAAGATGCCAGCACTGATCATGTGCAGGGGCATCGCTCCGCAGCCGGCCCGCGAGGGGCGTTTTGGCTGCGTCTCTCGCTGTCAGCCTGCAGAAACACGAGAGGATGGACGGTCCGCAGGAGCAGAACTAACAAGCCAACAAATCAGGCTGCTGCCATCTCCTCCACCCCTCTCTGTCTGGTTCAATAACAGCCGATGGGGGAGGCTCCCAGAACTGCTGAATGGCTCGATAACCAGGAGCCAAAAACATTCAAAACCACACGTCTAAATTAATTCATCCCAAAGCATCCGCAGACAGCAAAGGGGGGGGGGCGGGGGGGGGAGGGAGGAGGTGGAGGAAAAGAAACAGAAGAAGGAGAAACGACTTGGCCTCTTTTCAAGCTCTTTCTAAAAATGCTGAAAGAGTTTGGCAATACTAATAAAAACCCTGTACAGCAGTTGCCCTAATTTCTCTGAGCAACATCACTGAGGCGCAGGCGGCAGGATGGCGGTGGCATGTCAAATAAGGGCTGAAAAGGATGAGGAAAGGGTTTTGAGGTGCTGGATGTCAAAATAACGGTGCCAGGCTGGAGTCTGGCAGGACAGAGGGAGAGACCTGGGATGGCCGAGCTGCTGGAGCCCCACTCGGATGACTCCCAGCTCCATCTCTGATCCTCCGCAGCTCACCCCAAACCCACTCCCAGGTTTTCGTGCCGTGAGCTGCTCTCCATGCACGTGGCTCAGCCCGGCGTGCTCAGCCAGCCACCTTGAGAATGGCAGAGATGGTTTTTAACATCATATAAAGGAAGCGTATGATGTGAGACTGTCTGCTGGAATGAAATTCGACAGAGCTTCAACAAGAGGCGAATGAGCACAAAAGCGAAGCGTTAGTATTCAGAGCGAGGGAGCCCAGCAGCCAGGCAGACTGCTTGCCTGTAATGTGGTGGGGAGAACATTTTTTCTTCAAACAGCATGAAATCCGTACAGGAGAAAAGTTTGAGACCATGCCAGCTCAGGCTGTGAACCACCTCCTAGGGAGGCGAGGGCTGAGGAAGCACTGTGAGACTCCTGCAGGCATGGGCAGTGGGGCCAAGGTTTTCTGCAGTGCCACCAAAGCTACATTTTGGGCTTTATTTCTATGAAAAAATGTTTTATCACTCCAGAGCAGCAAAGGCAGCATGCCATGTGGTCATACCCAGCTCATCATGGCCAAAGAGGGATGCTTTGGGGTGCCTTTGAAGTGGACTTCATCAGTTAAAAGCTCCGGAAACAAGGTCCCTTGGGAATTTCAAGCTCGATATCTTATATTTCAGGTTTCCAACATTAAACATCATGTTAGTAATGGCGTGCAGATGAGACTATTCCTGGAGGTGTAACCTTGGACTGCTGGCTGGTTTTCCCAGCTATTGAACGATGACTTTTCTAGGGCAGTGGTAGACCCAGGTACATGTTAGGGGTTGCTAATCTGAAAGGCTAGCATTGGCGTTAGCAACAAAACATTTAAGGAGTGCAACCCATCAAACCACCAGAACAACCAAGGTCAAAACCATTTTTGAGTCATCCCATCGAGTTTTCCAGGGATATATATAAATAATTGTACAGGCTAAAGCTAACGACTGAATGCAAACACTCCCACTGCTGCAGAACTTGGTGACATTCAGCCAAAAGGTCAGTTTTCTCGCGATGGTATTTGCATTCTCCATCTACATACATTAGAAGGAAAGCAAAGGAACTGAAAGAGGCAAATGAATGGCCTGGAAATGCTGACAGGTCTCTGGTTTGAATAGGGCCTTGCATTTACTTTCATCCCTTTAACTATTAAAGCCGAGCAACAAAGCACCTCCTGCGGTGCTGGGTCGTTTACTCCCTCTGACCAAGAGCTCTTGAGGGTGAGGACCACACACCTCTGTGGGGCCAGGAGCCTCAGCAGAGCGAGCTGGGACATTGAGGCTGCTATATAAGACCATGCCCTGCTCCAGCTGGGGCTTGCATTCTGGGAAGATGCTGAGGGTTCTTGTTGTAGGGACCAGTAGAGAATGGGACTGCTCTATCAGGTCTACTTCAACTCGAGAGATGGCAGTTTGGAAGAAAAAAACCGTGAACTCAAGCTCTATTAGAGTGTGTAGCATTTTTTAGGGTGCTCCTTATGTCAGTGATAGTCGAGGGCAATTAAAGATTGCAGAGGGAAACTCGGAGCCTTCAGGCAGGGGACCACTGAATCCCCATCTGACTCCAGGGTGGCCACCTCCAGTGGGATGAGCAAGAAAAAGGGCTTTTCTGGCTTTAAGAGCTGATGTTTGTTATCTGGGGAGTGAGGGGAGGGAAGAGGTATTAGGAAATCTTTCTGACTCAGTCTTGAAACTTGCTCAATCAAAATGTCCACTGCAATGTAGTGTGCTACATCTGAGGGATTTCTTCCTCTGAGCCCTACCCGAGTTGCAGAAGGAGATAGGGCTCCAGAACTTTAAACCTCCAGCTAACTGTAGATGGCCTGTCCTATTAGTCTCCAAGCTTGTATCAGTTAAACCTTGGTGCTCTGTGATATGGGGCGTAGGAGACATCTGTACCAGTGAAGATGGGCTTAATCAGAGCATTTCTGAAGCCTGGAGCTTGTGGTATTAAGTGGCTGTGCTGATGTCTCGGGCATCTCAGACAGCAGAATGCATCTTTTTAATCAAAAAGAAAAAGGCTGCAGTGTACACGAACCTGGTGAACCACGTCCTCAAAGTCTGATGAAGGATCAAAGTCGGATAACCCTCCTCCTCACTCCCCAGCACAGGCTGGCACGCTGGCTTGTTGCACAACGGATTTGAAGTCCCAGTTAGGATTTTAACCACAGCGGATGGTTGGGAAGAAAACAAAAACCCTCCAGAGCAGCCAGACCTGGAATGTGAGCTGTGCTATAATAGAGGAGACTGGTGGTGGGGTCTGGTTTGCCCCCTCACAGCTACCAGGGGCTTTGAAGCATCTGCTAATGCATCTTTATGAGAGTGTGTGCATGGGGAAGACATCCCGCCCCAGCTTTGGGAGGTGTCTGCTCTAAGCCTTCGGCTAGGGGAAACCATTAATAAAGACTCAAAATAGGAAATGCCTTCAAAAAAATTTAGGGGGAAAACTAGTCTTTGCTGATCTTATCAGAGGGGAAACGGGAATCGGGCTTTTGGGAGGAGACATTTCCCACCCCTGAGGGCTGCCAAGCCACCCCGTGCTGCAGCAGATCCCTGGCAGCGGCAGTGTGCAGGATGCAGGAGAAGGCCTCTGCGACATTTCTTTCAAAAATAGAGCAGGGGTTACCCTTTCTTTCAAAACTCCTGCCGGGAAGGAGCCGCCCTCTCCCCAGCGCCTCGCCATCCCGTTGCTCTGTGCACATTAACCCCAGGCTCAGCCCCGCCGGGGGGTCCAGCCTGGCTCTCCCCTCTGCGTCTGGGCTGTGTTCACCAGGCACCCCTGGGCCAGCCGGTCCCACTTCTCCTGCTGATGGCTCCCCGCATGGTCCCCAAAAATTCGAGGTAACACCAGGAAAAAGTGGGGATGCGACCATCTGTCTTAATAACGGGGCGCTCCCCTGCACTCCAGCCCTCGGCAGGGCTCGACGCCAGCCAAGCAGGAGACCGTCCAGAGCTTATGGTGGGAGAGAAGCTATAGCAGAAATTTTAGGAGAGACGCCAGATCCCTGCAAGTCGTCAGTGTGAGACAACCCCACGCTGCTCAGCTGCCTCAAGACAGATGTTTCCAGATGTGGCCAGCCCAGACCATCAGGCAGCTGGGCTACCTTACAGTCAAAACGATGGCACAGGCAGAGGTTTGGTGTCCAGGGTGTTACACACTAGTTCAGCAGGGAGATGAAGGGTGGCGATTTGGCAGATTACAAGTGGCAAAGTCCCACGAGTCCCCTTTAACAGGCTGAAGATTGTTTTGTGGATCCAGGCCCTCTCTGTCCTGGGTTTGCGCCTGTTTAAAAATCAATAAAATAATACTGGGCTTCTGGAGGGTGTTGTGACACTGTGGATGTAGCTGGAGTGTTTTTAAGTTCCTTCTCTGGAAAGAGCTCTGCAAGTGCAAATTGAAATTGCTGTTAACCTTTTCCTGGGTGGTGTACAGACCAGTTTCATCCTGGCATCCAGGGGATCCAAGCTAAACAAAGGGTGTCTTCTGCAAGGTAATAAAACATAGTCAAAGGCCATGTTCAGATGGATTTGTAACCCAAACCAAAAGGAAATGGGGAAAGAAGAAATCACGAGCATCCCTATTGAACAGGTAAGGGGATGGGGGAACCGAAACTGCGGCCAGACGAGGAGCTGAGATTTTACCTCCGCTCTCCAGAGTCCCAGCCCAGAGCTGGGCTCTCCTGAGCATCCGTCCTGGTGCTGCTGATGCTCCTGGCGCTGTGGGAGGGATTGCATCTACTGCAGCTGCATTACCTGCAGGGCATGCAGGCTAATTACCAGCCACACACTCCAGCAAATGGCTCTACCATAGAAAAGTGTTATTGACTGAATAAGAGCGCAGGAAAATGGCCCGATCTCTGCGAAGGTAACCTCCTTTTTCTAAATGGTTAATCTCCAACATTAAAGCTAGTGTGTTAAAGGAGGTTTAGGGCAATTTAATAGCTCATAAAACTTTATGGTCCCAGTTGAAATTGGAGTGATAACTCTGGAGTGTAAAGCTATACTTTGCTAAATGTCTCCCTTAGATTTTTTATTTTATTTTATTATTGGAAACTTAACATCTGCTACAGCAAAATAAAATGGAACAATTTTCACTGTTGAGAGACGTGAGCATTCTGCTTCTCTTCATTCTGTTTATATGTTTATTGCTTAAAACTTTGGCGTCGATATCCTTGATTATTAAGATTTCAATCACTTCAAGGAAGAGACAGATAAAATAAGCCAAAATGGACCCATGATCAGTTTAACCTGTGAGCAGAATAGAAACCAAGAGGATACTGAAGCGTAGACATCATATTGTCAGGAGTCTTTTTAAATTTCAATTAATGACATGGTTCCTTGGCCAAATTTTTTCTGTAACGGTGCTACGTAAATCAACCTGCAAATCATCATGAAAAAGGAAATGGGGAGGATCTGGAAGGTGTTTGACCTTTAACAGTCCCCGTCTCGGTACAAGGTGTGGCAGTGCCTCAGTTTCCCCAGATGTCAAATGCTGGTGACTCCTCCTGAGTATAGACCAACAGCTGAACGGCTCATCCCAAAAGTTAAGTATTGTGGCTGTGCTGGGCAGTAAAGCTGGCCCTGGTAAATGCCTACATCTTTGGCAGAACATGTTCTTCGTGAGTCCCAGCATTGGGGGGACTCTCTGTAATGCCCAAAGTATTCTTTTTTCCCTCCAACAACTACCTATTTGCTATTCTTTCCCAATTCTTTTCAGCATAAATCTCAGTTCACACTTTCAGGCCACATATTTAAGGGAAAAAATACGTTTCTGAAAGAGCCGTATGAGAAATGAACCGGTGACTTATGAAGCCAGAACAGCCAGAGCGTGAGCAGCGATTCACACGGAAAATGAAATGAAAATATTAGTGAACTCCAGCGCAGGGTGCTGCAGCGGGGAGAGGGTCGGCGCAGCCCAGCACAGCCTCCTGCACAGCTCATCTGAGGTCCCCAGGGCATATGGAAGGAAGTTTGGGATTTATATAGAAGTCCTCGTGTAGAAGCCAGCTTAACCCGGTCCGAGCACCAAAGCAGAGTTGCTGAGAGCCCCGCAGTCTGCTTTAAGCCTGGCTCTTATTTGGTGTCCCTTGCTCAGCGCATCACCCAGTGCTTCGTTACCTGGAATCACTGGTGATGACTGGGTGCTCCCGGGGTGCAGAGCAGCAAGCTTTCCCTCCGTTGCCAGCAGTCCCCCAAAGAGCCTTCTCTGTAATTCTGTGCATTTCATTGCCACTTGGAACATAACAGAACCGTTCTGGCACAGACCTGACAAGAGCAGGATGTCATGTACAGGCTTGAAAGGGCTCGTTCCTCCCTGACGAGCCCCAGCTCCGGTATGTCCCCATACGGGCCAGGTGGTGTGTCCACGCTGCGCTGTGTGGCTGGGCTCCGCGTGGGAGGACACGAGCGGGCAACCCACTCGTCTTGAAAAGTCGGTTCCTCCACCTTCCCCAGGCATGCTTTCCCAGGCAGACAGTGGCATGCACAGATGTCCCCATTCCTTTTAATTCCTCCCCAGTTTTTCCTCGCACGGAAGCCCGCAGCTTCCCTGCCTGTCAGCGGGGCAGCTTTGCACGGGTGCTTTCCCAGATAGTCCGTGATTCAGCAAATACCAGGGCAGTAGCTGAAGAGTTAAAGAGCCTCTTATTAAGTTGCCCCCAGGGATCCCTTCCCAAGCTTCAGTCTTGGCCTTTGCTGAAAGATTTCCTCCTTCCATGAGATGTCATTTAGGCCATTAGGAGATCTTTTGCAGGGAATAATGCCTATCCCTTACATGTGGTCCCCTTAATTAGTAATTAGGATAATGCAATATTGAAAAAGCAAGGCACAAATTTAATTAGTTGTGTTTTATTAGAGTAACTAAGGAGAAGGCCCCCGGACTCCACTGGAGGAAAGAGATCAATGCTGAACATCTATTTTCACTAGAAAACAATTGCAGCTGACGGCTGTCTGCGGAGCCTGGCGTGGCGTGATGGACGGCTGCCCACCACCCGCGATCCCTGCCCACCGAAGGGGAAGGGGAAGCACTGGCCCTGGTAAATAAATGATCGATATCTCCAGAGAGTATCTGCGTATTCTCAGTTAACGTTACAGAGCGGCTAATAGGAGCTGACACATAGCTATAGGGAGATGGCTTCCATTGCTCAATTAACTAATTATCTTTTAAGCTATTCTGACTCAAATGGGAAATAATGGCAGAGGAGCTTGGCTTTTGCATCTATTTTCCTTTTTGACGAGTTGGTTAATCTGTTTTGCAAGCAAGCCCCTTCCCGCTGCCGCCCCCTCGCCCCCCGGCTCACCCAGCCCACCCGGGACCCTGCCACGGCACCGACCCGGCACGGCTGCACCGCGGCACGGCTGTGCACGCCCGGTGTCACCCACACACCCGCTGGGAGCAGCCACCGCGCTCCCCCCGTGCCAGCCCTCCCCGCAGAGCCTCGCCGCACACCTCGGCAGGGGCTGCAGGGGGGCTCGGCGTGCCCCCGCGCTCCTGACGTGGAACAGCGGGTTTGTTTGCTCTGCCCACCCTTCTCACGCAGATATTGCGAGGGATGTTTCCTCTTTGGCAGGGCTGGTGTGCACACAAACTTGCCTTTATTTATGTGCTTTCCCCTTACAATGCAAACCTCCTATCTGGGCACACGTACACCACGTTGTAACAGTGCCAAAAAGTCAGTCAGTGCCATAGCTTTGCATGCCTTAATGAAGCCACCAGACAGTTTCCAGTCTACCTTTTTCCACCTCTGTTCCATAATCGTTAGCGAGCCTTCCTGCATCAAGCACGGAGAGCAGGGCCCTGCTGTGCTAGGCACTGTACAAGTACGTGGTAAGATAAAAGGGACCGCGTGCAGGCACTTGTAGCTCAGATAGGAAGATAAAGGCTGGAAAAAAATAATTATTCTTGTCTAGTTTAGCTGAAGAAAAAATAAAACGGTTGCTGAGGGTTGCAGAGAGTGGTGATGGCCACCACTCCGAGGGTCCCGGGCCATGAGGGCAGCCAAGAGCCAGTAGCACGATGCTGAGCTGTGCAAAAAATCAGATTCCAAACCATGTGGGCTTGAATGGAGGTCAGGCTTCAAATATTAAAAAAAAAAACAAAAAAAAAACAAAACCACAATGGCAAAGATAAAACGTGAATTCACGCCCGTTTCTCAAGCTGGATGCTTGAAGCACCCGAGCCGATGCTGCCCCGGTCCCTGCTGGAGAGGGATGCAGGGACACAAAGGGAGACAGGCTGTGAACGCAACCTCCCCGCAGGCCACTGGAAGCAGAGCCTTTCACGATATTTAATGCTCTCCAGTGTGATTTCGTATATAGAGATCAGTCAGGCTTTGATAAGATCATAGCAGGAGGACAGGAGGAAATTGCAGTCTTGCCCAATGCTTGATCTTATGCTGCTGAACTTGCTGTATCTGGGACATTATAGTCCAGCCTTAATAGCATCATATTAAGCTGAGACAATGCAGCCCTGTGACCTTGCGATGCTTGATAGCCATATGTGCTATTTTAATGAAAAATTGGGACTTAAGTAAATGGCCGCCCATCGGCAGAGGGCTGTTAACGGGATCTTGCTCCGAGCAAAGCCCAGGCCGGGAGGAGGGAGGGCAGGGGAAGGGAATTGGGACGTAATAGCCATAATCATCCCTCAGTGAATGACCTTCCGCCTCCTCTGATCATGGTCCATGATGCTCGTGGAGAGGCAACCCCAACGGGACCGCCACTGCCCGGGGCTGGACCCGGGGCTGCTGGGCTCTGCCGCTGGCTCTGCCTTCGGCGTGCATCCACATTTGGTGATGGGCCTTGGTTTCCCCCCGCCGGAGCCGAACAAGCTGCCCCTGCCACATCACTTGGATGCGTTAAGGACAAAGCACAACCGGATTCCCAGCCGTTCCCCCTCGCTCCGCTCCAGCCTTCCCCGTGCCAGCACCCACTGCCGGCGAGCAGGGACTCGGGGGGACACCCCGTCCAAGCACACGCACTGGTTTCCCTCCCCAACAAATTGAAGCTGTAAATATTGATAGCCTTCTCTTGCAGGGCTTTTTAACGTCCTCTGATACTTAGAAACTATTAAGCGCACCCATCATTACTAACCTGCGAAGTAAATGCGTCCTAATGGGCAGGCGAGCTACGCTGGCCCCAACAAATCATTTCTAATGAATAGCACCTGGCACATCCATCACCCTTAAATGCCAAAGCAAATCCATCTGCGTTAGCCGCTGAAAAGAGCCAGGCAAATCTCGCCCTCCCTTTCTTCCCAAGGTAGGGGAGGGTTTGGCTTGTAACACGTAAGTGTGACTGTTTCCAATCTTTTACCATTCCTGCAGTCAGGATCTTCAAGGCGCATTTCTCAATAGCCGGGCTGCTCCCGCACACAATGGCGAGAGGTCTCTGGCAGCGGCATGAAAGGCTTTAAATAGAAACCAGCGTTTCTCCCTCGCACGCACACAATGCTTCCCTGACCCTTTCCCGACCTCACCCTCAAATCTGGGGTTCACAGCCCCAGCCTTGAACCCGGCTCTGTTTTTTCATGTTTGGCCTCTCTATTTCCTGAGGTCAGGCAGCCCACCGCTCCATTAGCATGAAGCAACTCAGGGCTCATTTGCCAAAACTGACATCCTGGGAAAGTCCTGATGAATTTATGAATTAGAGGCTACAGATGCCAGTAAAAGAATTAAGGGCTTATTTATTTATATATGTATTTATTATTATTATTATTTGCAGGAAATCAGCTGGAATGCTGCTGTTTTCTTTTTCTGAAAAGCACCGTCAGCCTTGAACGCTGCGAAGGCTGCGTCAGCAGCAGCTTTCTTTTAAAGAGGAAAAAACACATTTCTAAAGGTCTGTTGGGGTTTTTTTTTTGGTTGTTGGGGTTTTTTTCTTTTTTAAAGGAAGGGCCAGAGGAAGAAAGTTCGGCGAGCAGGAGGGCGAGGGAGCCAGCACGGCATCCCGGCGGGGTGAGGTGCTCTCACCTTGCAGAACGTAGCGATTGCAACACCGAAGGAAAGAGGTAGAATTTATATGCCGTAAATCACATGTCAAGTGCCTGCAAGGAGAGGTCATTAAACAGATGTATGAGGCAAGAGGCAAAGTCCATCCATTTCAGAAGACGCTCCCAGTGTCAGCAGCTCTCCAGAAGCCTCGAGAGGCAAGGATCCAACCAGCACAGCCGAAGCTTTTCTGATAGTCTTATTTATTTCCTCCTCTATTTATCTGATTGCATTGTCTTTATTGGAATAACTGCCCGGGCTTTCCCCTGTCAGTGCTGCCCGACGCGGGGGATGCGGGATGGGAGAGCGGAGGGTAGCACATCAAACAGCTCAGGAGGCACGGAGGGATGGAGTGATGGATGGAGGCCGCCCTGTGATTAATAATCAAACCAAGAGCTTTTACTGGGTGTCATGTGGAAAATGTGGCTTTGGAAACATTTGTCTTCATCCCACAAACAACAAGTGGTGTTTCTCTCCCTTTCTTTGTTTCTCATCCCCCTTCCCTCCCTCCCTCTCCCTCTTCTGGCTTTTCTTGCCCAGATTCACTGATTAAAATCTTTTCCATCCTTTACCTGCTCCAAGTGGCTCCTGTTCTGGTTTGATTTATGCTTTGCTTATCTCAGGCTTCAGTGGAAAAATAATGACGAGATAATAAAGAGCACTAAGTAGCTTTTCAAATGACATGGCTCCCGCTGCGCAGGACTGGGTTTTGCAGGAGCGGGGAGGGAGATGCTGCTATGGCCCTGGGCCAGAGCAGAGGGAGGATAACAGAGAAACTCTGCTCCCACTGCGGCCGTGGTCCATCGGCTCCTCATGGGGGGAAAGCCAGGGACACCTTCCAGGGGGTGTGGGTCAGGCACACAGCGAGGGTCAGGCAAGTTCACCTGGCAAACTGATGATGTGATTTTCCTGGGGCTTTTGGCCAGTATTGCAGAGGCTGTTGGTCCCCCCAGGTACGCGTGGTCCAGGACACCATCTTCTCTCCAGCAGACTCACCAGGATGCTCTTTCCCACCTCCTTGATCATCTCCTGGACAAACCCTGCCAGCTAGAGAGGAGACCCCCCAACTCCATCCTTCGACTGACCTGGGGTGCCCAAACCCCACTACCCCCTGCAGCCTCTGGGTCTTGCTGCTCCCAATGGTCCTGCATGAGCTCCAGATGCATGAGTACAATCCCAGCAGTAGGGATCGGACCTCACTATAGGGTTGGGACCTATAGATTTCCCTGCCTTATTCCTTGCTGTCTGCAGGGACACACAGCTTCACTGTTCCAGCTTTCCCCATCCCCAGCCTCAGTGTCATCTGGTGAAAGAATTGCCATTAATTTTAGGGTAGGAAGGACCCATTGTTTACTGTGCGATCAGGGAAAAGGGAATGTTTTTGTTGCCAATAAACTATTTTTACATGTAATGTAGATCCAGTATGGCCAGCAAAGTATCCGTGGTGTGGGAACAGCAGGTTGTTTGCAGAGCAAGGCGGGTGGCAGGCGGCAGGGAGAAGCCGTGCAGGGGCAAACACTGTTCATCATCCCGCAGCAAAGTGGCTGCCCTGCGCCAGCGCGCACCCGGCGCAGGGATGCTCAGCAGTGCTGGCTGGGACCGGGAGGCAGCGGTAGCCAGCCCTGTCCCTTCCAGTACACATTTCCAACAAATCATCCCCAAAAATGTGCTGCTCACTTCAACTCAAAGGGGAGAAGTGATACAAGCCAGCGGAGGGCTTGCAGCGTGAAATTATTGTAGGGGAGGAATAGCAGAGGTCCCTTCTGGCTTTAAATAATCCTCAAAAATACGTGTGTCTGGATTGCCTCCTGGCTCCTTCCAAGGAGTGAGGGGTGCGTGCGTGAGTCGGGAAAGGGGAGGGATGCCTGTTTATTTACCCCTCTCTGGCAGGGAGCCAGCAGCCTACACCTATGGCAGCACCGGAGCCCTCTGCGCCGAGCATACATTCCCCGCACTGTATGCTCTATAAATACGTGTGCATGACAGATTTGGCACCGCGTATTCCTGTAAGTGATGTAATCTTTGGGAAGTTACTTAGCAACCATGGAAAATGTTTTGGAGGCTCTAATTTTTCAGTATGGTAAAATCGTATATTTATGCAGTGCAGCTAATCAGCTTGCTGGCAAGTCAGCGACGATGATCTCATTTTCTTCATCATTATTTTATGTGAATTGGGCTTTTAGCACTAAAGAGACCACAAAGATTTAATTCAAAAATGTGATTGCTTTATGTTTCCAGGGTATCATTAACATGGCATCTACGCAAATAACCATGGTAACAAACTGGTAATTAGTACATATATGGCACTTATTATTAATACAGAAACAGGACAAGTTCCAAATCAGCGTAGATTACAGTACATTATTACCATAGTAATTACCTGCAGTAACACACACAAATTGAACTAAATGGCCAATTGAACTAGAGTGAATGGCTTTTTATTCCAGTCCCTAAATAATGTGCATTCTTGGCTGAGTAGTTCAAGGTAAATAAAACTGTTTTAAATTTATTGCCAACTTTTTTTTTTTTTTCCTTTAGTGGGGAAGGGCTGGGAATGGCAGGAGTCAATAACTTTTTTTGCTGTGCATACAGTATAATTATTGTACAAGCTAAGCCATTCCTGACTCCCAGAGAAAGACAAAGAGGGTAAAAGTTATTCGTTTCTATTTTATTAGCAGGTTTATTTCTGTAATTTCAGCCATGAAGTAATGTTCAGCGTATCTAAAAGAGTGAATGCCAAATAATGTAGGGTCCAGAATCAGTCTTTTGGTTTATGGGGTTTGGTGGGTTGTGGTTTTTTTTTGAGAGAGAAAGAATATCTGCATTTGGAGGAGGCTAGAAAACTAAACTTTTTTAAAATGATCACATTTATTAATATAATGGAAAAGCAGGGGTTTGGCCTAACCCTTCCCCCATGGTTTGAGGTCTCAGTTTAAAAATATTGAACCCACAAACCCAAGTCAAACCCAAGAAGTCAAATGCACTGGCTGGAGCCGGCTGTGCTGGGATGAAGCCAAGTGCCAAAAAAAGATAAAAAAATCCAAACTGCTTCTCATTCTGCCCATTTTGCAATATTACACTGATGTTTTGCAACATTACACTGTTGCAGCCTGGGGAGAGCTGGAAAGCATCCGTTTCTGGGGAGCTAAAAGGTGCTGGAGCCCCAGGGCTCGGAGGAGTGGAGGCAGAGTGGGGGGAGCCCGCAGCGGTCCTGCCGGTGGGGTGCGGTGGGGAGGAGCCCTTCCAAGGGGAAAGCCGTCTATTCGTCCTAATTTCTGTCTTTCTAAATGGAAATAACAGTTAGAGAGAAGCTTTCAAAAGAAATCTCTGCCTGGCCTCGAAACCTGCAGCTCTGACAGAGCCGGGAGCAAGCGCTCCAGCTGTGCCGCAGGGGTGCACACGCGTGTGCAAGGTGTGCTCCGCACGCTCACGGGCAGCTGGTCCTGCAGGTGCACTGTTCGAGAGCTCTTTTTTTCTTTTTTTTTGTTTTTTTTTTGTTTTTTTTTGTTTTTTTTTGTTTTTTTTTTTTTTTTTTT
>JAVJGI010000065.1:5767907-5779527 GCA_035590275.1 Ibycter americanus | reverse complement strand
ACATACAGGGGGTGGGGGGTGGGGGGAGGGTAGGGAATCGAAGGTTTCAGAACCTGAGCACCTTCTGAGACTGCAAAATGTAGCCCCTTGTCAGGAGGGATGCTCTGAGCCGGGAAGCAGGAGGGAGGGTTGATGCGATCCTGCACAGCTTGGGAAGAGTTACGTTTGTTTGACATTGCGTTTGCCTTGAGCCCTTGGAAGATGTTTGTAGTTTTCAATTAATCTCATTAGTTTGGAAGTAGATGGAGGGATGGGGAGGCAGGCAGGAGAGGTGGGAAATAAAAATAATTTCATGGGGAATTCTCTTTAATGACTTTTTAAAAACATGTAATTGAAATCAGTGCTGGTGGAAAATGTTTTAATAGTGCTGAAGGCGGCTGAGGGGAAGCAGCAAGGGATGCTCAGAAAAACCCTTGTACGAGGGATCTGCTGGGACAGGGCTGAGCTGTGGGGGCAGAGGGCTGGCAGGGGGTCTGGCGTGGGGACAGCAGCAGGATCAGGACCCACAGCCAGGTCCCCCTAGCCTGAGCTTTGCAGGTGAGCCGCCCCAGCTGCTGCAAAGCCCCAGGAGAGCCCTACTTGCCATCATCGAGTGAGCTTTTCATTTCCTTTTGCTGCTCTCCTGAGGTTGAATTTGCAAGTCTGGAAATAGTCAGCGATTCCTGCAGCTTGCCTTTGCCTCGCTCACCGAGGAGGTGCCAGACCCCACAGCTATTTACCCGCTGTGGTGACACTGGGATGAGTTGGGAGGTGGCCTGGGGTGAGGACAGGGCACAGTCTGGACGGGCTCCAGCCTCTTCATCCCTGGAGGGATGGCTGGAGGAGGGATGGAGCCTGACCATGCACTTAGGGCATAAAAACCTCTCTGCCTTGTGGTCACCACACTTGCCCACCACAGCAGAGCCCAGAGCTTGGGAGGGCACGGGAGACACACTGAGCATCCATCCCATCGGCCAAAGTCACTGTATCCCAGTTGACCACACATTCACTGGAGAGGGAGAGCTGTTCAGGGAGAGAGGCATCGCTTGCTTGGGTTTCAAGGAGGATCCTGTGGCAGAGACCCCCACCAGCTCCACCAGCCCCCACACACCCAGAGCTGCCGCGAGCCACCGCTTCCCAGCCGCCTGGACAGAGAGGTGTGCCCTCCTCTCCAGCCTCCAGGGCGAGCACTTAATTGATCGGATTATCCCTTATTTACTAATTAGCAGCCTTGTGCGCAGACAGCAGGAGCAGGGGGCCAGCAGCGCCTTCCCTTTATACCGAAGCAGTTGGTGTTTGACGGTGGCAGAGGTTCCGTCAGCAATTTGCTGTGATTCATTTCTGCCGTGTAAAACTGAAACTTGGCACAGTGCTTTCCCGGGAGCAAAGCACCGCCGCCAGCAAGATGCAATGCCAGACTCTGCCCACCCTTTAACTTGCCTTATTTTTCCTTCTTCCACAGCAGGGTTTGGTTTTCTGTGTTGAACGAGCTCTGTAATTACTGTCAGAGAAAAAGTCTGCTGCTCCATGAAGGTAGCACTAATAGAGAAGATATAACCCATGGGGAGGGACGTGACACTGACACTCAGAAGACATGGCTTTTGTCCCAAAAGAGTTACCCACTGCGAGGACACATCCTCCTGTCCATCACCCACCTCTCCCCATCCTCCTCCACGCTGCCGCCCACGCTGTGATCTCTCGCCCTGGGTGTTCATCCATCCTCCCCTGGATCAACACTCTCTGGCTAATGCCACCGCAGTCAGGCAAGTGAATTTGTGCCCACATGCCTGGGGAGAGGCAGACTGCAGGATTAGGTCCCCTGTGTCACCGCACAGTATTTTTATTCCCTCTAGCTCTTCATTAGTGAGAATTTAGGGACTCGGGGAAACAAAAAAATAATCACCTGGCACCATAGTGTCTCCCCTTTCCTCCCTTGTTTGCCGTTATATTCCTGCCATCCCACCAACCACCTCCACTGAAGGACAGAAAAGAGCAAACTACGACAGAAATATCCATCCTTTGCAGCAGAACCTGTGAGGTCAGCGAGAGTGGCCCAAGGGTGTAAGATGCTAAAACAACAGTCGAAGGAAAAGGCTTAAGGGTGTGTGGCCAGGCTGGATAAACCCGACAGCTGGGGAGGAAGGACACTCGAATCCACTGGTGATCCATTAGCAGGCTCTGTGAGATGTGAATCTAGCTTCTGAGCCAAAGAGCACACCTTTTGACTTATTAGCAGCCAAAACCTTGCGTGCATGACTTAGAGGTGTCCCAGGGGTGTGTACAAACCAACGCTTTTCCCTACCAGAAGCCAGTTACACAAAAGGAAAGTCTGACATAAGAGAACATCTCAAAATACACGGCCACAGGGGCAGGTCGCTCTGCACTGGGGCTGCTGGGCACGGACGGTGCGAGGCAGGGATGCTGGGGCTGTGGGATGCCTGTGGTACCCAGGATGAAGGACAAGCTGCTGCCCTGCAGCTTCATCCCGGCGGTTAGACACCATGACACAGCCACGGTGCCACTGGCTCCCAGCTGACCCGGGGGTGATGCTGGTTGGGTACAGCGGGGCAGGTCGTTCCCCCACCACTGCATTTGCTCTCCTGCCAATGGATCAATTGTGCTGAGGGATCTCTGGGCTGTATGTAGGTCAGGCACATCACTGGCTCCAGCACTGCCATGAGGTTATTAAAATGAACAAGGATCCCCCCTTCTCCGTCCATTCCACCCTCCTGATGCCCAGCCCTTGGCAGAGGGCAGCCTTGGCTCTCGTCCTAGAGGAGAAGAGCATTTCTTGGAGGCTTTGGGCTCATTTGAGCAAAGCCAGCGTGTGTGCAGCCCCTGGACCACTATGGACGCTGTGCCCTGTACATCCCCCTGAGCGATGCGCTCCCTGTTTGTCTGTGCACGAGGAGAGCTCTGGACTGGGAGGCAAATTGGCAACATGACCCAATTCATGGTTTTCTGTCAATAAGGCTGCCGCTGCTCCCTCTCAGCTTTGTGAAATGGATGGGGCTGATCTATCTCCCAGAGAAGGGGGATTTCTCTGCTGGGGCCCGCTGCAGCATCCCCTGGGGCAGACAGGGCAGCCACAGGGAGGAGGGAGCTGGATGTCCCACACGTGGTTGCTCCCCTGCTTGCCTCTCCATGGGAGGGGAGCAGATAAGAGACATCCTAACCTTCAGCCTTGGGAGCCTCTGGTTTTGGCCACCCAGCTTTGATTCCCCTGGGAAGCCTTTATCGCTCAAGGAGAAAACCCAAATCCTCTGGCAACTTGGGCTCCTCCCGGGCTCGCCAGCTGGAGTGGGGGGGGCATGGTGAGAGAGAGAGCAAGCGGGGAAGAAACTTTCTCAAATGAAAAAATATTCTGTAGTTTAGAGCAAACTTTGCGCTAGCTGAAAATTTGACCTTGTGTTCTCTCCTAGGAACAAACAAGAGCAGAACGAGGATCGCATTATTTTGCCTGAAATTTGGAGTGGATCAAACCCCTGCTGTTCCGAGCTCTTGCAATGAATGGCTATAAACAACATGCATTTCCGGAGAATGAATTAAACAGCGAGCCTGAGTACTGACTGTATTTTAAGAGATGTTTATTTGTCCTCACTGCCTCTCTATAAAGAGTTGCACAAGGACTTACTAAATTTTAACCCCACATTGTTCTTGGGTAAACACTGCCCTTTATCCAGCCTGAGGAGTGCTGGCAGCAGAGATAAGCACACATTAGCTCAGCTCTCCGGAGCACACAGCCTTTCAGCAGCGATCCTGAGGCAGCCCTGGGCATCAGTGCTGCACGAAGACCCTGCAGACCCTGGGGCAGCCAGACCCCCATCACCTGCAGACCTCTGATAGTTTTCTGCACTTTTCTGCCAAAAAACATTTTGCAAGGAAGTGGGGAATGACCTTGGCCTGCAGAAGTGGAGCTGAGCCGGTAACTTCTATCTCAGCTTCTCTCCTTATTTTGCATTATGGAAAGGGGAAGGGGGAGAAGCCATGAATGCCAAAGAGATGCGCTGCGACTCCCCGCCAAGTCAAGCCCCAGGGACAGCCTTGTGCCCAGCTCCTCCTGCCCCGGCTCCCATCACCACACGGAGCAAGTGCCACGGCGGGGGTGGGTGCCGTGGTCCATCCCTCGCACACCCTTCCCGATGGGCACCGAAGCGCTGAGCGCATCCTCCTCCCGCACTTGCACTCTGTCACACGCAGGATCACTGGTGAATACACAAAAAAGGCGAAGGGGGGTTAATACCACTGCACACTTTCTGTCTTCTTTGATTTCCACATCTAAACAGCCTGCACTTTCGGACCATCTGCTGGCATCCAGCGTGGTGGGGAGCTTGGGCTGCACAGCCAGCGGCATTCAAGCAAGAAGAGCAGCCTGTAGTGCTGTATTTCTAGGGGAAAAAAATGGGTTTGCTGCTCGCAAGGAAAAGGCTGAGTAAAAGCATGAAAAGTAAACCCCGGTGCCCTGGCATGAAAGCCGGGCCAGCTCTCCCTGCCTTACCAGGAGCCCCCGAGCAGTCCCCACCACCCTGCTTTTGGGGTGTTTCAGGACGTTTCCCCCACTCTGGGGGGCCATAGTCACAAGATGCGAGATGCTGAATGAGATTCTCCAAAAAGAAGCAGGATCTGTGCCTTGTAGAAACATTTCTGAACTCATATTTGTTCCCTCTCCTGGGTCTGGGCAGAATGTCAAAGCCTGCTCTGAGCTGGAAATATTTTAAGACTAGCACTCACTGGAGACTGAAACAATGGCAATTCTTCAGCTACTGAGGCTTTTATAAAAGGGCTTTTGACACAGAGGCTGCTTAGGGTTGGAGGGGGGCGGTTTGTAGCCGCTTTTTCTCCCAGAAAACACTGTGCTAGTGTCCGTGTGCGTGTTTGTGCACACACTTTTGCGTGTGCAAAATAATCTCCCGGCTTTCGGCTGGGCCGTGCGTGTGGATGCTCACGAGGGTGCCTGCAGCCCTGCTATGGTGCAGCCAGCTCTGGCGAGGACGCCGCTCACACGGGATGCCATGCAGCCGTGCAGGAGGAAGGCATTTGAGAGTAAATGTCAGCTTTTGCGTTTCTGGGTTTGGGGCTTTTTTTAAACATGTGGGTGGGATTTTTAATGCCCGGATGAAGCTGAGACGGTTTCGGTCTCCAGGGCTTATCCAGAAGATTCACACAAACGCTATGGAAAGTGTCTCTTTGCTTAGGAGGAAGAAATTTGACACTGCAGAGATTTTAACCCGGTATTCCAGCAAGGAGCCTCAGTGGTTAGTGTGTCGTATCTGATAAAGGCTAATCAGCCCTCCTTCAGGCACCATTCAGTTCTCATTTTCATCCGCCTCCCATGCATATTGCGTTATCCACCATACGTACTCACGTGCAGGCAAACCAGTGCAAATGCTGCTCAGTTCTGGGCTTCCCTGGACACAAGACCAACAGGCAAGAAAAAGGGTGAAGAAGTAAATGATGGGCCCCACAACCAAAGCCCTTGCAAACAGCCCAGGCAGCTCCCAACCAGGTCTTCAGCACTGCTTGGAAGCCAGCAGTGTCCGGCACTGGTTTGCACTGGTGTGGGGATGGGATCACAATGGGGAGCAGGGTTCTGCCTGCCCCGAGCTCGGCATCGCCTGGCCCCAGTGCTGGCTTGTGCCATCCCAGCCAGCCTCCTCTCCCGCTAGGTGTCTGAAGCCTCCTCAGCAATTATCCCAGTTGCTGTTTGTTCAGGCGATGTGGATTTAGCTCTCCAGCCTCATGTGTAGTGTGTGTATAGGGAAAGATAGATTGCCGCTACTTTTCAGTATAAATCACATTCCTTACAACACTCCAAAGTAGCATTTTCAACCTCAGGGTGCTAATAGGATCCAGCAGGAGAAAGAAATGTCAGCTAAGTAGCAGGCGCTGTTTGGAGAGTGCAATGGAGCTGATCCACAGCCCTGGGGCAAAAGGAGCAATCCCAGGGCAAAGGTTAAAGAGTTCAGGAGCACTTCAGCCTACTTAATTGCAACAGGCCTCTTACACAGCGCAAGATGGATGACTCAAGCCGGGCAAGGGGGGCAGAGCAGGGCCAGCAGCATCACCAGCTGGATGCAGGCAGGCAGCGGGGGGACCGCGGCAGAGGGGACCGTGATGGAGGGGACCACAGCAGCGCCTCGCCCCTCGCTTCTCCCCGAGATGCTGCTGGGTGGCAAGGTGGTCCCACACTGGGACCCCCGGCCGCCAGCTCTGTCCCCTCCACTGGGAGCCCTGTCCCCAGCCTCAGCCGATAAATGGGAATTGCATTGGAGCGGGCTGATGCCGTGGAGGTTTTGTTGCAGGAGCTCAGCACAGCACTCATCCGGGCAGATAAATAACCGGTAGCGAGAATAACTCCACCTGCCAAGGAAATGTTTCTTGCTCCCCTGAAAATCATAAGGAACATTTAAAGGGGAACGAGGGGGAATTGGTTAGTGTTGCTGTTCTTGTCATTTTTACAGGATTTGTTTTCTCATTTCCTTTTATTTTGACTCTTCAGAATCTGAACATGTTTCGTATCAGCCCCAAGGTGCTTCTGCTGGAAAGGTGCTCCAGATAATATTTTTAGTGGGGTTTTGACTTGTTTTCTGACATACATCTGATAAATATCATCAAAAGCTGTTGTTTTGCATGGAAAAGGTCTTTTGCATTATTTTTTTTATCTAAAGAAAAAAAATTAGAATAAAAATATTTCATTCATTTCTCACCAGTGAGATTTATGCTGTTTCCCTGGTGATAAAAGCACAAGGCTGGCTCTTCAGACATATGCATTTAATTCCCAGCTCCACCACAAACCCCTGTGATGACCTTGAAGAAGCCACTCAGGCTCCGATCCGTACAGGATGAGATTTTTCTGTTAAAGCTCCCATTTGGCCTCTTTGGTTGGGATAAAGTCTGCAAAAACTGCTCATTTCACACAGGCACCCTGATCCCCATCCCACCGCCCACCCATCCCATGGGACCCCGCTGAAGGTGCTGCCTGGTGTGGGTGCCCCAGCCCTGCACCCCGAAGCCCACCTGGGCGGTGGAGTGAAGCCCCCGGATGCCCTCGCATGGGAAGAGGGCTTGATGCCCCACGGGGTCGTGGGCAGAGCCCCCACAGGCACCCACGGGTACCCACAGGTGGCCATAGGTACCCCTGGCCCCGCGCTGCCCATAGCCCAGCCTGGAGCGGGTACCCCCAGCCCCCTGCCCTCCCCGCGATGCAGCCCTGCCGCCGGGGCATCACTGAAACCTTTCCAGGGTAAAGCCTTCGGCACCTTTTATTGAGGAGAGGGGAGAGGAGGCGTCCTGTCCACCCGTGTAAGAGAGGGATGGGGGCATCTGTGCTCCGGCTCCCCCACCCCGAGGGTCCCATGGCCCCCCCAGCCCTGGGGGGCTCAGGTGAGGAGCAGGGCGGCAAGGATGCAGGGCAGCAGGAGGCAGCCGCCAGTGAGGCTGGGGGGCGGCTGGGGGGCTCTGGGGGAGCCGTTGCAGAGGTCTGTGTCACAGCAGTGGATGCGGACCCCCGGCAGCTCCTGCTGCTGGCAGTGACGGGAGGTGGCACAGCCGCTGGTCAGCAGGATGCCCAGGACCACTGCAAAGCAAGCACAGCGCGGGATGTCAGGGCCAGGGGGACGGCGGTGACAGACGGGGCAGAGGGTGATGCTCTGCCAGCCTTGCACCAGGGCCAGGCCCCGTTTGAAGGCTGCACAGTTGGATTTGGGATGTGAGCATCGCCGGCTTGATCAGGCACCCGCAGCAACCCCGGCCCCCCCGGGCAGACTCACCGCTCTCTGTCTTAATGCAGAACCGGTGTTTGAAGCCCTGGTGGGAGTGGGAGCAGGTGATCACCTCTGGGTTAGAGCACCCCATGTCCACGTTTTTGGTGCCAACGATGATGTTGCAGCCATAACACTGGAGTCCGGACACTAAACAAGAACCATATGGAACACGATTGGATTTTTTTTTTTTTTTTTTTTTTCCAGGGGGAAAATACTTCATCTCCTTCCTAGCTGCTCTCTAACGGCTTTGCAGCGCTCTCTGCCTTGCCAAGTCACATTAAGCGCTGAGACAGAGCCCGAAGCCGCCTGCCCACTTGTTTACCCAGTAGGTCCAAAAAATATAAAGCATCTCCCACTAGAGGTCAGTGCGAAATCAGAGATTAGCCGGAGAGTTGCGCTGGGATCAAGCAGTGGGAACAAGGGAGCTTTGAAACAGGGTTTGAGAAGAGTAGGTGAAACCTCCCAACCACAGACACCACCAAGCCAGGGCTCGGTGGTTCTCGGAAACAGCTTTTCCCTGTTTCACCAAATTCCTGCAGTTTCAGCTGCGCTTGCGTTGGAGGCATCCCCGCCGGAGGGATGGCTGCAGGAGCACAGTTGGGTTTTCTCCCTGAGCGCGGTTCTGCGTTTATCACAGGGTCTGTCAGGGAGCAAAATGCCTTGGAAGCAGGAGGGAAATCCTCATTCAGAGCAACTGCCAGGCAACACACCCGGGACAGTGGCGTTGGTGTGTGTCCCAGGGCTTTGCACGCTTGTACCGGTGGCAGCTCAGTCCTTCCCTGCAGGGTCAGCGACTGTGTCTGGGAACTGCTTGCCCTGGACCAGAATGGGAATTCGGCTGTTTCTTAGGTTTCTTTAAAAAAAAAAGCCTTCAACGGATATTAATTTACATCATCCATGGAGTTTAAGGCTAACGCAGCACCTGATCTCTGTGTTGATTAATCACAGCAACAAAAATCAGGTTGTGCTTACTGTTGCCGTTGCCTTTTCCCACCTCAAAATGCTGACCCGGAGCCCTTCCCGAGCCCAGCCTCGTCTGCTCCCATGGGATTTTCAGGAGATGGCTGAGCACCCTCGCACAGCCAGGCACGGCGAGGGGGGTCCCTGCCCCGGCAGGAGCAGGGAACGGGAGCCCAGGGGATCCCGGCTCCTGGCCCACGCTCCGTGCCCACATGCCCTTGTTTCGTACAAAATATGACGACATTAGCTCCGTCCTAAACCCACCAACACGCAGCCACATTGCTTAGGGCAGGAATGGCCCCAAATTCATCCCCAGGATAAATCACACCTTAACAACCAGCGTTTGGGGAGGATGCAAACAACCGTAACTCCAAAACACGGGGTACGTGCCGCACCCAGGGGACAGCAGCACTTACCCTCCGGGAGGACGAACACCACAGTCATCAGAGAGAGGATCCCATGGGCACCTCCAGGCATGTGTCCTGAGAGCATGGGGGTCGGCTCCCAGAGCCGGCGGGGGGCTCGGAGGGCGAACACCGGTGTCTGGGGCAGTGGGCAGAGATCGCCTCTCCTCCCGGCTCTTCCCCCAGCCGTGCACGTCGCTTGCTTTTCACCTGCAAAACCCTCCACCAGAATAAAGGGAGATGCCGTCAGTTCAGCAGAGATCTGGCTGCTCCTCGCTTCTCCGGCCAGCCCCGTGGCACCTGGTCTCGTTATGCCGATGCTTAATTTCTCCCTTTTCCTCTTGAGAAATTCTCTGATTCTTTCAGTTCATGCACAGACCTGAGTGCATATGTGCTACCCTCCGTTACTTCTGTCCTATTTCCTCTGTCCACGATCACTTCCCATTAATACTACCGTGCAGCAGCTCTTGGAGAGAAATTCTCCCTAATCAAGATTTAGTTTTAAATCCACTTCGAAATCCTCTAATTCAGTTGGATTAGGCAGAAGGGGTTTGGGGAGATGTGTGTTTTTACTGGGGGTTTTTTTCCTCCTCTCTTTCCTCTGTGAGCTGCCTCATCTTCACAAACGGACCCACCGGCTTTCTGTGACATATTGTGCTATTTAAAGAGGGCAGGAATAATTTTATTAAAGAGAAGCAGTCAACTAATTTTAAATCCAAGGCTTGAGATTCTCTGACAAAGTACAGCCCTGGGGATGGCCGTGGGGTGAAAAGGAAAGCTTGAAGGAGATAGGAGCGGGTTTGAACGTAACACATGCATTTGCATACAAGAAAATAGTTGCCTTAATAAAGCAGCGAGGGGCCAAATGGGGCCAGCCCCGGGCTTGCGTCGGCTCTGGAGGGAGGATGGCTGGGGCTGCTGGGGGCTTGGGAAGGTGGCCAGGGGCGCAGCAGAGGCAAGCACCGAGCCATGATGGCTGTGATCCTGGGGGGTCAGGATCAGACCCACAGCCACATGGGGCATCACAGACATCACCAGCTGCAGGATCAGGCCCCCGGACCCCTGTTGGCTCCTCCACTGATGTCCCCACAAGCAAAGCCCCAGCTCTCAGCAGAGCTAATAGGACTTAGAGAGCTAATGCTTACTAATAAGAGAGCGCGACCGAATGTGTAGGATTAAAAAATTAAAATGACAAAATAAGCTGCTTATGTAGCCCATCCAGCAACCGCCTGCTAGCAGCACCTGAAACCCCCCACCCTGGGCACCCAGGCAGCCCACGGGCACCTCCTCTGCCAGGCACAGCTCCCGGCCAGGCAGGGGCTTGGACCTAATCTCTACACAGCATCTTCATTAGCAAGTATGCTCGTTAATATTTTACTGGGAGGCAGCACAAACTTGTCCATGTACAGGCATCTACGGCTCAGGATGGGGCAATTAGCACCTGGGAGAAGTGCCTAAGTAATGCAGCTTATTTATTCAAATCACTTAAACCACCCACGGTGTCTCGCTTGCCTCAAAACAACGCGATTATAACGAATGTCTAACACAGCAAAGCCTGAAAGCCTCGGGGAGAGGGGATAAAACGCAGGAAATGGGATTGATTTAAACACATGCATAAATCAGAGCATTCAATAAGGAAGGGAAACTAACTTTTAATCCCTTAATAAACTCATGGGTATCTGGAAGGAGCTGGAAGGAGCTGGAAGGAGCAGCCGGGCTTGGTGGCAGCGATGCACAGCAGTGCACAGTGATGCACAGCGATGTACAGCGATGCACAGCGATGCACAGCGATGCACAGCTGGTGGGCCCGCGGCCACGCACCCCGCTGGGCTCAGCACCTGGCTCTGCGGCTTCATCCAGCCCAGCGGCTCCTCCAGCACATGGCACCAGTTGGCCTTTCCCACTGGGAACTGAGCGGGAAGCGCCAGGAGAGCCACTGGACCAAGGGACAGCACGGTGCCACCAAACCTGGCGTCAGTGGGAGCAGCAGTGGGATGCTGGGGTGGGTTACCCGGTGGGAGCATCGCCCCAACGCAGCGCCCGGGGCTGGGCTGGTGCTAATTTAGCCCCGTGGTTTTGGTTTTATTGCCTTGGGATGCAGAAAACCTTGAGAAAAGGGGGAAAAAAAGACCCCAACCTCTTCAACTGCTGCCACATCTAGAAGCAGCCTACTTTTCTTTTAACTTGCTGTTAGCTCTGCTGCAATTCAGAGAGATTTATCAGCCCAGGGGCAGCGGGAACACGTTGGGAAGCAGCATTTCCCCTGACTGAGAAAAATTTGATCAGCAAATCCCCCGGGACACTCGTGTTCCCACTTAAACCTTTGCAATACTCAGAGAGACGGCTAAACCCTGCACAGATTAGACGGGTTCGCCTGCAAATCCTGCTTTAGAGCTCATCCCTGCGGCGGGCAGAGCTCAGCGCCCGGCGCCCACCCCCGTCCCACCCCACCACCCACCGCCGGCGGCGCTCGCAGCTCCGGGCCCCGCACCCGCCCGAGGCGGGACTCGAACC
>JAVJGI010000065.1:5738328-5767807 GCA_035590275.1 Ibycter americanus | reverse complement strand
GGGGGGGGTGTTGCATAAAGTCAGCTATCATTACAGTAGCTGAGACTATCACACCATGAGGTTGAAAGTAAGAAAGGCTATTGGTAGATGCAAGCAATGAAGTGAAGATTCAGTACTAATAATCTCAAAGCCTGACAACAAGAAAGCGGGTATCACACACTCACAAAATAAGCAGATGCAATCAAGCAGCTGCACCCTTTACAATAGAGCAAGTTTTTCATCTTATCTGTTTATTGCAGACCCACTATTACTTTCCCACTTAGCCAGGTACTCTAACTACCTCAGGAAAGTTATGGAGCTGGCATGAAAAAAATTAGAAAGAAAAATGTATCTGCTTCACAACTTTATGGATGAAATATGAGATTCTAATGTAATTCAGGAGCTCAGAGTTACACAGAGCAAGGCAATAGTCTAAAGATTATCCAGCAGTCACAACCTGTCCAGCACACTGCAAGAACACAGCTACCGCATCACCACTTTGTAAACCCTTATTCACTTTTTAATGACACAGTCATGGCTCATCTCTGTGCACCACACCCCTGTCCCCAGCCACTCCTGCTGGAATGAGAAAAAAGCAAAACACAAGGGGCTCGTTCTATATTGTACTTCTCTAACACAACTCAGGTTAAAAAAAAAAAAAAAAAGCAAGCCTGCCTGATTTAATAGCCAGAAGGCCAGATCCTCCCCACCTACATTGTCAGCAAATCAGCCAGTTTGGGGGAACTCACTCTCAGGTTGCGATTCTGACCAGTTACTGCACTACCAAATAGCTCCCAGAGGAACTAAATGTATACATATATATGTATGTGTGTGTGTATATACATACATATATATCAACTGTTGTCATCACTTTGGAATACAAACTTACCTGAGGTCTGAAAAAGAAGAAAGATGCTGAGCCCCTAAAGGCTGCCTCAAAATTGCTGTGAAGCTTTTGCCATCCTGCAAAGCTCCCTGGGGGGGAGGGGGGGAAGTTTGTCTTAGTAGATCCAAGTGAGTCTTATGTGAGAGTAAGATCTTCCAGCCATCAGAATATCAAATGCTCAGTCCCACTCCCATGCATGTCCTACTGCAGCACTGAGCTGCAAAGAAGGCAACATTCAGCAGGCCAGTAAACATGAATCCGACTCCTCACTGATAAACATCTCCAGAAGGCAGGAATCTGGTTCTCACACAGAGATTGCTTTTATTTTTCTATTTAAGAGTCCACCTATGATTACTTAGCTTCCTAGAGCTCAGTATTCTTGATGTCTAAGGGACAGAGACACTCCCTAGGCAGTCCCAAGCCAGGCACCTGGTCTCAGACACACATCTTCATCCATCATTTCTCATCAGCTAGCCCAAAAGCTTCTTCCTTAGCCAACAGGCTTCATCATCCCATAGGTTCATTACACAAAGAAGGAGAGGTATTGCCTCTGGCACACTGACGTGCCCTCTGAGCTGTCAGTCTTCGCTTACTACATGGAGACCCACAGGACTTGGGTCAGCTGCTTGGAATCACTGCCTGATGGGCAGGACTCAGTTGTGAAGCATTATTTCACTTTAACCCAGTGCCTGAAGCTACTGGGGATATTCAAGTCCTCAGTCACAATTTCTAAAGCACTTGTGCACCCTCAGATCCCTAGAGTAACTTTCAAACTGACTCATTGAAAATGCTCTCTATAGCCTCCAGTTATCTCTTCAGGCCAAGAGGTAAATAGGATTGAAATACAAAAGAGGGGAGGATATCTATCTATATGCACATACACATAATGATAATATTTAACACCACAATAAAAAAGCATGGAAAGATATTTTACAAATTACATAAACTGTTAAGTTTCTGAGTACAGATGAGGTACTCCTTGATATAAACCAAGGAGACGTTTCCCTTTTGTTAGATGATTCTCCAATGGTCCCCTGGTTTCTTTTACCAGTGCTTTGAACTAAGTGGCACTTCCTCTGTTTGGAGATAGTGAGGTTCGAACCATGAAGAGCTTCACTGAAAACTGTTATTTTATACTGAACTATATACCAAACACAAATATGAAAGATCTTGACTATCACTTGACAGCTTCTTCTAAATTCCCCTTCAATGCCCAGTTTGGCATCCAGCACTTGCGAGCGGGTTATTTCCTCCCCATCCTCACCGAGCAAACTGTCATAGGGCTGTCTTGTCTCCTTGCAGGTGGCAGGAAGAAGTCATCACAAAAAGGAAATCCTATCATAGCTTGATGAGCATTACTTTCAGCAGCTTTGTCTGCTTAAAGAGTCCCTGCTCCTACATCGTTCCTCCTTGTACCTCCTAGGTTGCTGCAAATAAATCAGAGCAGTGAGCTGAGCTGGCTAACCCCCCACCCCTTCTTTTTCAGCCAGGATTTTTTCAGCCAGATTAGCTCTCCCTTTGCACTTCACCACATGCCCAAATGCTTGTGCCAGCATAGCAGAAGGAGGAGTATGGGCGTGGGAAGGAGTGGCTGGAAGTAGGAGGAGGTGAGGGAGCAGAAGGGACTGCTTCAGCGGGTCTGAGGCCCGCAGCCTGAAAAAATAACTGCCTCGCTGGGATCAAGTACTGCTAGGGTGCCCTTGTGAGGACGGATGTTCTCTCTCCCTGAAATGCTTCACCTGATAAATCGTTGCGTGCTAGTCAGTGTCTAATTCACTGTAATGGAGATCTGCCACTGAATGCACTCATTATTTTCCAGCGGGGACATTACCTGCTAACAGACAGAGGGTTTCAGGCGAACGCTGCCAACGTCTCCTTCAGTGTGTTAGCCTTTGGGCATTTGGATGCCTCTAACTTTGTCTTAGGGCACTAAACAGATTCTCACCTAAAGCAACACTGCAGGCGGGCGTACTGTTGCCTGCAGATTTCGCACAGCCTACAGTGCAATCACAGAACCTGCAAGCAGCTCTGATATATTTAGAATCCCACATTATCATTACTTTCATCCTGCAAAATGGAGGTGGGGGGGCACAGGAAATAAAGAATAGAAGCAGATGATAAATGCACAGCTGGAGAATGTCAGCAGGCATCTCAGCACTGGCTGGGCCTTGTTCTCCTCTTGTTTGACTGAAAGGGAGTGGATGACCCTCGGAAAAAGAAAATCAACATTTATTTCTCTTGCTGTGGCCAACACCTGACTGCCCCTGTGCAGACAGTGTTATGACAACCCCCCAATCATCATTGTCTGTGCCAAATCACCGCTACCACTGAGGACTGAGCATGCTGGTGGAAAATGACACAAGTCAAAGAGCTGCTTGTGAAGAGGGGAGCATACGGCTGCTACCTGGCTTGAAATACCCCACAGGCAAAGCACAGCAAGACAATATGGCATGAGGATGAAAGGGACTGATCATAAAAGGTGATAAAATGATACAAGGTAGCAGTGGTACAGGAGTGCATCTAGCCATACAAAGGTCAATGCATAGTCATATGTAAGCAGACGTGCTTGGAATTAACGATTTAAATCACAGTTGTTGGCTGATTCCTTTGGATTGTGAAACGTGGTATTTTTTCCAGACAGAATCCCAAGAGAAAGAGGAACATATTGAAGATGCAGATGAAGTTTGAATTCTACCTCCAATAGATACCTCCACAATTGTTCAAACTTAGCAGGACTGTTTCCCCTTCCTTCTCCAGGCCCCTAATTTATGTCTGTGTTAAGACATCAGCAGAGTTGCTTCCAAGGAAGTCAAGCAAATCTATTTGTATTCCCATTCACTGCTCCTGAGACTCCTCATCTATCTAGCTTTGTTTAATTCTTCAGAGGCACCTCATTTTTTGAGAAGGTAGAGAACATTTGCTCATATAGCCTTCAGGCTATAATAATGGGTAAAATCACGCAGATTATACTTTTTTTTTTTTACCTCCATGCTACCTTTAAGTTAATTTAGGGGGTTGGGGATTACACTAGTGAAGGCTTTTGTCTGTAGGGGCTTTGTTTGCCAATGTCACGAGGGAAAGGAGAATGGAGACAAAGATTCTGGGTATTTTATTTAAAGCTATTTTTGGAGAACTATTAGGTTCACTTTAGAAGGGCAGGCAAACACAACAGTCAGCTGAAGACTCATATCCTGGGCTGCATCAAAAGAAGTGTGACCAGCAGGTCAAGGGAGGGGCTTCTCCCCCTCTACTCGGCTCTCCTGAGACCCCACCTGCAGTGCTGCATCCATCTCTCTCTGGTTCCCAACATAAGAAGAACATGGACCTGTTGGAGTGAGTCCAGAGGAGGCCATGAAAATGATCAGGGGACTGGAGCACCTCTCCTATGGAGACAGGCTGGGAGAGTTGGGGTTACTCAGTCTGGAGAAGAGAAGGCTCCGGGGACACCTTGTAGCAGCCTTCCAGCACCTAAAGGGGCTAACAAGAAAGCTGGAGAGGGACTTTTTACAAGGGCATGTAGTGATAGGACAAGGGGGAATGGCTTTACACTGAAAGAGGGGAGATTTAGGTTAGATACATGGAAGAAAAAAAATAAGTTTACTTTTTACTGTGAGGGTGGTGAGGCACTGGCACAGGCTGCCCAGAGAAGCTGTGGCTGCCCCATCCCTGGCAGTGTCCAAGGCCAGGTTGGATGGGGCTTGGAGCAACCTGGTCTAGTGGCAGGTGTCCCTGCCCATGCCAGGGGTGTTGGAGCTAGATGATCTTTAACGTTCCTCCTAACCCAAACCATTCTATGATTCTGTGAGTCCGGATTACAGGGTAATAAAAGCCTTTCTGGGTCCCCATAACTCTGTCATTCCCTAAATAATGTGTATTGTCCTTAAATTCAGGGGAAAAAAATCATCAATATTAGTGGCTGTTGTGTTCAATTAGAAGCTATGGTGTTAATCTCAGAGTCCTAACCATATCAGCACCAATTTCCCTTCTTCTTGCAAACCAGTCCCTTTCTTTCCCAGTCCTTTGCTCTCAGCATCTTAGTACCAGTCAAACCAGTGGTTCCACTTAAGTAATGCACATATTTTGCAGATGTTTCTATGTTTCATTGTCCTCCTACAACTGCATCTTTTCCTAAGAAGCGGATCTTCCAGTTGACATAGACACTAATCAGCTTGTGGGATAGCAGCAGCAACAGAAAGATTTTCTGGAAACTGCAACTCTCAGAAATCCAGGGACCTTTGTTGATGGCTATAATGTGTCAGAAACCCTGCTCTTGATGCATAGGATCCTTGTAGTAATTTTTAATATTGCAGGTAACTTCTGAAATGCCACGTGGAGAGGTTCTCAGGAGTCTGTGGTCTTGGGCTGTGCAGCTCCAAGTCTGCTACTACTTCCCAACTTTCCATGTTGTCTTAGATCATCTTCTTCATTATTGACCATCTGTTTAATAAATCCAACCCAGTGTTTGCATGCAGGTCTTTGGGAAGCATTGTAACATATTTCTTGCTGCAGCTGCTACGTTGGGTGAAATCACTCTTGCTGAAACTCTGCTGCCACCAGAGGATTTATACAGAATTTTTTTTAACCTACAGATTTATTGCAGTTTCCTCACAAATTAAAGGGTAGAAAGTGCCCTGTGTTGGGTCAGGCACAAAAGCCATTTTGGATCACCTCCAGATGGCCTAGCAACAAGGTGTTTTCTTCTGGATGCTTCATTTTGCGCTTCAGAATTTCAGGCTTTGTTTTTGAGATCATAAATTTCACAGAGGAGAAATTAATCATTGAGATTAACCCGTGTTTTGAGGTCTCCCTGCAGCTGGCTCTGTAGTCACTTTTGGCCAACCTAAATACAGGCTGCTGGCATGAGGCAGTCCTGCCCTCTCTCACCTCTGCCTTCATGTTGCCACCTCCACATCAGGGAACCAAGCACCCAAAACAAAGGTAGACTCCTTCCTCTCACCTCCACCAGCTCCCAGCTGGGTCGCAGGGCAGAGCTGATTCACTACACAGCCACCAGCACAGCCCAAAGGAGGCAGCAAGAATGTACAGCCCAGAGAGGGATCACGTCTTGCAGGAGCAGCTTGAATTTATGTGGTTTTAAAGCAATCAGGCAATTGCAGCCTTAGCCTGCACATTGGAAATCTTCAATTGTGCATATTCATTTTATTGAAGTGCTTAATTTTCACAGTGAATGTTTCAATACAACACTATTCACTGCTGCACTAGTCAAAGATTACGGCAGTGAAGGAGGTGACCATGTTTTCATGATCTACATAATCTGAGAATGTACATCAGAAAACCCTATTTGCAAACAATGTTATCATATACTTTTTTCTGCAAAGGCTACCGTTACCAAATCTCAGTTCTAACCTTTTTTCAAAATTTTCTGTAAGAAGTCTCTTTTTGTAACCTATCCCTCAGCAAGTTTGTTATAAATATGCATCATCAGAAAATTCAGGCCATCATTGCTTATGTGAGTGCACAGATCATACAGTTGATGAAAAAACTTGTCATGTACATACACATATATATATTTAGAATTCATTTTCTGCAGGTATACTTGAATGTTCACTTACAAATTTGCTGCTTCAGTGAACATTCCTATCAGTATCAGCAGCTTATTGTGAGGACATTTGCAGAAAATCAAGCATTGAAATAGGTATGAACACAAGCAAAGTGTATACATTTAAAAATTAGAGAAGTGCTACTTATCCCAAAGTGACTTTTTGCACTAGTGTCAGGATGCACTGAATATAGGAAATCAAAATGCAGGATGATGTTCCCAAGCCACAACAAGGCTATTTTGTGCCACTAACCTAATATAATGTCAGATGGCTATTTTCCTTAGGAAGAGGCTTCCCATCCTACAGGAGTTTCGGTATTTCAAAACCAAAAGGGCAAAGTCTTGTACTCCAATCCACCAGTGAGCCAACAAGAACATTTTTTAAATGTTTCATTTCAGCTATGGCCCTTTTTAATTCAAATATCTTAGTATAATTACCTTTAAGATCTAGCAGAAAAATTGTTTCACAGGTCAGTTCTTACATTGAAATTGCTAACCTATGATGTTTCAACAACTTCCAAAAAACCTCTCCCTGAAGTTTTGAAGTTGAGAAATCCACCCAACCCATTCTCATTCAATCAAGAGAGTCCACAAGAACTTTTGGTTTTCTACCAGTCTGTATTTTCTGATAGGAAAACTATGGATCAGTAAACTGTTGACTGACTCAATTCTATGTCACTCCCATGACCGTCTTCCATCATCATGACAGAAGAACCACGAGCATGCTAGATGAGCATGGGTGCAGCATGCTCTCTTTGTAACACTCCACATGTGCAACCTCCTAAGAGTTACTGCATGTTGCCTTACAAAACAGAATCTCTGAGGCTGCTGTAACATATGTCATGGATGATGTATCTTTCCACAGTACCAGAGATAGAACGGCTTCTGACAAAGCCAGTGCAAAGCCATCTTTGGTCTATGCCTGTGGTCACAGATGTCCAGTTTGCACAGATGCAAGAAACTTCTAGGCAAGAAAAACCTAACAGATCTGGGGACGTGACAAGCAAACTCACTTGTGACTCTTCTAGCTGCTGTGTGGAAACAAAGATTACAGGATCAGAGAAACTGGAATAAGCTCCTGAAGGCCATCTGAACCAACCTCCCACTCAAAGCCAGACTATCACCAACTCTAAATCAAATCAGCTATGGCTTTATTTGGCTGAGTCTTCAAAACTTCCAAGGACCGAGATTCCACAACACTTCCACAGAATGTATTCCAGTGCTGTACTGTCCTCCTACTGAAGAAATTTTGCTAATGTCCAGGTTGAATCTCCCAAGATGCAAACTGTGGCCCTTACCCTCAAATCTGCCCTCAGCTTCCAGTTCTCACAGTAAGTTCCCAGTCTGTATTGCTGCATGAGGTTAATTCTGCTCCAGGTATTAAGCTTCACACACCCTACTGAACATCTTAAGGTCCAATCCACAAGTGTTTCAAGATCCCTCTGGACTGAAGCTCTGTTGTTCAGGGTGCAAATAATTTCCCTTAATTTAGCATCACACAGAAGTTTTCTGAGTTCGCATTCTCACTGATCACAGTGAAAATGCTGAACAATATCAGCCCCAGTATCAACCTTGGGGTACATGACTACTGAGCGTCAGGCCACTGATAATTGTTCTTCAAATGTCGTGATCCAGGCAGTTTTCAACTGATTTAATGGTCTATTCATTCAAGCTATACTTCCTCAGCCTCCAGATATGAATGCTATGGTGTCAAAACCTTACTGAAGAGAAGATATAGTACATCTATCACTCTCCTTTCATCTTTTTAGCCAGCCATTTCACCATAAAAAACAACCAGGTTGGTCAAGCATGATTTACCATTGGTAAATAAATACATCTTCACTCTTCCTTGTCATTACCTTCTTGTCATTTGCGTGTTTGCAAATGGATTCCAAGAGGATGTGCACCATGAAGGGCAGACTTGAGCTTTAGTTGCAGTGGCAAGACCAACATCAAACAACATCTAAACTTATTCACAGATATCCAGATATTGGGGTATGTCTGTTGGAAGCACAGCAGTGCAGGTGTAGTCAGGTTAGCTCAGACCCTACAAACAGCGAACCTACAGCAGCATAGACGAGGCGGCGTTCCTTGAATAAGGTCTGGAGTGTCATTACTGAGATGAAAGTGTGGTCTAGCTTGAACAAAAGTTTATAGCCTTCTATAAAAACATACCTTTTCGATTACTACTTGTAGCAGATCTGACAGCTCTTATCTCTCTACTTATATTTTATGCTTCCTAATTCTAACATATGATGGCACTTCACTTCCCAATATCCAATTGACATTCTTTTGATGTATCTTTTGGGCTAGTGCCTAAGCACATTTGCAAATAGTTTAGTGCTCAATTTAAGGCTGAATATATTCCCAGAATTCCTTTGGCAATCAATTATTTATTACTTACAAGTGTTAAGATCAAAAAGAAAAGAAATAGATGTATATTCCACGCTGACAGGAGGTCTGTGGAGATTACAGAAAACAGAAACTTTAATGCTAAATTTGTGTAAAAAGAGTAAAATGGGGATTCCCTAGTCAGTTTTTAAAAAAGAAGAAAAAAAAAAAAAAAGAAATGGCCTGGATTATACGGTTATTCTTCTTAGGCTTTATCTCATGGTTAGAAATGCACACTTGAACCATACCATTAGTTCTCTATACCACAGGGGCAAATTCTGGTTTTCTTTTGCCTGCCAAGGAGTATCAGTCAGCTTAAACTTGGTGCCAGTTACCTGGATGCATCTTCTATCAGCATATCCAGGGTGACATACATAGCTAATTAATTAAAATATTCATTCCTATTGACAGGCCTAGGATTTGTGTTAATTTTTCAGCAAGGTCATACTGCCTGCATGGCTTCTTTGTAAAACCTGGGACTTGTAAGAGCATCAACATTCAAGCAAAGGGGAACTTGCAAGAGTAGAATTTAGAAAGATCATTTATACTTCACTGAACAGCTCTGTAGAAGGCAGAGAACATTTTCACAAGCATGTTTGACTGGGGCAAAATTTGCATTATTCCTGTCGGTGGGGTACGAGCAGTGATGGAGGTTCACGAGGTCAAACACAAGCCCTCTCCCTCCGCAGGCTGCAGGTCAGCGCTCTTCTCTGTAAGCCTTTATTTATTTGTTGCTAACCTTAAACTGTGCCCCATAGACAAGCAAGAAAATACTTCTGGCCAGGTCACCAATACATAACTGGTCCTTATCTGGGTGATTAATGTCCGAGTAAGGAGTATCTGGCAGCTTCGCAATGTGCCACTGCAGAATTACTCAGACAGGACAGAAGAAGCAGCAGGAAAAGAACAACATGGTACAAACAAACCAAGAGTAATTCCAACTCAGGAATACAAGCTGATAAAAGGCAGCCTGCAGAAATAAGAAATCTAGACATAAATACAGGTGAATGGCCTCACAGAGCAAGTTTATTCCTGATGTAAATCAGCAAGCTGAAATGTAAAGCAGAACAGCCAGCAACCAGCTATGAAACTCTATCACAGATGCCAGAACTTAATAATGACCTGGACTATTTTTTTCATGGCTAGCAGTCCATCTACCAATGGATTAAATTTTTTTCTCTTTGTGTTTTTTTTCCAGGTTATGCAGCAAATCTATCACCTTTTCTGAGGTCAGTGAAATCATAACACCCTTGTAATTTAAGGTACTTTTTTCTCAAGTAAACAGATAAATTAGACTACCATAAAAACTGAAATGTATCTAAAGAAAGTGGCAGCTCTCCAGGTAAAAGAATCAGCCATCTGCTCTAAAAAAAATCTAATAAAACCCAGTGACAGATCACTTCACTCACTGAGAGAAACTTGGAACAGTGGGGCTGAAATCAGCAATGCGAAATTGGAGGAGTCACACAACAGAGAGGTTGTAAAAAATCTGACGGGCAGTTCATCATTTCCTTTGCCACATGCAGATTGAACATATAACTTAAGTCTTAATTTTTAATATTATTACTATTAATTTTTAATTTTAAATCCCTTTTGAGGTCTACCTACAAATTTGAGGTGGTCTTAAGCTGGTAAACCTTTTGGGTTTTGAGCATTACTACACAAAGGAGTCAGTATGACATAATTAGGAAATGAGACCTTTCTATTGCTTGGACTGAAGTTCTGCATTTCTCTCTTATTTCTTCTGTTTAATGACTTTTCGGATAGTCAATTTGTCACGTTTGGACTGAAAGTATTTAAGAGCATAGAGGTTAATTAGAAAAACAACAGCTGACTTTACTGAAAGAGTTTAATTCAACTCTATGAACAGAGACATACTGTTTTCAACCTAGAAGATCTGTCTGGAACTGGTTTTTGCTGGAATATCACCCACACAAATCTTGCGAGGGAACATTAAGTGACAATATGCTCAAAATGATGAAGCTTATGTTGGAGTAAAATCTCTGTGGCTGGAAAAAAGTGCTTAAAGGAGGAAACATTTATATTCCAGTTTCTAATTTAGCTATTACTTAATTAAATATAAAAGTTTGATGTATTTTTTTGCAAGCATCTTCACACAATCTAAATTTCTTGTCACCACATTGGTTTTCTTCATGCTTTTCCCTTTTGTTCAAGGTCTTACCTCCAGCCTTGTTCCAGGATAGGGTGTTAATTCTTTAGACTGGCTCTGTACTGTAGACCAACTGGCAATTTAAAGTTAGGACTTTGCTTCTTCAATAGAAATTAAATGTTTCTATAAACAGTAGACTCGGTTCTCTACAGCCCCGGGGCACCTGGGCTAGTCCTTCCTTCCCCAGAACCCAGCCCAGTTTCCTTCTGTTAGCCGAGATTAGCAATGATGAACGTATGAACTAGCTAATAATAATAACAATAACAATCACAATAATAATAAAAATAATAAATAATTTTGGTCAGGTCTGCAACTGCACTTTAAATACCTTCCTCTCTTGCACTGTCATTTCTTCTCCCTTTGATGAAGGTCTTAAACATGTGCAGTGGAAAATACAGAATCTCAGTGTGGAAAATGTTCAAAATCAAGACTGGGAAGGAGGAATTTTCTCCACAATGCACATTTCATAAAGATGGAGATGCACACCCCTAGAGTCTGATCTTTGTGCTATTAGAAAAGCCATTGCTCTCGCTGCTGAATTGCTACATGAACAGTGCCTGTGGCTTGAGGGGCACCCTCAGGCTCCCCACATGCCAAACAAAGGAAGACTAATTTTCTGCCTGTAGAAACAGGAGTGCTGGGGCATACAGTCCCTGGATACTATGAGCTACTTATAGCTATACTGCATTAAGGAGGATTCTGCATTAAGGAGGTTTCTGCTATTTAAGAAGGAAGAGTAAGGAGTGGGTAGGATCCTTTACTCCTGGATCACACAGTATCACTCAGAAATGCTACAGAGAAATATGAAAGAATGCAGACAGAATTAAAAACAAAAAAAAAAAAACCCCAAACCGCGCAACCACCACAAACCTGAAAAACAGAGGGTAAAATCCTGGCTCTGCTGAAGCCAATGGTAAAGAGTTTTCCTACTTACCTGTGTTACTGTTTTTGTCTAAAGGAAGAAGGCAAATGCAGAGCTTTACTCTGCTGGCAGAAAAACAAAAATAAGATGAACGGATGAGAAATACATAAACAGCTTTGAGAAAATATTACAATATCAGATTTGGTAAGATGCCAGCGATGCTGACTGCTGAAGTGCAGAGAGCAGGGGTTTAGATAGACAGAGATCTACGTAAGGCTGGTTTGGGGTTAAAGTCTGAAGTGTGCATCATTGCCAAAATCTAGCTTTTGATCTGCAAAAAAGAAATTATAGTACTAACAAATAAATGAAAAGAGCAGAAATGTGAGTCTGTATTAAGGCAGAATGCTGTCGAAGTAAGTATCAATTTTCTAACTTCATGATGCCAGCCACACTGTATGGAGCAAATGAATGCAAAAGTAACATATGAGAGGTAGTTATGGTAATCCGCCTATCAAGGTGACCAGTGTATTTGATTTACACTGTTTTTCTGTACGTATTTCTGTTATGTACTAAACATGTTGAGCAATTAAATATCCTTTTTTTTTTTTTCCTCTCTTTTGAATCTTTGTTGCTTGATCTCCACTGAACTGTGATACTTCATCTTGCATTAGATTGTAATACCAAAACTGTGTTCACCCATGCAGTAGAAGAGCTCCCATAGGACCCTACTGGGATACAGGCAGTGGTAAGTGATGAGGTAGGAGTGGGTTTCAGTCAACTGGCGTTTATGTGTGCTGTATATTTTATGTCTCTGAATTCTAGTAGCAATCACTTCTTAAAAATTAGTGCGATGGCTTTAATTAGAGGAGAACAGCAACAAAGAACCTATAATTTTAAAAAGATATATCCTGTGGTTGATGCAGTGAGTAGTGTCTTTGTCATAAGTCTCACAGCAAGTCCACTCTACTCTTGTGTTAGGTTCAACCAGCTTCAAGGGCAATCAGTTCTAATTAACAAGTCTTTTGAACTCTTCCAGGGAACGTGGCCCAGATCTCTAAGGTACTGTAACAGTCGGCCAGGCAGCTCTTAAGGTTGTCTGTCCCTTATGGTGACTTCTTCCAAAATGCAAGGCAGCAACTTCCTTCAACAAAATTAAACCAGTAGTATTGTTGTTGCATTTTTGTGCCATGCCCCCTCCCCCGCAGCCATCCAAGCCTTTTTCCCCAGAGAATCACCTTCCGTGCTCTTGATAATTTTGCATGTGTATCCATACTACTATGCTACTATCCATACTACACAGCTACTTTGGCTGTGCAAAGAGACCATGTCCTTTCTGTAGTTTAATGAGCAGCATTAGGACTTGGCACTAAAAGTAGTGGTTTGATCGGGTGGGATCTGGCTGACCTTGCGGAGCTCAGCAGCAGCCACCTACAACCTCGAGTTAAGTGTCAGGTGGCAACAGCAGGGTGTTTTCAATCGGAGCTGCATATTTCGGGCTGAAAGAGGGTTGAAAGTGTAAACAAAGCCACCGCCTCACATCTGAGGTTAGATTTTTCTGATTTGTGGTGCATTCAGGACCAAGCTAGCAGAAACTCTTTTTATACAAACATGATTTCTTTGAAGAAACAAAGAACTCCACCACCTGTTTCTCCTCCTAACTGTAAGAACATGCAGTATCGCCGACATCCTCGCAAAATCCAAAGGGACGGTATCATTACTGCTCTTCGATACACAGATACCGGGAGTTGCTAGATTTACCTCACTGTTTTTAAATTCAGCTTATGGAAAACTGTCCGTGCTCTCCCGGCCCTCGGGCTGCGGCAGGGCGCCCAGGGGGAGCAGGCCCCGCCGCCGGCCGCCTCCTGTCCCACAGTGTCACAGGCCACACGGGCCCAGCTCGCTCAAGGCCACCTAGAGTCAAATATTGCCTTCCCTTTTCAGTCTGAGCCATTATGGTTAGCTGGCTTTTGCAAAGAGCAGTTTCGCAGGCGTCAAGAGTTTAATCGTGGCCACTCGGATGAGCTTCCCCTGAGTCACGTCTACCCCCAGTGTCACGGATGAGCACCCCTTGAGTCACGCCAAGTCAGCCGCCTGCCCCCATTCCGTCAGGAGGGGAAAAAAAACCCTCACAAACCTATAAAAAGACAGGTCCTTTACAATAAATAAACAAGCACCCGCCTCCCGACAGTGACCGGTCCCTCGGGAATCCCAAGCAGAGCGACACAAGCCCGAGGCGGGACTCGAACCGGCGGCCTCGGGCCGTCCCGCCGCCATTAGCGAGGCGGAAGCAGAAGTGCCCTCCCCCGGGAAACGTGCCCGCTGATTGGGCACGCGCCGTTCCTCGGGGCGGGGTGCGCGGCGGGCGGGGGCTCGGCGCCAACAGCAGGGGGCAGTCGAAGAGGATCGAGGGCTGCTCTCTGATTGGCTGAGAGTGATGAATACATTAAGACAGCGACGGAAAGCGCGCGTCTATGCTATTTTAACGGGGGTTTTGGGGGGGTTTTATAGTCATTCGGGGAATTAGAGTAAAAACGTCAATAGGGATAAGGAAGAGATGGCAAATTGAGAAAGAAAAAGAGGCGAGTTTTTCCCCACGCTATCCTAAATAGTAGCCGCTTGATGGAGGTATAAATAGCGGCGGGCACGTGCTGGTCGTTGTGTTGTATGAAAGGAGAGAAGGTTAGCACTCCCCTTGATAAGGATGGAAGAGGCCCCAGTGGCCTGTACAACACGCATACGGTTAAGGCACTGCCACCTACTTCGTGGCATCTAACCATGTTTTTTTTTTTACCTATCCCTAAAACGCACCCAGGTCCCTCCTCCTCCCTCGGCCTAGGGGCACCCAGCACAGCCGAGCCCCAGGGCAACAGTTCACCTTCCCTCAGCAGGTTGCAACGTGCTCCCGTCCCATCAGCCTGCACCTACCACCAGCAAAACTACATCCTTCCTACTACAGAAAGCAGAGCCAGCCCAGCCTCACACAAACCTTTTCAGTGCAGCACTTTACCAGATTAGCTAATCCTGGCTGTCAAACCACCCCTGACATGCCAGGCTGGATATAATTACAGCTAAGTAGAGCTCATGCCAGTAGACCCCAGCATTATTCCTAGGTGGGATACTAGGGACTTAAACACATCCTTCACAAAGCGCAGCTTTCTTAGTAGATCCTTTACATCGGGGCTCTTCAGTTTGGGGGAAAAGAATATCCTTCTTCAAGAGATTTCCTCCTGAGAGCAGGAAAACCATCTCTCTTTTTCTCCATAGCTCTCTGGCTCAGAAGGCAGGGAAAGCCACTCACACAAACACAGCTGCATGGGAAGTACGATGCTACAAAACATTTTTGAATCTATGTAAAAATGCTTTGCTGGAGTAATACCAGCTTCTCCACTGGTAAAGCAGCACAACCACATCTTGCAATTGAAAGGTTTCATTGGCCTGCGAGAAAAAGACAGGGGCAGGGGGTGGGAAATTATGAAGAAATTGATTATTTCAGCAGTGACGCTCACTAGGGCTAGAGACACAGTGTCCTTTCGTGGGGGGTAATGAAAAACCTCAAAAGACAGTGATATTATTAACAGCCATTTCAGCACCAGCTTAACATGAAATCTATTTTTATATTTTAAAAAGCTATACCTCATGTCTTGCAGCTGTCTTCTTCTCTAAGGGTAAAGCAAGGCAGTCTCCAAGCAGCCATGAGAGGAGAGGCTTGTACCGTAATTGATTTTCAGTTATCATCAAGCACATGAGGTCGATATGAAAAAAAAAATAATAATGGATTTTTTTGCTTCACCAGGAACAAAACATCCCTTTACAGCAGAACCCTTTGGGTACAATAAAACTTGTGCCTCAACACAATTTTTAACCAGCACAAGCAAACTCCAGGATCACCACCCAGCCTGCCCTGCCCATTCTGCAAGGAGAGGGCAGCAGGATTCCTTTCCCCTTAGCTAAAGGTCTCTGTGAGGGTTTGTACTAATGTTGCCTCTGTCGAGGACGCCTTCAGTTCAATCCTCTTACTTCCTTTAAACAAATTTTGACGTGAGTTATGCTCCTCTCTTCTTTCTCCACAACAGATGTAAAGCACCACGCTGCTGCTCCTTTCTTCCTCCTCCCCTCCTCGCTCAGCGGAGCTGCTACGGAAATACTTCCTTCTAAAGGTGTTTTTAAAGGAGGCTTCTTTGGACACAGACACTTCACATTAGTACACTCTTACCACAAGCATACACATAAAATCCCACCTTTTTATTATGGCATATGGTATTTTTCTGGGTGTGTAAATACCACATGGGTATGACAAAAAGGGAAAGAAATACCAATGCTGAAATAGATACAGAGTCATGCCATTATCAATACAGTTTCATACGATGGATTTTCAAGATACAAAAGTCTGGGTTTTTTCTTTTTACATTGAAATAACTTTACAGTGTTCTGTGAGCTTGCTTTATAACCAGAAGAGGAAAAAAAAGGAAATTAAAATATGCTGAGAACAACTACAAGCAGGATTCATTTTAATGGTTAACAGAAGAACTGTAACTTTGCTCTAGAACAGCATCTATTAAACACACGTAACGAGGTAAGCAACTATACAGAAGGTAAGAGGAGCTTTCACCACAGGAGTCAAGTCAGGGGCAGGAAGAGGGAAATCTGGAACTGCATGGTTTTATTTGGTCACAAAGTTTGAGCTGAGTGTTTAAAATGAAGCACCCTTAAAGATGCAGTACTCCTATTTAAAACAATACAGAAACTTCCCAAGAGACTAGAACCTACAGTCTGGAAAAAAAAAATAAAAAATTAGACATTTAAAAAAAATTCCACACATCTCTAGGCTCATGACTTAACTTACTGTTACAAAGTAGACTGGCAGCTCTTCCTTAAGCAGCAACAGTGCCCAGAAGTAATGCCACCATAAAGTACAGTATCTTTGGGGTGTCCAATACAAGGCTGACACTTCTAACGCGATGTCAGAATGATCCATTTGTCTGCCAAAAGATTAGGCAAGAAAAGGAGACACTGCATCTTTTTTTTTTTCCACCACGTTGCCCAGTTCTAGCAAAGAGCTAAGGCGTTTTCTTTGGGCCAAGACTAACAGAAACCACTTTATCAAATATTCTTCAGGTTTCCTGCCAAACTGGATTTATTATTCTCATGTGGGTTTTTTTAATATTTTTTTAAAAACATTTTTTCCTGACAGTCTCTAAAGTGATACTGGAACGTTTAACAGTCACTCTTCCACAGTTTAATTGTTTTGTCGTTTTCTAGTGCCGCTGATGCAATGATGTTTTCTGTTGGGTGACAAGCTGTTGAGATTACAACATCTATGCAAAAAGAAAAGACAGACAAATATCATTATTTACAGCAATGAAATGTGGTCCACAGCAGGCATTTCTGAAAATGAATGTGTACTGCTACCTCCTTTCAAAGCAGCATAGCCAAGTTACTATTTCCTTGTAACAGAATTACAAATGCATTATTCATAAGTATTTTACAATTACTGCTTCTCTGTGAGAGAAAATACTAGCAAAAAAGAATTGACAGTAGTAGTTGGAAAGTGTTTGACAGGTTTCAAAATGTGAGAACTCTCTTGATTCTAGTTCTCGCTTATTTTCAAGCAAAAACTCTTGGTGTATTATATCAGACACAACTAATAAAGACTTAGGTCAATTTTTTGTTTCCACATAAGGTGTTTCCAGCATCCTATTCAATGCTCAGATAGCACTTCATCTTCACAGCCTTGCCCTAGCCTGAAAATGAAAACCTGCTGCCACTGCTCCCACTTACAGTCCAAATCAATGGTCCTGCAAAGGAATAAGCATGCTTAGATTTCACAGCAGAGTTCCTTCTAGTCGGTAGAGTGAAAGTGCTGCTCTATTATGGGATTCAGACTGAAGTATCCATCAGGTGACATCTCAACACATGCTCAGCACACACTCAACTCTGCCTTCAAGAACAGGTACACAGACAGACATCTACAAACAGCAGGACCACATGAGTCCTTATCCTTTCAAGAGCTGCAGCTTTGGAAGGTGTTAATAGGCAACTCCAAGTCACTGAGTCACTTATATGTATCTCAACCAGTTCTGAACACAAGGAAATCTCTTTTGTAAGCTGATGTCAAAAGTTATCACAGGGAAAGAATAAACACTTGCAATGCCCACAAAAAACCCTTCATTAAAAGGAGCAAGCTCCTAGGGTTCAATTAAGCTTCAGCCAGTCGAGCATTTATGGGTCTGACAGTCAAAACTACACATCAAAGAGAGAATGCTCAAGCTAAGCCCTCATTACAAGCTGACAAGAGCGATACTACATCAATAAAACCAAAATCCTCTTCCACACCTGTGTGTCCTTGTAATTTCTGTACAATCTCTTTTGTCTGAAGGTTCCAAATATAAACGAGGTTGTCTTCTGAACCAGACACGATCCACTGGAGGGGCAGAGAAAAAAAACAAAACACAACTTATTTTAATCTTTCTCCTCATCTGTATCTAACTTATTATTCAGTAAACACGTCCAGTGTCATCACATGAAAGGGAACTTCCAACGTTATATGACCCGTTGATGCAGTTCATTCTCTCTCAGCCTCCATTCAATGCATATAGGCAGCAGATGGGAACCAGCACACACCAAAGGAGGTTTCCAACCCCAAACTCCAGTTTCTTCTACAGAGAAAAGCATCTCAGATAAACACTAACCTTTCCACCAGTAACGGAGAAATTTGCAAATATGCAGTACTTCTCATTTTTGTGTCCTGTGTAAGTCTTCAGGCACTGCAAGTGAAGAGTCACAAGACATTAATACAGCTGGGAGATAGTTTTCTCAGTCAAAGACAAGGACAAATTCTCTTGGCAGGAAAGACTAAACCTATCTGCCTGTGCTTCCCACCCTGACAACTTATCTAGAGGATGCAGAGGGCATCCCTGCCCTGCAACACTAAACAATCTGGCAGGGGCGGGGAGGGAGGAGAAGCCCAAAATTTGTCACATTACCACAGAGAAAAAGCACAACAACAATTTATTGTTCGTAAAGAGAAAAATGCAGAAATATAGCTTTACTTAATGTATCAGGGCTATGCAGGAGCCCAATCGCTATTTTTGGGTTTTTTCCAAAGGCATCTTTAGCCATCGCATCATAGAATAGTTTGGGTTGGAAGGGACCTTTAAAGATCATCTAGTCCAGCTCCCCCTGCATTGACCAGGGACATCTTCACTAGATCAGGTTGCTCAGAGCCCTGTCCAGCTTGACTTTGAATGTTTCCAGGGACGGGGCAGCTACCACCTCTCTGGGCAACCTGTTCCAGTGTTTCACCACCCGCACCGTAAAAAATTTCTTCCTTCTATCTAGTCCAAACCTAACCTCTTTTAGTTTAAAACCAGTACCCCTTGCCCTATCACAACCAGCCTGCTAAAAGTTTGTCCTCTCCAATAAAGCAGTATTAACACTTTTCTCCTGTAATATTCACAAAATGTTAGGTAAGTTTAAAAGCACATATGAAATCCAGATTTTCCTATAAGCTTAGTTAGGTCTACATAGTGAGACAAGATTGGTTTTACCTTTCCTTTGCTGTAGTCCCAAAGTTTAAGAGTGCTAGAAAACAACAGAAAAACAAAGATTTTAGTTTTTGGAGGGCGTGGGGGGGTGTTCATCTGACAATTTCCTAGGAGCAGAAAAAGTCTCTACAACCCAGAGTTCTTAAAGTCTGCACGGATCACTGTAGCCTGGCTTTGGAATGCAGCATTAGTTAACCCCAAAGTATCAATTTTACTGCCATGCCATTCAAATTCTCCCCCGTAAAAAAGCGGGTATTTAAATACTTTCCCTCACCTGCAAGTTTCTTTACAAATAATGACCAGACAACCGAGGAAGTGATGGGCAGGGTAACAGACAAATTACTGGGAGAGAGGATAAGGTATTTGGCAGACATCCTCCAACTCCCAAGGCATACAAAAGGTTCATAGAGATTTAATTAGACATCATCTTTCTCAGGGTGAGAAACCCACTAGAATCAGGGATGGCCCTGGAAACAATCCCCTTTCCCCCAACTGTTTTAAGAAATCAAATCCTGCTGAAAGTAGAAACAGATCAAAAAGACATACACACCACCCTAGTTTTTCACCTTGCAATCCTACACCAGGTTTCAGGGAAACAAACACTGGACTGAGGCATCCTCAACCTGCTGAAGCCTAAGCCAGTGCAGAGCAAGCAAATGAGCACACTACTGAATACAACTCAGACATGAAGAGAGAGTCACTTGTTTCAGGCAAGCACTAGGCTCTTCCACAGACTAAGCAAGCCTCGTGCACGTCCAGATACAGACCAGCTGTGCACCCAGACTACTGTCAGAGCTTACAAGGTAGTCCCCTTTCTCTTCCACAGGGAGCCTAACCTGGGTTTTCTCTGCTTTTCATTGACTTGTTGAAAAAGGCAGGCAACAGTCTGTGTTAGCTTTTGTACAAAGATGCTCAGACAGGGAGGGCATCAACCTCATGACCTAGGAAAGGAAGGTCTCACAAAACCAACAGCATCATTACTGCCTGTGAATGGAGACAGATCCTTAGTCACTGCACAGAAACTCTCCAGGTGAATCACTCTCAATACAATCAGCCCACCTGCACCGCTTTCATGCCTTACACAAAGTTATTTATATATTGCAATCTTTTATAGGCTAGATTTTCTGTCTCTGGATGTTACAGAAGAATCATATGATCAATACAAGGAATGCTGAGGTTTTGAAAGGTACAAGAAGGAATGAATGGGTGTTGCAGTCACTAAGCAGCGGCAAGACTTCAAGATGACCCAAGCCCTGCCCATGCTGTTAGCAAAGCATACCATGCAGACTTTTTAAGTTTGATAGCATATACAAACTTGTGTAGTATCATTACTGTGATAGCTAAAGTGTAGCAACAAAGTTTTATCTGACACTCAAACACTTCAAAGCCTGTGGGTTTTGGGGTTTTTTAAATACTTACTTGTCCAAAGTTGCAGCTAGTATGTATTTGCCATTTGGTGAGAATTTCACAAAAGACACAGGAGGGTTATCATCATCTACAGTGAAAATAAAAGCAGCATTAGATAGTACTCAGTTGTATTATCTCACTGACAAGGACTTTCTTTTGACAATAATTTGTTGTTAATTTTTTTGCTGAAGCAATCTTTCAATTTTCTTGTCCCTTGGTACTTCAAGAAAAAGACAGGTGTAGGAAAGGTGACCACTTTCATTAAAGCATTTTGCTCACAAACATTTTAAATAACCCTTTGTGACTGAACTTTCCTTCCCTGGATCAACACTTCACAGAGAAAGTCCATATCTCTACCTTTTAAACATCATTAGAGTACAAGCCACTGATTTGCAGAGCCATATAACTTGTCTATATAATGCTCCACAAGAATATGAAGGACCAGGGAACATATGCCCAGCAGGTGGTTTCCTTTCATTAGCTATGTTCACAAGATGCCTTCATGCATCTTGCAATAAAAAGGCAGCTCGTGTTGTCACAGACTACCTGTTTCCACCACATCCAACAGCACAAACAACTTTGTTGTTGCAGTTTTGAAGTGCTGCACAGCAAGGACTACACAGCCGAATGATGGAAAACCTCAGAAAACTCATTTGTCCACCTACACTCAAAGCTTAAGCAAGTTTTCATTCATGGGAGAGGACAGTTCCTCTTATTGCAATAGACAGGAGAACAACAGCGTACTAACAGAATGGTAGGAAGACAGTAAAACAGAGCTTAAGGAAGCCACTGTTCACAGTAATGATGCAGAATATCTATATCACAACTGAACAGTGAAAAGTAAGAGCATAAACAAGAAATATTCCTACTTACCAATCAGTGTTTTCAAGCACTGCCCTGATGCTGTATCCCAGATTCGACTATTAAAAACACAGAAGAATTGTTACTATTGGTTTTGAAGTCTTTGTTCTGATTTTAACGTTACAAATACAAGCTTTTTTTAATAAGTCCAATTTTTTTCAATGCAAAAGGCTTGAACACTGCCACAGGCAAGAAATAACCACTTACCAGAGTCCATCATAGCTACTTGACACAATCAGGGATCCATCACGATTAAAATGCACCTGTAATATTATAGAACGGAGAAAAACAGCTTACTGATGCTCATAAAGATCAAATTTTTAAGCTCCACTGAAAAGACTGTCTTCCATTACTGACACTGCAATTCATGTGGATAGAGGCAGAAAGTTAACACAACATACAGGCATAAGTATAGATGGGTAGGACCATCAAAACCAAGACTCTTTCCCCCACAGTTTGTCTGACATAAAGAGGGATGGATGTTAACTACAGTGTTTATTCAAGCATCAGGGACTGGAATACATGTTTCTTCAGAAGCTAAGAAGAATGTGTGATACTCTGTTCAGACAGCATTAGCTGCTCAAATAACAGTAGTATCAAACCTGGGGATAGTACTTTATAATTCTAAGGGCATGGAAATTACCCTCATAGGTAGCCAGACACACGTATGTTTCAAGGTCAATTTATTGCCTTTAACTACACCTCAAAATACTGTGGTTTTAAATAATAATTACTAGCATATATTTGTAAATGTGAACATCTTCTACGGAAGGCAGAACAATCATGTTACAACAGCCATGGTTTAGCACATCTGAGAGGCAAATTTTTTTCAGTTTCCTTCATTTCAAAAACATTAAGAGTTGAACACCTTCTGTTTTTCCTTCATTTGAATGGATATTGCTGTATTCCAAGCTCCCTTCACCTATTAAATGAATGAGATTTGAAACAGAGCATACTATGGAACTACCCTGCTCTCGACTTTAGTAAGAGCTTGGAACAACACAAAAGCAACAGACATACAGGTCATTCTCTGAGCCTCAAAATGACCACAAATGTACACCCCAGCATCAGACAGCTAGATTCAGGCATGGCTGGCACACCAGTATTCACTGCTCCCCACACTAACACCCAGAACCAAAATCCATACCGATCTTACAGAAACCACTGTTCATTTCATTCTCATTGAGCAATGACCACTGGCAAATCAGCCACAGCTCATCCACTATGCTGAATAAGGGCTTGATAATAAGAGTTAGAGCACAAACCTACTCCTCTACAGAGGCAGGAGAGGAGCTCTGCTAAAGAAAATAAACATGCTAGTGTGTTCATTGATCAGAAGGGACTTACAGCTGAAACTGGGTCAGAATGAGCAGGCAACGTCTTGAGGCACTTCCCTGTTTTCACATCCCATATCCTCACGCTTTCGTCAAACTGAAGATTGAAGAAATGCACAAGGTGGTTTAATGGTGCACCTATTCGAGGCATGCAAGGTGTTACAGCCTGACTAGACACACGTGCCTTCCTCCAGCTGCGCTGCAGCTGCATCAGAAAGCCTAGGACACAAGCGCTACACAGGGCAAAAATAACAGCCTGGGAACATAGCTCCCTGAACTCTTCCTCTCCTTGCAGGAAACCTGCATGTTGAGGATGGGTTAAGGGCTTGACTGTGGCCCCAGGCAAAGTCAGCAGTGGCACTGCACAGCGCATCCAACTACAAGCTGTTTGTGGAGGAAGACAGAATTGAAATGGTACGGGGTTGTGATCGGTACCCCCTGCTCCCAACCCTTGGTAACGTGGCTAGCGTAACTAACGCCATTTTATAAGGCAAGCAGCCATTCTGTGTGACTGAGCAGGCCATGTATTCGTTCCCTTTCCCTCATTATCAGGCCCTGAACAGATTGGTCCCAGGCACCTGGCCAACCCGGTGGTGGTGCTCAGCCCGTCCCAGAACAGGGACGTGTAAGAGCACACAGAGCATCATCTACAGAATCAAGCAGTTACCAGTCCTAAGCAGGGAACTGGGACCAGAACTGCTGCTGGACAGTGAGACCATGACACCCCCCTCCCCAGTAGCCAGGGAGGCCCCCCACCATCATCTGCTTCCTCTGAGGACTGATTCGCGTTCTTTTATTTTATATGATTTTTGAATCTAGATTATGATTGTTATATTGATACAGCAAACCATGTATTAAGATCTGACCTAATCTGCAGCGGGTCCAGGTGATTAGAAGCCATACTCTGAGTTAGGTTAGAATCCAGGTGATTAGAAATCCTAAGTTGCTGTATTATAAATTCTGTATTACACTACCTATAAATTGTACTACATTGATTCTGCTTTAGAAATCCCAGGCCATTCTAATCATAAATTCTGTGTTATACTACCATATTATCCTGTTCAGAAAATAAAGCTTTAATTGTAACTACAATTTAGTGCCATCATTCTGCCAAGGATCCCTAAAACAACCTGTCTGTCCCCTTAGCGTGAGGTAACCGGGGTGCACAGTACCTGCTCTGCACAAAGAAAAGAAAAATAAAAAAGGCACTTACTGATCCAGAAACGATGAGGTTTGACTGAGGGTTGAAGTTGCAGCAGAAAACGTAGTTACTGTGCCCTTTCAATGTCTTTAAGCACTTACCCTGAAATAAGATTTAGCAGAGTTAAATACACAGCATCCTTCAGTGCCATAAACGCATGCAAGTAAGCTGCATTAAGGTTAATCACCGCGCGGCACACAAAGAAATCATCTCTAACCCTAGATTTAGATGGGCAGAGGACCAGCGACAGCAAAACAACAGGAAAGAAAAAACCCACATTTTTAACGACTGCAGCCAAGTTACAAATCCTTTGGGCAACCCAGGAGAAGCAAGCAATTTAACATACCTAAGCAAAATTCAACCAAATTATCCAGCCCTCATTGTAATGGCAGAAAAGGAAGGCGTAAAGGAGCAAAAAGAAGTGAAGCTGTGCTAAGAAGTTACAAGGTTTCATCTGAGAGGCTGCTTTCAGAAATGAAGCCTGCAGCTGCATTGCCACCACAAGGCTTAAGCGGTCTCAGAAGATAACCAGGCTCCTCATGATACCCATAAGCATCCCCCTCATTCCAAAAGCAGACAGCGTAACTCGCTCATCATCACAGACCATTCAACCAGCAGCTCATTATAAGCAGGAAAAAGTATTACCTAAAGAGGAGTCAGGGCTTAAAACTCTACCTTCTCTCATCACAGCACATGAAAGCTCTCTCAGAAGACCACCAGTGAAGATGCTAATGCTGGGGGAGAAGGAACGTAAGTAATAGTTTCTGCCCTTACCGAGCTTACATCCCATATTTTGAGAGTTTTATCATCGGAGGCAGAGACAAGAAGGTTGGAATCTGATGACCAAGCAACATCAGAGATACCCTAAAACAAAGGAAAACAATTATCTTCTCAGCTCCGTTTGTTCACTGACACAGGACAATGAAAAACAGACTGCATGTACATTCACAGCTGAAGCTTGAAATAAAATTCAGCATTGAGAGGGAATTCATCAATTTGACTGAGTTAAGAGCTCCTTTGACACTTGTTCAATTTAAGCTGAGCCATATACTCCAAAAACATCAATGGCTTGTTCACGTATCACCTGCCGTGGCCACCAAAACCCTTTCTCAGAATTCATAAACAGCATGCTATATAAACTAATCTGAACAAGCGCCTCCTATTAATGACAAATGGCTTGCTCTTTAAGGTCCAAGTCCCTAAAGGCTAGAGGAGAACAAGATTCTACTGGTTTTTCTTCTGGTGAATCTTCATTATTGCTTATGAAACTTTAGCATGTAAAAAACTTTTAAAAACAAAACTGAAGGGGTTGGGAGTTTGCGTTTTCTTTAGAACTTTGCAGAATGAGTAAGTGTTGTGTTTATGTAGGCAAATCCACAAGAAAAATTCGATCTCCTTAAAAGGCAAGCCATTCTGCTCCATATACAAAGGAAAAAATGGAACAGGACACAGCGTTACAGCTTACAGGGATTTTCACCGAAGAATGCACTGCCCCGTGTCTGAGGGCAGTGTTCCTGAAATGGAGGGACTCAAGAAAATGGCTAGGGAATGTGCATGCAGGTAGTCCACTATCAGCCTACACTTCAGCCCTATTTCCAGCCTGACCTGGTATTACTTCAGCAATTCCAGTCCCAGGCCATTGCACAGGACTGTATAAACAAAGAAGCACAAAACGAGACTGAAGAACAAGCCTCCTGCACAAAACCTAACCAAGAATGGAAATTTCTGGATGAGGAAAATAAAGCAAAATTCTTTACAAGTAAATTTGTATTCAAGTGCACAGTAATGTCCTCATACTTACCAGTTTATGACCAGATATTGTTTTTTCAAATTTGCCATCGTATGCTCCCCAAATTTTAATGAGTTTGTCAGCAGCTGGAATAGAATGTGCCAGTTGAGAGATTAACAGCATTAACAGATACAGCTGTTCCTTCCAGGTGAAAAGAAATATGTTAACTACGTCTCTGCAAACACTGGGTAGCTCTCCCTCCCCAAGCAGACCCAAGCGTATAAGGTAATATGTAATGGGTAAAAAACAGTTTCATACATGCCAAGCTGCAGCAGCTGAGATTACATAAACTGCCTGGAATGCACAGAGTCTCCTGCCGCTTTAGTTTCTCTGATGACAACTTGGGTTTCTACTTTTGTTTTAGATTGCCAGTGGTAAAAGTAATACTGTTCCATAGGAACGCTGAAACGCTTTTGCCCGAAAAGAACAAAAATTACACCACAAGCTGGGCTGAATTAATGCCTGCAAAAACCCCAAACCTATTATCCATGTTAACTTGCAAAACATGCCAGCAAAAAGGGTTGACATTTGCCAGATATTTGGGAAACCCGGGTAGGGGAGAGCAAGGGACTCTCACGAGGACACTCAAACATAAAAACAATTTATATATGGTACACTGCACTGGTCTTATTAAGGCTATTTGCAGTTCAGCCAAAGACCTAAGTCATTCCCATGCCCGGAAGATGCTTGAGTGGCCCTCACCATCCCATTCAACAATATTCTCTTTTATGAGCTTTGCTACCTACCTACTTTAGCTTTACCAGAGCTAAGCATTTGCCTGTAGATACTGTACACAAAATTTAATTTAAAAGCTTAAGCTCTGTCTTTTAGCAGTATAGAAAAGCACAAGGGTTTCCTTCACACAGGGAAGAAAACCTTTGTTTGGTTTTGCCCATTTGTTCAGCAAAGCAAGCTGAACAGGTGAGGGCTCTCCAGCTTGGCAACGCATAGAACATCCAGTGTTCAAAGTAACAGAACTTAAAAAGCTTAAAGCAGATTATCTCAAAGACTGACAGCTTTGGTATTGCTCCTTTTAAGAAAAACCATGACACTACATCCCTCCTCCATCTGATGAAGATAACACCAAAGATGGGCAGTTCTCCAAGGCCCACATTTGCATGTTTTAGGTGAGATAAAAAAAAGAAAGCAATACTTACAGGAGCTGGCTAGCCACTCTCCATTAGGACTAAACTTTACTGATGAGACTGCCTTTGTATGTCCTGCTAACGTGAACTTTAGAGCATAGTTTGGTTTTACTGGCGCAGGCTGTAAGAAAAATATATATGAATGAGTTGAATAAATTCCAAATTTAGTATCTCAGTGACAAGCTCTGTATCAGACTGCGTCAGTACACAGTAACGGACTGCGCGGACGTTCACCATAATAGAGGCTCCTGCGTTTATATTTCTTCCCTCCCCTCTGCAAATTAAAAAAAAACAAAAAACCAACACCACCACAACAAACCCAACACCCTTGCTGTCTGGGGCCAGCAGTGCCTTACTGTTCTATGCACAACACCAATGCATCCTTGATAGGAATTTCATCCAAGCCAATAACAAACAGGTGAGAGTAATCCAACAGTCCAACCACAAAGTGCTTGACAGATCAAAATAATACTCTTGGTATTGATCTGTGTAGCGTTTTTAAGTGTTTGCAGTTTTCATCCTTATCATGAATTAGATCACAGGCCAATTCCTCCATAGCCCTAAAATCCCATTTTTCTTCCCTTTTCACCCTTTGGGAAGGCTTCATGGTTAGCCAATAACACCTTCTTTGAGCATCTGTGGGCTTCAAAGAATCTGAGTAACGACCCACTTTGCAACTACGATCATAGATTCACCAATTCTCCAGTCACCTCTAGGCACTCCAAGGACACAACCAACCTGCCTTTTTAACGCTCAAAGTGACAAAAAGTATTTGTTAGCGAGAACTTCCACACCACCAAGAAAAGCCTAGCACTACAGAAGAGGCTGTACTCCATCCGCTTTTCCCATAAAATCCTCAGCACGTTTTCAGCTCGTGACTGCAGCAGCAGAGGTCTGGAGAAGATCTTAATCTATATGAGAATACAATTCTCTTAATTCTGCTTTGCCTGTTGAATATGCAGGTAGTTGCCATGTGTATTTACACGGATATTGCTCGGAGCCCCACACACACCTTGCTCTGATTGGTTGAGGAGGAAGGAGTAGATTGTGTTTTGGTGGATTCTGCATCTGGCTTCTTTTCTTCTGTTGCCATGGTTCTGAAGCTGGCAAATGAGACTTATGGTGCTTGAAGGGGGAGAATGAATGTGCTGCTTCAAAAGGCAGCCCTTGCCACCGAGGGGAGAGCCGCACTGAAATGAAAACCTGGAAGAAAAACAAAATATTCTCATTAGCTGTCAGGAAGATTCTCAGCGGCTAGAAGGATGAGCTTAGCCTAGCTGCAGGTCACCAGAAACCGGTATAAAAAAACATATTCTGTGTACGTGGAGCAAGACAGCAGTATTTTAGGCCTTCAGACCTACTAAGGTGCAAGCCCAAGAACCCAAACCACAGCCTTTTAGCACTTCTCGGAAAGCTTTTTTTCCACTCTGCTCCATTCCAGATAGAAATAAAGCAGAATATCTTTTAGGTGTGGCAGGGTTGTGGTATCATATTCCCAAAAATACTTCTAACAGGTACTTAATAAACGCAATGGCTTGTACAAAAGATGGAAGGTACAGTCCAAACCCTTTTTTTTTTTCTTCCTCTAAATTTATTAAGGTACAGAACACAAGATCACGATGAACACAAAGAACAGCCGGTACTATCAAAGCTTAAGACCCTACCAGATTCCTTTCACCCTGGAATGCAAGCATTTCAGGCTCATATTTCCCTCCTAAATGGTTTGTGCATCAAATCACGCCCTTCTCCGCCTGGGACTTCCACCTGCCTGAAAGCCAGCCCTGTACGAGCCCCCCCAGACTCGCCGGCTGTACCAGAACCCGATGGAGTGCCGGAATTCGGCGACCGGGGCCGATGCTGCAGGGGGAACAAGTCTCCATTGCAGCTCGGCTTAGCAACGGAACAACGGCCGGCTCGCACCGAGAGGGTTTGGCTTCAAAGTACAATATCCCACCACCGCTGCCCTCCTTTTGGCCGCTGGCAGCAGATCTGGGAGCAACAGCATTCCCTCTTCCAGCGCCTACCGGCATGTGAAGCATCTCCTGCTCGGAGGGGAAGGGAGGCGCAGAGCAGAGCGCAGCGCTGCCGGTTGCCCGCCCGCGTTACTGAACCCTGGGGGACAAACCGCTGGTGGCAACAATGAGAAATTAAAGTTTCCCAACGCGGCTCAGACCCTCCTCAGCTGGAACTAATCTGGGAACTTGGGCGAGCGCTGGCAGCGCTCAGCTCCTCCCGCACACAGCCGGGGGGCTGGCCGGGGGGGGGTCCCTGCAAACACCCAGCACCCTGGCCAGGGGTGGGGGGGGTCTCTGCAAACACCCAGCACCCTGACCTGGGGGTTGGGGGGGTC
>JAVJGI010000065.1:5727555-5738056 GCA_035590275.1 Ibycter americanus | reverse complement strand
GGTGGCTCTGTGAGGAGCGGCCGGCGAGGGCAGCGCAGGCCAGCGCCCTGCCCAGCCTCTGGTGCCGGGCCGGGCCCCTCAAGGCCGCATCCAGCCCTGCTTGGCCTTCCCGCGTAGCACTGCGCACCGGCGGGCTGGTACACAGCCCCCTCGCAGATCCAAAGCCGTCGAACCTGGCTGCAGCGGGGATAGATGGGGTTGGGCCGTAACACGCAGGCCAGCCCTTTGGAGGCATATGCCAGTACCGCAGATAAAAACCTTTATGAAAAGAACTGGGCTAATTCATAGGGCAGTGATGCATATAATGCACAAGGCTGACGTACAAGCTATTTAACATCATAATAATTGCCTTTTGTAAGCTTAGTGCCTTGTTACTCACCACTGCAAACATAAGCACCAGTTTGCTTGCAGCAGTCAGGTCTGAAGAGCAGATCCAGCCTGTACTGAAGTTAGTGGGAGCTTTTCCACAAACATTCAAGTCGTTCAGATCAAAGCTGCAGGACTGGATTAATTCTGGTTTTGGTGGAACCTGTAACAAAATTGTATACATCAGTCATGGTGTTATCCCAAATCTGGGTTCTTCACCTGGTGTGCAAGAGCCAATCTACACGCAGGGTCTGCACAGAGATGGGTGCTAGGTGGTAATGATGCGAGAAAATTTAGTGAACAACCTAAAACTGTGCAGACAGGAGGTGCATAGGTAGCAGGAATCACGGACAGGCAGGCAGGAGCCTCCCTGTCTGCGAAGGAAGGCCTGGACCTCGGCCCACTCAACACTTCAGAAGGGACAGTTGGACACCGATGTAGGTGAGCTCCACAAGAATGTAAATCTTCTGATAAGGATGTGCTAATTGAAAAAACTACTGGAGTGATAAGACTCAAGGACACTTGGGTAAAATAATTGTGGTAGTGGGAGATTTGAGACCTCCTACTCAAATGGCCCCCCAGCAGAGAGCGAATCCCCGCTGGGGGAACATGCGCAGTAAATTTAAAATGAACTGTACCTTTAAATTGAAGCGAGAAAGCAACTAACCAATAATTAGTAGGTGTAGACTTTGGGCAGAACTAGCCAACTTCACTGTATAAATATGTATTGTGAGTACAACTAAGTCTGCAAGTCAGGAGGAGCGATCCCCCTTGCACCCGGTGCCGCAATAAACATACCTGCTTTATAACTTATCCTGAGTTATAGAGTTTAATTCCGCATGTCAGTAAATCCACAATTTTGTGAGTATACCCAAGGCAGTTCTCAGTGTACCGGCATACAAGGACCCTAACTCAGAAAACTGTTTCAACTTTGATTCATGATGGCTAAACGTCCAACTTCAAGTTAAGCATGTGTTGAAGCATTTTTCTGGAGAGCAGTGTTTTTTTCTGAACTGCAATGCCGCACAGAACACATCACAGTCTGCTTTCAGTTAAGAGGGAAGAAAAGGAGACACGTGTCATTTACTGGCCCTTTAACACAGGAAGATCTTTGGGCTCCAAAAATTCTAGTGGCAGTTGAGAAAGCTGAAAAAACCCTGTGGTACAGTGAAGCCAAGGCCTTTCTCCAGCCTGGAAGCCCACAGCCAAAGTCTGGAGAATTAACGCTGCCGTTTAAACTAAGGGAGGTAAAACACAGACAGTTATGAGAGCTGCATAGACCCCAGAACAGCATTAGGAAACAAATCCAGTTAAGTTCCTGTTGCTGATTCCTCCAGATGGTTTTGGCTTAAAGTTTTCATTCTTTTAAAAAATAGATATGAAAAAAAAAATGATAGCGCGCAAATCAGATCAGCAGTATAACACTATGTATTTATATAACTTTCCTGTGATAGGGGTAGGGTGGTTTTGTTTCTTCCATGTTAGAGAGAGTTCATAGTTTGCCTCTCTTCTCAATGTCTGCTTTGGAAGTTTTTGCCTGATATTTTTATATATCTGTAGTAAATATAGATATGTATGTATAAAAATCCTTATCTATACTGAATAATACCTCTCTGGAACCTGAAAAATGTGGCCTCCACTACAAATTAACCATAATCCTAAACAACCCTTTAGCCTCTAAGTGTCCTGAATTTTTTTTTTTTAAACAAGGTTAAAGTATGATAAACTCCATTTGGCAAAGTACTCGGTCACATGCTTGTTTGGGTTCTTGACAGCATGGCGCTTGCGGAAAAAGGCAGCTCAGCAAGCAAGGGCATTTCTTTGGGACTGCATAACGTGAGTACCTGGGGATTTGCACAGACAGCCCGTTGTCTTTGGATGAAATTTAACTTGCTGGTTATGAGTCATCTGTGAGGGTCTTTCTTGCTCCCCCAGCCGTGCTGCCACAGCTGGGATCAGCAGGATGTGGTATCTGTCCAAATTCGCTCTCTGGAAAAGAGTGGGGCTTGGCAGGCTTCTCCCTCACAAAATATTTCATTCCATTTGATTCAAAATAGCCTGAACTTGGTGACCTGCCAAGTACACTGGAAAAGACACCTGTCTGAGTTTTTCTGGGGGGTGAGCAACTTCCCATAATGATGAACGATGAACGGGAAAGAAAAGTCCATGAGTGACTCATTATATGGAAGTAACTGCTTCTGAGATCCCTTTGGATGGTTTTAAGGGCGTCAGGAACAGAGCTGAGGCCATGGGTCCTGGTATTTATACAAGAAATATTTACTTTAAAAAAGAAATAAAAAGGGGGGAGGGGGGGAGAAATTTGTGAATGTCTATAGTGAAAAACAAGAAAGAATTTGAAAAACAGAGGATGTTAGTTAATCCTTACCAGTAGTTAACAAAGCACGGCCTTAGGAGAAGGAATAGACACCATTAATGGGTCAAGCTAAGAAGTAACAAGATAAGCTCAAGGAGAAGCAAATGGTTAATGAGACTAAACAGAAAAGTACTTGAACTATGTGTGAACGATCCTAATTATCATACTAATGGATCCACCCTCGAGTAAAGAGAGCCCCCTACTAACAAACGTCCATCCCCACTGAACATGGGTGGTGGGGAAAAAAATAACGCTGTACCTTTAAATGGAGAGGAGGCTTGTAAGAACCAAATTAAGTGTGACTAAATGTAATTGTAAACAATTTTTCGAAGTATATAAAATGTTTTACTATGTGTTAAGAGGTGTGCTAGCTTTGTGGATTTACCACCTAGCACCCATCTCTGTGCAGACCCTGCGTGTAGATTGGCTCTTGCACACCAGGTGAAGAACCCAGATTTGGGATAACACCATGACTGATGTATACAATTTTGTCACAGGTTTCACCAAAACCAGAATTAATCCAGTCCAGCAGCTTTGATCTGAAGGACTTGAATGTTTGTGGAAAAGCTCCCGCTAACTTCAGTACAGGCTGGATCTGCTCTTCAGACCTGACTGCTGCAAGCAAACTGGTGCTTATGTTTGCAATGGTGAGTAACAAGGCACTAACCTTACAAGCTGTGTAAACCTTTGTTTTATGTTTTGGCACAATTAGCAATCTCAGTTAGGACTTTTATTTGCTTGGGCCTCTCAGCAGACAGAGGAAATGCAGAGCAGACTCACTGTGTGTTACATCCTGCTCAAGAAACAGAGGGAGGAAGAACTCATGAGAGACCTGCTGCATCTTTTAGGCTTTTAAAGAGCAGCTGATCTCTGACATATAGCTGTTTCTGTGTGATTGCTAATATGCTGCTCTGGGTTTTTTTTTCTAAATCCCAAATACATTGCATTCATATGTTTCTTCTGGGATTTAAAAACAAACACTGAACCTTTTCCAGGCTGATCTTTCTACCTCCACTGTTACAGTATGAACCTTGCTTGCATCACTGCCAACATTTGTTCATTTAAAACTAGGAAATCTTACCCCAGTGGAGAGCAGGTAGGATTTGATTCATTCTGCCCTGGGAGGGATGTGTACAAACACTTAGCCAGGGCACAAGGGGCCTATGGAAGTTGAAGAACTTCTTTCAAGGTAAGATCATTGAATGCTGCATGTATCGAGCTCTATGTCAGTAAAGACCTGTTAAGAAATGGTCCATGTTTCTGAAGAGAAGGTAGGACTTCACACAGGATTGGAGTCCAGCAGTGTGCTGTAGTGTATCATTCAAAGCAGATTCCCCCCAATGCAAGTCACAGCCAAGCTAATGCATAAAGGCTGCTGATTTGAGAGCCCCAGACTGAATCACACGGTCTGACTGCCAGACGTGGTGACAGCCTCCCTCTCCCAGCCACTTCAACTGGAGCAGGAGGTTCTCAGCACTTCAGTGAATCAGGAGCTTCGTTCTTGGCTGGTGCAAATCGTTGCAACTCTGATGAATGGACAGGTCAATACCATTAACTCATACCCCTAACACGGTTTTAGTGAAATCTGAACATATTTATTACTCACTGTAATTTAGAAATCAAGGTGTTTGAAGGTGTTACCATTTGCTTAGAGCATCTCTTTACCATTCTCTCCAGTCTTTGTAAGAGAGCAGGAGGAAAAGTAAGAAAACACACAGGAATCCATTAGGGTTTTAGCCAGCTGAAATCTAGCATGTTCTACTATCTGTTAATTTAAACTGCCAACTCAGTAGTACACACTGTTCATAAGCTTGCTTACCTGTGCAAACCACTGTGTTAGCAGCAGGTGCTAGGTCTTTACATCACACTGAATGTGTAACAAAACCATTTAGATGCAGCAAGTTTCCAAAGAAACATATTTACTCTGGCCAAAGGTACATAGCAATATTGGCTGGGCAGTTTCTCTTCACTTCTCAAATTCTGTCAGCATGTCCCTTTCTTCTTTCCTGCCCTGCTTCTTGCATCATATAAATCTCAGGTCACTGTATCTCAGCCTCCAGCTCCTCCAAGTAATGCTTCTTGCTACATCCTCATAAAAGACACCAAGGTCAGACAGAATATTTTGTGGGCTCTTTATGCCCTTCCTCTCCATTCCCGGGGAGGCCATTCATCTCTGTTTCTCTGGTTTGAGAACTGCCAGTCTGGAAGGTCATTATTTAAATCCAGTCTGGACCCTTTATTGGATATTGGCTGTCTCCAGACCAGCATTTAGATCATAATCAAAATTCATATTTGCAAGTGAACACTTACAAGATCCTTTGGGTCTTGGATAGCTCAATTCTTTCCTGCCTTCCCGTCAATTACCATAGTGCGGTACCTTTCTGGGGCTTGTAGACATCTTGGCTTCTGGGTTCCCTGTTTGGGGGCTCTGCTCACCCTTTTCCAGATGAAGAGTGAACACTGAAGAGACAAAGGTCCTATAGGCACTGACAGATTCCCAGCAGTGAGTAGCCAGGCTGGCCTCACCAACTGGTGCATCCAGGCTGTCAGAACTGCAAAGTGTGAGTCAGAAGAGCTGAGTCCCAGTTCTGGCTCTGCCCATGATTCTCTGCATCATCACATTCCCTCTCAGTTCCTCAGCTGAAAAACAGGGCTCTTAATATTTCCTTACCTACAAAAGCTGTTAGGAGGATTATTGCATTGTTGTGAATTCCACAGATGAAAGGTACTACAAAAGAACAAACTGCAATTATTGTTTCAAACCTCTGCCCTAGTCCTGTCATCCTTAACTTGCTGAATAACACTTACTCAATCGAGGAAATCCTGCCACTACAGGGAAGAAAATCACTGGTGAAGATGACTGTTGCAATAAGGGCATTTATCCCCTTGTGTTCAACACCTTTCTGTCTGCCACTGGGATGATCAGAGTCATATAATGTCAGACATTGACTACATGCTCTTAAGCAATGTTCTATTTGGGCACTATTATTTCTTTATCCCAAACCTGATTGTTATTGAATACATCTGACTGTTATTGTATACATTCTCTTTTTGTGATGTATAACGACATCCACTCTAGGGATAGCAGCTGCTTGTAATAGGCTCTGCTGTGAGTCTGCTGATATGTGAGGTCTCTTGGAGCCCATGGTGGCTGATGGCTGATGAAACGGTCAGAACGGCCAAATTTGCCTGCCCTGAGGTATGTGGGGCTCCCATTGCTAGTATGGGTCTTTCATATGCATGTAAATGTACCACCTACAGGTGTGCCCAGAGAGGAAGAACAGAATGCATTGGCAATGTGGTATTCATGCCTTTTCAGCAGCCTTCTCCACTTGTAACCCCTTGGTAATTCCGAAGTACAAATGCTAACAAAGAGCTCCCCTAAAGCAGGGAACTACAGTTTTGATAGTGAAACAGGCACTGAATGGCAAGGTAAAGAATCAGAAGCTTACAGTTAGTACTTATAGCAAAGGTCACGAAAACTGGTGCTCCAGGTTGGTGTTCCCATTATTAAATACTACTGGGTGCAGCCATGCAAGGCACTGAGTGTGGCCAGTTCTCACAAAACTCATCCATGCTACAGAGACAAGTATCTCCTTTCTCTGCTTCCATCCACCCTTGTTTTCAAAAGACTCAAATCCTACACTGGCTACCAAGAACAGAGAAGCAAAAAGTGTCAGTATTTAACAGCCCTGAAAACCACTGATTTTGCACCAGTAAGTTTTTTCTTGTCAAAGCCTATGCACAAAGCTTCCTGGAAGGATGTACATACCACAGTGCACCAAGGGTTAGAAGAAGTGCAATAGCAAGGAATAAATACACCACAGGTGTTAGTTAACAAGGTACTAATTGGGTAACTGGACGTGCAACATAAGAGACCACAGGAGGCTAATCAAAAGGCTTTGGGTAGAATCTAGGATGCTCCTCTGAGCTTGGGGAGGAGGTGGTAAGAAGCTACTGCTGTTGTCTTGTATTTTGTGGAAAAGCTAGTGTGAGGTATCCTACAACAAGTAGAGTACTACATCTTGTGTGAAAAACTAATATGACAAAATTGGTTCAGAAATCAAAGATTGCAACTGTCCTTTCCTCAGTCTATGTGCTTTTACTTTGGGCTAGGTAACTTGTGTTTGAATCATTCTGATTTGATTTCATTGTACCTCCTGTGGGGCTTATTCAGACTCAGCCTGTGCCTGTTTGGCTGAACCATTATCTAGACTCATTGCCTTGCATAAAGGCAGATTTATGGCTCCCGAGAATATGTTTGCTTTCCTGTTCCCTTGGAGGGTGCAGCTGGGTTCTTCAAGCACAAGTCTGCAGACCTACAGGTGTGGGGGGGGTGTGACTGGTGTGTTCCAAATTGAAAGCTGATAGTGGTGAAATCTCTGGTGACAGTTTCCCACTTGAATTGTTTTGCCTACTCAGCCTGATGCATAACGAACACGTTTTGGGATGAAACTGTCTTACATCCACCATGGGTGAGATAAGGAAGTATAAAGTAGTGTTGGAGACTGCTTTTGCGTTGCAAAGTTTTGATGCACCCCCTGTTCCTAAGCTGCTCTTGAAAGTGGCTTTGCAGTGCGGATCAAACTCCAATTTTTAACTTGTGCATATTCACTGTGAGGGGACTCTGCCCTGTCAACTTGAAGGGCTTTATGCTCTTGCAGGAATCCTCCTAGCTTCTCTTGCCTCTGCCCTTTTGCCTGCATTGCCCGTTTTGCTTGGCCCTCCTGTTGCACTCTTTGCATGTAGCTGAGGTTGCTGGACACTTTGCGTTGTATGATCCTCTGTTCAGTTGCTTATAGCTCTGTCAAGTATTACGTTTTAGCCAACACACTTTTTTGTTGCAGGAGCTTGTCTAAACCGAAAACAGTAAAATTTCAGATTATGGCTCAGCTGAAAATGAGTCTTTAGAGTGAAAGGTGTATATTTTCCCAAGTGTTCATAATGAATACTCAGCTGATTACTCCCTACCCCCTCCCTCAGAAAGCTTCAGCCTGACAATTTTTCCCAGCCCTCATGCCTAGAGTGGCAGCAGTTTTCATTTAGGGGCTCTTTGGTCATAGTCATGATTTGGTGTCTGTGTATGTTGTGGCATTCAGAGATTTATACTCTGGTTATCCATGCAGATCAGGCATGTACTGGAGCAGGACAGTGCGTTCAAAAGAACTGAACCGGTACTCTTCAGCTCTCAAATGCTTTGATACATGTGTACTCTTCTAGAATTGCCTTGAAAATGGGAATAGAGCAGAATGATGATAACAAGTGCCCTGTGCTCAAAATCCGGTCCTTCCCTATCCCCCGATACCTAGTATCCAGGACACTTGTAGGCAGGGCAGAATTCAGGTGGTGTTTCAAAGGGATTTCCTTGCTCAGTCTGACAATGTGGAACATACGATGACTAGATGCAGGTTTAGTGAACGGCAGCTTGTGAAGTGTGGCTCTGCCCCTTAAGAAGACCCAGAATGTACCTTTTTCTTCCTGCTTGTACGCTGTGTCCCTGCAGAGGCCATGTGCTTTGGGTGTGGAGGGCACAGAAGTGACTTTTGGCGTACCTGATGGTCAGATCAAAAAGGTCAGCTTGCAGGAGGGCAGCCCAAGTCACACACCAAGAGTGGGGTTTGGCTGTTGATGCAGATGTAACTTCAAACACTGTCTTACAAAGCAAGTACCTCCAAGAGCAGTATAGCTGTGAGCGAGTTTCTGGTTCCTGAATTTGCACAAGCCTTGAACTTGAACGCAAAGAAGCACTTTTTCTTGGGTTAAGGCATATGCACAACTTCAGTTTCATACTGAGGCAGCCGCAAGCCTGGCTAAGTGGAATTTTCCTAAGCATCTGTCCTCTTGCCTGTACAAAACCCAATCTTTCTGATTATATCCTACCTCCTGAGAATTTTCAGTCCTGTTGGTCACGTTTTTCAAAAGCTAATCTTCTGGAAATAAGGTCTTCCAGTAAAATTGCCTTCACCTTATGGTTACAATAAACTGACTTATTAATTGGCATCACAGCGTGGCTGTCTGCAACAGGCAGCGTGGCAGCCTCTGCTGGCATATGTGTCCACAGAGAAAACCCGTAACTACTTCTTGTTTTATGTTGGCGCTCAAATGTTTCCCCTGGACTCATTTATTTTCCAATGGCTCTATTTTTTTTTCTCCTTTCTTTTGTGCTACAGCAATTCAATCAAATTTTGGGTTATAACTATCTTTTTTATTTTTTTTTTTTTTATTTCTGTTGCATTTGTGGATTTGCTTCAGGATATAGGCTGTGTTGGTCTGTTATTTGGAAGTGTTTGTTACAGTGCTCATGTTGATGCTTTTATGGTGGATGCATTTGTAAAATTCATATTCTGTTTTTACTGTATACATTACATTATTTTTTGTTGTTTTCAGCAGTTGACAGTATTATGAAATGCACTAACCGGTGCAAACTACATCGGGTTGTGGGTTTTGATGGATTTTTTTTTCTTTCCTTTTTTTTTTTTTATTTTTGCCGCTAACTACTACAGCTTGCATTGGTGGCATTCTATTTTTATTGCAGCTCGTATTAGTTGTTGCGTAATAAATGTGAGAGCGCATTACCCAATGCAAACGGCGATTAAAAAAAAAAAGAAAAAAAAAAAGGTTGTGGGTGTGTGTGTGTGTGTGTGCAAGCCAGCTCCCGCAGTTGTGATTTAAAACTCGGTCTCCCACAGCACGCGTGACCCTGCCTGGGTTTCAGCGGCGGAGCTGGGGGGATCCGCACGGTCCCAGCTGCACTTTTAAGGGCTCTTGTTGTGCTTTTAGAGCCCGAGAGGCGCGACGGTGGGCGGAGGGGGGAAGCCGGGGTTTTCCCCGGCAATGTCTGTCCGGGGGGACCCACCAGCTGCCGCCCCCCTGCGGGTTTTTATCGCGCCCCAACCCCCCGGCACCCGACCAGGCGTTTTCCCCGCCGGGGGGAGCGCGCTTGCCCGCCCCCGCCGCCCGCTGACCGGGGCATCACCCCTGCTGTTTCTCTCCCCTGCCCGCCGGTCCGAGGAGGGAGCGGGGGGCCGGGGGGGGGGGAGACCTGCCGGCTTCTGGGACTTGTAGTCCGGTGGCCAGCGGCCGCCTCTCCCCCGGCCGGGCCCGGGACTACCGTCCCCACATGGCCTTGCGCCCCGGCGCATGAGCTCTTGTGCTCTGTAGCGCATCTATTATACTGCCTTGCCGAGGATAAAAAGAAGAGCAACTGGAGGGACTATAAGGCAAACGTTGCTGGAGCTGCCGGGGCAAAGTAATCTATTTAATCTTTCCCTTTATTTGTTAGATGCTTGGGTGTGCATTGCTAGCACTGGGCCATGGTTTCTGGAGGGAGGGGGGCCGGGGAAGAAGGGGGAGGAAAGCAAAACCCACTTGGGAAAGGCCAATGCTGATATTTTTTTTTTTTTCTTCCTCCCCTCCTCTCTTCTTCTGCTCCTTCTTCTTGCGAGAGCCCCGCGTCGCTCCCCGCGGCCCCGCAGCCTTTGTGCGCCGCGACAATGCAACAAAGCGCGGCGGGGCTGGCTGCAGCCTGGCCATTGATTTCCTCCCGGCCCCGCCGCTCCTGCCCACCCTTTTCTTCTTCTTCTTGTGCCGCTTCTTCTCCATCTTCTGCTCCCCCCTCCCTTTCTCGCCGAGCGCCCGAAGACGCCCCGGACGGGCGCAGCCCCGGCCCCGCGGAGCCCCGTGCCCTCGCGCAGGAGGGGTTTTCGTTCTTTCCTATTTTTTTTTTTTTTTTTGGTTTTCTTCTTCTTCCCCCTCTCTCGC
>JAVJGI010000065.1:5680366-5727330 GCA_035590275.1 Ibycter americanus | reverse complement strand
TTTTGAGGAATGAGTGGGGTGGCTCAGAGCACGGTTTCCTGGGGAGGGGATGAGGTGTGTAACCACAGCTGCACCCGCCGCCGCCTGGCTCGCTGGCTTGCGAGCGGGGAAGAGGTCTGAGCGGGCTGCCTGCGCTGCGCTGCAAAGTGCGCGTTTCGTGTTTTGTCCGCGTCCGCATGCATAGATGTGTCTATATGTATATATACAGCTGCTTCCCTCGTGTCAGTGTCTGGTGTTTACCGAACTTTTGCAAATAAATGAAAACCGAGGGTTCGTTGCCTAAACTTGATACGCTTTATAGGTGTAAAAAGAAACGCAGATCACAGATTTCTATATAGAAGTGTCACGCTATAAATAATGCTACCGGTAATAAAATGTGAAACTTCAAAACTCAGCTGTACTCTTCCTCCGTTTATACGACTTGTTTGGTTTTTGCACCTCTGTGGGCGCTGGGGGTAGAGCATTATTTGTAGCCCGCTTGGTTTCACTTTCAAACAAAGCTGTAGTGTTCAGGTCGCAGATCTGTGTGCGTCTTTAAGCTACGTGGTTCAGTCTTGCAGGGTGTTAACACGGAGTGTGTTTCCTACAGAAATGACTTTTGGCAACATGGAGCATGCATTCTGTAAGGTTCATGCTAAATGCTGTGACGATTCCGTAGCGTGCATATACCTTTCTGTTGATGTCTTTAGGAATCAGAAGTTTGTAAAATAAACTTTTTTGGAAGAGCAATTATGATGGCTTCGCTAATACTTCGAACTTCTATTTATAATCTTTTTTTTTTTTTAACATCTTAAGTTCCCTGACACTAATAAATAGTAGGTTAGGAGGTAACGCAATTAGCAAAGCACACCTGGTGTTCCTTGCTGGGGATAGGGAAGCATTTTTTTTTAATATGCTTGTTAGTATTTTGAATGTGTTAGGTATCTGTGAGTGTGCTGAAGGCGTGTCTCTAAATTAAACTGGAAATTTAGGTTGAAAGCTCCAACTCTTGTCTTTAATTCACACAGTGATAAGGTATTAGAGAGGACTTGGTGACTACCATATGTGCTGCAGTATATGGATGAGAAGTGCAGAATAAATACGCATCAATCAAAACAAACAAGAAACCCCCAAAGCGGGCTGGTTGCTTTACAAGCAAAACAACCTGATCTGTATTGCTTACAACTACCCAACCGTTTGAGTGTACTGTGAATGCTAAGTCCTGCCCCCTAATCTGCAGATCACAGCACTAGCAGGCTGCTGTGTGTCTTATTTTGTTAGTACAGAAGTTTGGGGAGGTTTCAATAATACACTGGGAAGCTCTTGCTGAAACAAGAGTAACTCCTGACCTCAAAGCCTTCCTTTTTGGAAAGAATAAATGCTGAGATTGTGTATTTCTTTCTCTTTAGTCCACACTGGTTAAAAATACTCACTCATGCATGTTCATTTAGTGCTTTGAGACAATGGTTAATAAAAGGATTGGGCATAGGGTAATGGTCTTATTCAGTGTTCAGCATAAGCTTGTGTCCTGGTTTCAGCTGGGATAGAGTTAATTTTCTTAGTAGCTAGTGTGGTGCTGTGTGTTGGCTTTGGTGTAAGAACAATGTTGGTAACATACTGATGCTTTTAGTTGTTGCTACCTAATATTTCTACTAAGTCAAGGACTTCTTAGTTTCTCAGGCCTTGCCATAGAGAAAGCTGGAGGGGCACAAGAAACTGGGAGGCGACACGGCCGGGTCAGCTGACCCAAACTAGCCAAAGAGGTATTCCATACCATGGCACCTCATGCCCAGTATAGAAACTGGGACGGGGGGTTGGCCAGGGCCTGCAGGTCGTTGCTCAGGGACTGGCTGGGCATCAGTCAGCAGGTGGTAAGCAGTTGTATTGTGCACCACTTAGTTTCTTTCCTCCCTTCCCTTTGGGTTTCATTCCTTTCCCCTTCTCCCTCCTTTTCATTATAACTGTTATTGTTATTATTGTTCTTTAAATTTTATTTCAACTATTAAATTATTCTTCTCTCAACCCTTGAGTTTTACATTCCTTTCCGATTCTCCTCCCCATCCCTCTGGGTGAGGGGGGAGTGAGCGAATGGCTGCATGGGACTTAATTACCGGCCAGGGTTAAACCACGACAGCTTGATTGTAATACTGTCTTCTATACACACTGCCTATATAGTGCTCAGTGCTGAGACAGTAGATATTGCAGTTAAAGGCTTTTTAGTTTTAGTGACCTATGCATGCAGAGTTTAAATTAAGAAAGAATGCATGTGCAGTGTAAAGTGTCTGAGGTTTGTTCTTGAAACTGACTTTGGAGTGTTAGTTCCGTTATCTTGAAGTAAAAACTAGGCTCTGTTGCTTTTGGAAATAAATCCTCTGTCATTTAAGCACTGAGGTGTTTTCAAAAACTTTAGTTCTTGTCATTTAAAAAATGCTTAGAAGAAAAAGCATGTTGAAGAAGTCTGATGTTCCAGCTCTGTAAGCATACTAGGCCAGCAGTGCTCTTTGACTATCGTGTCTGTGAAGAAGGCTGGTTTTGTTAGTGTCTGCAAGCACAAGCATTTCGGTAGGCTTTATAGCTAGTTTGTTTGCACTGTTGTAACTGTTGGGTGCAGTGACTTAAATTGCAGTCCTTAATAATCTTGCAAAGTGGTTCTTTCCCGAGTTGTGAACTGTGATTCAAAGATTTTATGCTTCAGTCATCTAAAATGGTGGGGAGCCTAACGGAGGTTCTTAGTATCCCCAAACCATGTTTGCAGGCCAGGGATCCTGCCTGCCTGACCTGAGGGTCTCTTCTCTGCTGAGCCTCAGTGGGCAGAAGGCAGTACACACACATAAAGCAGTTTGCCCTGGTGAAGGCTGGGACTTCCCATAATTTTTACAGACACATCTTTTAATTGGTACAAATTCTGAAAGATGCTGTTTAATATTAACCTTTTAAGTTTGGGGTGGGGACAGGCACTTGTTCAGTGGGTTGTGGGTTTCCAGACAAGCGCCACTGCACTCCTAGAATCTCACTCCTCCCTGGAGTAATCTGGGAGCCTGGTAGCTCTTGTTGATAGCACAAACAACTTGGGAGTCAAATCCCTCTCCTCGGCAGCAGCTGAGTGATGTAGCGAGGTCTCATGTTTCAAAGGCTTAATTACTTTTACAAAATATATTACTCTCTGTCTACTTTGGTGAGCTATCAGGTGCTTTTAGCTCAGAGAGAACTATGGTTTGCTAAATAAATGAACAAAGAGTGTTTTGCATCTCAGTGTTGATTGTTTCTCTTTAATCCTTGTTGCTCCTTCTCTGCTAATTTGCAGAATTCATTAATCCGCAGTGGGTTTCCCAATCATTACCATGAAATGTATGTTTTGTTTTGTTGAGTGTGTTGGTTTGGTTTTGTTGTTGGTTTTGTTTAGTTTTGTTTTTTTTAAATTGACACATTATTCTCCAGTAATAGCCCAGAACACCGTTGTAAGCAATAGAGTTCTGGGAATTGGGAAGGAGCCATTGTTTGCTGTGCTGCTCAGTGAGCTGTCAGGACATTTTGGAAGGATGTGTGCATCGAGCTTTTCATTCCACAGTATCTGACTGTGACATTAGTATGTTTTTGTCAATCATTAGTGCTTCTTGGAGGTGAACAACTTTGGGGCACACTAACTCTAACCGGCTTGTTGCTAAAGCCAACACTGGAAGGATTTAAATTCTTCTGGAAAGCGGTGTGGAAATTCACAGTAACTTGCTGCTTTTTCTACTATTTATTTTCTACTATTATCCTACTTATTCCTTCTCCCATTCTTCCACTTGCCTCTATTTTGGATTCCTTTCACACCTTTCCAGACCTCAGTCTCTTTCTAGCTAGTCTGATAAGGCGACACCATCATGTCTGGAAGTATTTCAGCAACATGGATAACTAGGGTAGAGGCGAAGATTTGTCTCTCTCCTTTGCTGAGACCAGGGCTTGACATCCTCCTCTCCACCAGCAAAAAAACTCCCTCTCAACCAGTAACAGGTGTAGCAAAGACAATATGAGGTGAAATTTCTGTGCATGGGAGACCAATCTGAAACAAAACACCCTGGCTGAACTTATTCCATTTAGCTTCAAACTTTGAGATTTAGACTCAGTTCTGATTGACACAGGTCTGCTTTGGGAATGATCCTGTTTGCTCCTCTTTCCATTAAAAAGAGAGAGGCAGAGACAGAAAAGGATTGCCGTTTTCTTTCCTGGCCTTGAGAGCCCTTCCACTCTTGAAGCTGACACTTGGAGCTCTTTGGTGGCACAGCCACACTGATACCCTTCCAGAGGACTTCGTGCACTGATATAGGTAGATACATGAGCAGAGATGCACTTTGTGTGACTGGCTCAGCTGTTGTAACCAAACCCAACCTGTGTTGAAGAAAATGCACTTTTTTTCCTTGTGTAACTGTCTTTTCAACTGCTCAACTTGTCCTTGTGTAACGCTATGGAGGGTGCCTGGCTGGGGATCATGCTTTCTTGCAACCCACCAATATGGCCATGCCGAGGTAAATCTGTTTCCTAAAACTGCAGTGGTCAATAGGTTTGGCTGGAAGCAAGTGCAGAGTTTGCAGTACAGAGCTGTTTTGCTGGGAGAGGATGTGGCAGCCTTTTTGCTTACCAAGGCTGGTTTAGTAACCGGGCTGTACTGCGCGCTGTAGTGAAACTGATACACTGAGCAGATGTGTGTTCTGTACTGTATGTGCAAGAATTGTGTGTGGATATAATGGAGAATGCTGCTCCTTATTGGAAACCATTGCCTTTTTGCAACTTTTCTGTTGGTGCTGCAGTTCTGTTCGAGGTCTGTGGAATAGCGTTGAAGTACAGCTCTTCAAGATGCCACATGAAAGAGGATGTGCTCCCCCAAGTTATTGCTGGAGTAAGTGCTTGTCTGAGTGTGGGTGTTACGGATCAACCAGTGTGCCAAAAGAGTGTTCTGTTCCTGGGCAGGAACAAGCCGCATGAGAATAAATTGGGATACTTGTGTCCACACTGCCACAGTTGTACTTCCTTTGACTTGAACTTGATCAATGCGCAGGAGCTTTCGGAGGCTTAGTGCTTGTCTGTTCCCACTGTGCAGGAAGCTAAGCTGTGGGTGCTCTTGGTAGGAGCTGTGTGTGGGGAAGCGTAGCTCCTCCTGTAAGAAGCCTGCCCATCTGTCCTGAGCAGTTCGTGGAGGGAGCAGTCTTCCTTTGGATTCCAGAGGGAGACCACCTTCCTCCCTCAGGTGTGTTTGGCTGTAGGGAACACCTTCCCGTCTCCCCCTGAATTAGCAGCCTCTGCTCCCTGCATAGAGAGGGGTAATAAACTTTTAAGGTCCCAATTTTTTTCCCTTTCTCGCAGACTGTTTGGGAGTTTAAATCAGATGCATAAACTCAGGCAGTGGAAACCGTTTTGATGCCCCCTCAGGGAGCGACAGCAGCTTAGCTATCACAGTTTATTCACACCTTAGCTGACCTGTAACTTCCTTGCATAGCTAAGCAAATTTATGGATGTACCCAACCTTAGCAAGATCAGCAAGGCACTTTTCGTCTGATACAGTAGACTGCATACAGCCTTTTGCACTTGTTTGGCTATGTTTGCTTTAAGTTAACACATTGAGTTATTCTGGGACAGTGTGCTTGTTCAAAGACAAGGTACTTAAATCGGTTTGGAAACAGATAACGCTAAATTGGTGCAACCTGTTCAGGGGAACGTGCAGAGGGGATGAGTGGTGGTCGTAAACGGGAGGGCTACCGCAGTGTAACAAGTTAATTTTGGCACAGCTGCAATAATTAACTTGGTGGGTGGGTGTACTTACTGTGCCCCATTACCAAGTATAACATTACTGTGGCTCAGCTAACAAGGAGTATATTTATGTCATGGTAATTCAATCACTTTCATTTCATTGTTTTCATCCCCTTAAACTGACTTGATCATCATATTTGCATGGGAAAGTTGCAGTGCTCTAGCTACAAACTCAGAGCGTGATTTAAATCGGTGGCAGCTCATCCGTTCCTACTACACTTGAAATACTTTTTGTTGTAAAACAAATCTGTTCTTTTTCAAAATAGTAACTTTATTCGTTTAGATATATAAAAATAAATTTAAAAATTGAGTAGGAGAAAGCGTTGGGAGCACAAGAAGTGCACAAGGGAGGTCTGTTGATGAAGGAAGGTATTTTCTCTAATGACTCACTATGATGGTTCTGCTATGTACAGTGAAATGCTTCTAACAACTTAAACATATGGATCTGTGTTTATTAGAAGGCTGTCTTCTCTGTCGATGTTTGCATGGAGCTGCCCCTAAGGATAACATCTGCAGCACTTGTAAATTATATTAATAATGCTGATATATGGCCGTGCAGTACTGGTGGTGTAAGGGAGAATTGCAGAGTAGGTTATTAAGTACACAGAGCAGAAAACAATCATTTAAATAGGTAATATGTTGGAATTGAATGTTGTTTGCAAGGGCTTTGTATTTTATACTTTGCTCAGAATACTTTTTGTGCTTATTTTCATTAAGAGGAGGTAATCTGCCTGTTACATGTAGCCTCCTAAATTCAGTTGAAAGTGGAATTTGGCTGTATCTAAACCCCCCTCCCTAGCAGGTGTCATGAAGGACCTCTTGGGTGTTGTGGTTTATCTCTTAGAAACACGTTCAAAGAATGTGGTAGTATGGGGAAAGGGATAACGCAGATGGCAGTTTTAGCTTTGGAGTTTCTTATTAGCGTTGTCCTTAATAAAGATCAGTTAAGTGTTTCCAGAAACCTAAGTCATGGTAGTTGAACACCTTGTAAATACAGGTTTCTCTGTGTGTTTGCTTTTTTCCTTAAAATTTGGTATAAGCATAACACTGAGAAGGAATTAATGTATAAATGCATGGGAGAAGACTTTAATTGTAGATGGTAGCAGAAATATTCGTGTCCCCATTTTACAAGTGAGGAACTGACAAGCCTACAGCATGGGGTGTCAAGAACTGAGCTGAGGTGTCAGCAAGCTCTTTTGTAGCTGTCTCTTCTGTAATTCTTTACAGGTGTAGCAGAAGCTTGGAGATGCGCTGCCCAGCAGGGAAGTATTTGAGCTCTCTTCTTCAAAATGCTTTGTGTCCAATAATCTCTCTTCTTGGAAATCAGAGTGCAGAAAAAAGAAACAGTCATGACAAAACCTGTTGTGGAAAGACTATGTGTAATTTATTCACTATATGCTGAATCAAAAGGAGTGAGTTTGAGTGTTTTTTTTCCTTGTATCGCAAAAGTACACAGCACCATATGCTGATTAAAAAGGGGAAGGGTAGACTCTCTTGTTCAGAACACAAATGTTTAACTGTGCAGATCACACCCTTTAAAAAGCAGAGAAAGAGAACCCTGTGAGGGTGTAGATGTACAATAATCCCATTAGGAGTTCTGAAGCCTGTGTGGGTGTTGCCATGTTATGCTTTAGTGGGTGCACCTGAATGCTTCTGTTGTGCATGTATCATCTGAAACTTGGGTCACTGCCAGAGTATGGGGTGGTGGTTTTTTGTTGGTTTTTGGTTTTTTTAAAATATAGTTTAACTGAAATACGATTCGCTGACCTGAAACTGACAAAACTGATTCCTGGAGTCACAGGATGAATTAGCAATAGTATAATTTGTTGGATAAGTCATACTCTGAAGAAGATAGGCTGTAAAGTAATACATGAACAGAGGGGAATTAGGAGACAGAGCCTTGAAGGAGGTAGGTTATGGTACTGACCTGTACTGTGACTTTTTTATTTTTAGTTTTTCAGACCATCACGTCTTGCCAAATTGTGCCTCTTTCCTGGCCTGTCTAGACTGCGCAGTCCTTAGGACAGAAGCTCTGTGCATGCTGTACTGTGCTTGGTCCTAGTCAGGTCAGCGGAGCCTCTTGGTCGTAGTGCAGTTAGTGTCTAGGCACATCCTAATGAAACATGGTTGAGGTGTTTAACCTGTCAATTCATTGCCCTAGCAATCAGTCAGGCTCCAGCTTTTATTCCATCTCCCCATCCCACTTGCAGTGTCTGGTCATGAGCAGAGGCTGGTGTTTCTTACAATGTGTACTGTCCTCGTACAGTGTCTGGTGTGTGGTTATCCCTTCTGTGTGCATTGCATTAATAACAGTGACCAAGCCTGGATGAACCACACCAGGGTGGCTTTCCCCCCCTGCTCTAGTCTGTATTTCAGAAAAGTAGAGTGTGCATATGATGCAGCATTTAACAGCAGCCTGTGGTCGGTCACACACTCAAACTGCATGAAATGGGAAGCTTTAACTTTTATCTTCTCACTCTATTAATTCTTCCTTTCTTTTCCTGACTTTCTCTGGTTTGCTTTCTCCCAGAGGGTGTAGGTTAGCTCCAGTTTCTTCTTCCAGTTTATCTGCTCAGTAGTATTTGTACCTGTTTCTTTCCACCAGTTTTGCTTCTTGAAGGAAGGTGAGCAAAAGGAACCCTAGGCTGACTTCTGCTGAAGCGAGTGTCGGGTTAAGGCTGTTCAGCGTAGTCATCCAGTACTGAAATAATTGAACAGCTTCAGCCTGCTTGCTTGTCACTTTGGTGGTGTGTCAGGGATGGACCTGATGCTCCTAGACTTTTAGATGTATGGTTTCTTCTTAGCAGCTGTCAGCAAGTGAGATTTTTTCCCCTCCTTTGCTCCTTGTGTACTGTGGCAGTATTGCCTGATGGCTGGGCAAGCAGGAATCCACAAATCCCCTGCCACTGAGATCTGTTACAAGCAAGCTGACAGTGAAGGAGCATCCACCTGTCACACAGTTTCAGTCTCCCACTTAGAAGCAGTTGGGAATCCTGACATGAAGAATGCTAATAAAGGGTGACAGTGGTTCAAACCCAAGTGAGCAAATGCATTTGTAGTTCTGATTGGTCTAGAAGTATGAATTTGAATGCATAAGCAAGGATGAATAGAGATGGAACAGTGGATTCTGTCCATCTGTGAAGTTTAAAGTGCTAATAATACATTGAGAGGTGGAATAACAAAGGTGGTATCCAGCAGACGGCATTTGTGCCAGTTCAGAATTTGTGGAATTGGCCAGTCTGAAGTTGTGACCAAGACTGTAGAGTTTTGCTGTGCCCATCAGTAAGGTTTGGATTTGGGATGACCAAACATTTTTCCCCTCCTTGGCCAACTTTCATGTAAACGCGAAGATTCCTCTTCTTGACTGGGCTGCAATTTCTTTTTGTGGTATTTTAGGAAATGCTCTTGCACACCTTCTGCTTGTGTAACGGGACTTCTCTAGTTAGGATCATGTTCTGCAGCAGTCCTGCAGTGAGAAGCTGTATCTTCAGGGCTTGGTAGCATTGACTACATCAGCTGTCATAGCTATTGTAACTGCAACAATGGGAGCACCTACAAGTCTGATCAGTCTGAATAGACCCTCCAGCCCCAGATATCTAGCACTTATCCTCCTCCAGTCATTTTATCTGTCCCTAATAGACAGCTGGACGAGGGGGTTGACCCGGGTAGAGGGGCCAAAAAGTGTGGGCAGCTTGAGTTTGTTTCTGTCTTTGGCCAAATGTTCCTTAGAAAGAGATTTATCTTGATTGACCAATTAGTTATACCTTATAGGTGATAAGCCTGCAAAGCCCTGTGGCGAGGCACTGAGCCACAGAGACTGTGCAACTTATCAAGAGGGGAAAGTTGCTTAGCGCTTTGCAGGACTGGGCTTGAAGTGGTTACTGAATCACAGAGGGAGAACTAAGTTGCTGTTTGTGTTGTGGTTTATACCATCCTTCCAGCGTGCCTTCAGGCATGTTCCTGCCTCCCCTAGGTCCCCTGCTCCCCCATTCGGCTCCTGATGTGCTGGGAGCTTGTATGGTATGTGGCTATCCACCAGCACCTTCCCAGCATTTCCTTTTTGCCTAATGTCCAAGGCTGCAGGGCTTCTGCTGCACATGGGCTTTTGGGGGACTGCAGTAACCACTACAAGTGCTAGAAATTGCCAAATAAGCATGCGGTGTGTTGCAGTGCACTAGGTAAGAGAGAGCATATACTCTGAAGCAGGTTCACCTTCTTGCGTTTCTGTGTAAACCTTGGACTACCTGCTGTCTGGCTTCTCTCTGGCTCTTCCGCTGATGATGAGGTGTTGTGGGTTTAACGCTGTGGGTCATGCAAGGTAATTTCATTGTGTCTCCACCTTTCCCCTCCAGGAAGACATGGCACAAGCAGACTCTGCCCAGGCATGTGATTATCTCAAACACTTTCCTTTCTTTGCCAAATCTGTTATGAAAATGAAGGCTGAAACAGCCTAACACTTTTTCTCCATTGCTATTAAGGTGTATCTGGTGAGAGGCACAACCACTAGCATTTTCCTGTGAAGCACCTACCCGTTCCCATCCTGTTGATTTGACTGTATTCCCAGAGCGTTGATGTGTAAGCCATCAGCTGCTCTACGCACTCTGAAACCTGTTCATAGATGCTTATTTCAACTGCTACAACTAAGCATTTGTTAACATTTTCATTATAGGTCACCCAGTAAATTTGCTGAAGTACTTCCTGGAAGATTTTTCACAAGTGCATTTCACTTTATTTCAGAAATCTCAGTCCAGTCCTTACTGCAGAGTCAGGTCTTAAAGCTGACTGAGTTCCGCCAGTCAGGAGTCAAACACAGAGTAAGCTCTTTAACCACTCGCACTTTTCCTTCCTCCTGTAGTCTTAACAAAACTGTGTGTAACTCAGGAGCCTGCGCAAAACCAGTGTATCTCTGAGTTAAAATTTGCCTCCATGTTTTCAGAGGACCATAAAAAGTAGGGCTCGAAGAAATGTCCAGAGGTCATTCTGTCCTTCTCACTGATCCAAGACAAGATCAACCATACCTAATCCATTACCGAGGCTGGTTACTTAAACTGTTCTCAAAAGCAAATTCAAAGCTATGAAAATGGGCTTGTTATAGTGTGAAACATCACTCCCTGTACTTGAAACTGCAACCTTTAGAAAGCAGTTGAGCCCCATATGATTTGTGTTGCCGGAGGTATGTGACATGCATCTAAATTCTTGCTTAGACGTGATCGGAAGGTGCTTCCTGTGGCGTTAGCAGCTTGGTGGAGAGAAATACTCTGGCCTGTAGATCAGAAAGGCCTTAATTTTATTTGAGGTGCCTAGAGTGTTGTTCATAGAAGCCCCCAGTGCTTTTGTAGTCAAGGTAATGTGATTTTTGGGTACCCCTAAGTTTGAAGGCATGATATCTTAAAGCAGTGTGATTTGCAGGGAGCACTGAGTATGTATCAGAACTGAAGGTCCTTGAAAATTACCAGTTACTTCTGGCTGATTCTTATCTACTGGTTAGGAACCCATAGGCTCCTTACTGAGGAAACACCTGCTCTTGTAACAGCCAAGGAGAGACCAAGGGTGGGAAATCCATCTGCATAATCTGATGAGCATTAAACTAACCAAGTCAAAAGCCAAGGAACTGACTTAATCTTTTGTCATCTTTTTCCCTCCCTCATGCAGGGGTAAGTTAAGGACACAGTTGCACCTCCCAGTCTCAGGATGTTATTGCGGCTGTGCTCGAAGTAGTGTGCATGAAAAGCAAATCTCTGATGTGTGGAATTAATGACTTGGGAGACAACAGGGGCAGCTGAATGGACTTTCAGAGTGCAAAGCTGCAGTGTGCCATAGGGGCACTCACAAGCCAAATTCCCATTTCTTGCAGTGAAGCCAAGTGCAAAAGCTTTATCCCCAGGTCTTGAGGGGGTGGCATATTGTGATCATATTGTGATAGCGTGCATGTGTCTGCCAAGTCAGTGTTGGCTAATAAAACAACTCGTTTGTCCTCAAGTCTTGGTCTCTAATTGCAGATCCTTTGAGTTTGAAGAGAACATCCTTGCTGACATGGAGTAGTAGGTAGTGAACGCTGCCTGAAGTTCAGTTCCTATATGGGGCTGTGAAGGGAAAGGAAGGCAGAGCAGGAGGAAAAGGAAGACATCCACCAGCTTTGTTTCCTTCTGAGGAGCCTGGAGGAGTGGTGGTGTAGCCCTTACTTTCTACAGCCATGGAATGAAAGGGGTACAGCCCGCAATTAATAATCTTATCTGACTTTAAGATTGTGTTGAGATGTAGTAGTACTGCGCTAAACCTCTCCTGCTGTTGTAAGAAAGTCTGGGCAAGATGATCATGGACCTGCTGCTTCTCTGAGATGGGGAGTAGCATATGATGGCAAATTTGACCAAGCTTCCAACTATTGCTGCTGGTGGGGAGAAAGGGACCAAGTGTCTGCTTTGGTGGTTGCAAGGAGCCTATGCAGGGGAGTAACACTTGGAGCAGCAGCATGAAGATGGCTGCTCTAGCTGCCTTGCTGTCTCAGTATGGTTCTGGCTGCTGGCTTCATCCTACCTTCAAAAAGCCTTGTTGCTGGCTTTCATGCTTGTGAGCAGTGCTGCTTCAGAGGTGCTGTTTCTCTGACTGGCTGGCTAATGAAACCAGGGCCAGGCACTGGCTGGGGTTCAGGGCTCTGCTCTCAGCTCTGCCGCCAGCTCGCTGGGTGGCCATGGGCAGGTCACTTCAACACGGTGTGATGTCCTGAGTTGTGAGCGTCAGCTCTTCAAGGTAGGAACACAGGGTCTTGCTGTGTGTCTGCAGAATGTGGAGTACTGAGGGACCTTGGTCTCTGCACAGCCTCCGTGTGCTACTGTAGTGTAAATAATAATGTGGAGATAAAGATGAGGTCAAGGAACATCTCTTAAACTTGATAATTTCCCTGATGGGAAGATTTATGTTGCTGTTTCTGGCTGGGCTGGAATTGCGCCAATTTTTGATCAGTGTCCAAGTAACCATGCAGAAATACTATACCAAGGGGAAGAAAAAAAAAAAAAAGAAGTTGTTGAGCTCACATGCTAATATAAAGCTTGCTACATTCTAATTTTGCAATCAAAACAAATACCATCCTGTACTGCACAAACAGCAGCAAGGGAGTGAGCCATCCGTCAAATCTTCGGCGCTGCCAAAGGAAGTGGCAGAACCGTTAGCTGAAGCAGCAGGCTTACTGGCACAGTGCACATTTCATGGGGCTTTATAGCTGCTTTTAAAATAGTCTCCACCACTGCAGACAGTCTGTGGGCTGCATCAGCCGAGTAAAATGTTATCCTGCTAGTACAGGGAATTATTAACATATTTTCTCCATGCCAGCTGTCTCTCCAGTGACTGACCCATGCAAGCAACTCAATGAAAGAAAGTTAAAAAAAAAATAATCCTTCCAACCTAGCTGGGTTTTTTTGATGACTGGTTTAGCTGAAGGATGTGCCAAACCCCATAGCTGTGCTGGATGCCACACCGAGGTTGCAACTTAGCACAAAAGGACCGACTTAAACTCCAGAAAAGCAAGATTTATTTGAGAGTTTGGGTTGTGCTTTTAATTATCGTCTCAGACTGGGATGAGCAAGACGGAGGAGAAATGCACAGTGTGGGAAGCAGTGTGCACTCTTCATGTATGACAGCAAAAGGGTGTACTTTAAATTTGTAATATCAAAACTGCACATATGCAGCCAGAAAAATCAAGAGCATATTCTGTTCCTCAGACCTGTAATGTTCAAGTAACAGAATAAGCAGTAATTAAAAAATGTAAATTTAAGACATTTTTACTGCAGGGCTGAAAGAAGTCCAACCTTAGGCCGTTACTAGAAGGTGCACATGGTGTCTGTGCCAAGGCTGGTTTTTGCAGTCTTCGTTCCAGGCTTGTACAGTACCGCGTACAGTGATGTTCTGGTTCACGACCGGGCTCCCTAGTGGTTTAAATAATGATTGGTACTAATGCAATTTCAGCACATGCTGAAGTGCTTAGACTAGAGGTGTGTGTTTTGATTCTGCTTGTAGTTATGGGACAATCTATGTAAGCTTATTTTTTGTGTGTGAGTCCAAGTGTCCTGTTAGATGATTTGTATGGTGAGTTGGGATGTCAGATGGTCATGCTTCTCACTTTCCCCATTTGATAAATGAGGTCTCACAACTAGTAGATTTCTCAGGCAGGGCTGTGACCTCTTTGAATTCAGCGTCATTTGGACATCTCCAAAACATTTGTACCCTCAGCTTCCAGATGCCTCAAAATCCTGGTTTTTATGTTCTTTAAAAAAGTATTATTTTTAAACTTCAGAAGTAAAAGAATGGATGTAGAAACAAATTTTTAGTTTTAAAAATTAAGGAATGATCTGATATCAGAGCAGTTTCCCCAGCAAATGATGAGGAAGCTGATGGACTGAGGGTTAAAAGGGTGTAGTTGAGGCACATGCACATTAAAGCTGTATTTCTGCAAGGAACAGATACTGCCAGTGATGCTGAGATAGCCCAAGTAGCTATTCCTGTCTTTCAGCTGCAGGATCGAGCATTTAAATGACAGTGCTGCTAAGAGGTTTGGGGTTTGTAGCCACTTTTGGTTGTAATAACCAATGAGTTGGAGCATACAAGTTAAGAGGATCAGCTGCCAGAGGACTAGCTGAGTTGGCTGTCTTGATTCTGCCCCTCCTACTTTTGGTAATGTTATTAATTAAAATCCTTTCTGAGTTGTGTCACTGATGACTGTTACATGCTTCTCTTATGTGGACTGTACAAGCCTTGTTCAAGCTTGATGGCAGAATGTGCACATGAAGAGGCAGTGCCTCTCTACAACTACAGAGGTCTTTTCCAACCTAAACAAGTCTGGTTCTATGTCCCAGAGAGTTTGCAAGCTGGCTGGGTGGAGCAAATGAAGACAGAAAGGAACTATCGCTGTTTCTATGGCACAGATGAGGAGGAGCTGTGGTGTGAAGATACTGGATGCCTTGGCTAAGGTCAGAGAGGGAGTCTGGGAGAGGCAGGGGCTAGGTCTGCGGTTTGTTTTTTTTTTTAATAAGAGTTCTGGGATTTAATAAAAATTAATTAAAAATCCTTATTAAATGGAGCTTGAGAGGTCGAGGACATCAGAAAATTCAAATGGAAAGAGAATTGTTGTATTTAACCTTAAGTTATTTAAAGGGAAGAATTAAGTTACACTGCATAGTTTCAAACTTGTGACTGAAACGCTCTATAGCAGTAGGAAGTGTTCTCCGTGGGAGTTTTGTTTCCCATCAGTCCTTGCATTGAATTCAGTTTGTTAATCAAGAAGACAGCAAACAAAATGCTTCAGTGGTGGTCACCAGGGGCCTGCAGTCAGCGTTGCATACACTCAGATGATGAATGTTGTTCAGTGGCCTTGGGATCTGAAATCTATGCAGAGAGCTGCCCAGAAGGAGACTGAGCAAAACTTCCTAATTATCTGGTTTTTTTCTTTCTACTTTGTCTATTTCCCTGCCTTGATCTGAAGATCACATTTTGTGATATTTCTGCTGCTGCTTTGAGTTATCAAAGAATAGGGACCAGAGGCCTGATTCTGGGTCAATACTTGTGCCATATACATGGCACAAGAAAGTCCTACTATCATCTCTGCTTTTTCTACATCCTTGGAATACAGCGGGTCTTCTGAATGGGTGATGGCAGGGTCAAAACTGGTCTTGTCTGTGCCCTGCACACATAAGCATATGCAGAGGTTTTTTTTAGGTTTTTAATAATTTCATTTTTGATAGAAGCACTATGAAAAAATGAACTATACAGTTAACTCTTTAAAGAAAACAAACCAAACGAAGAAAAAAACCCCCAAAATCAAACCAAAACACAACCGATCTGATTTCTGGAGCCAGAGATAGCTGTGAGCCAAGCCAAAATGGTCCCCAGCAAGGTGTGCCCGGAGTGCCTGGGTGTTCCTGATGGCTGTGGCAGCCACAGCACCGGCTACTTTACGGTGTGTTTTCCCTATGCCACAGCATCACTGAGGTGCTGGAGTGTTCTAGTTACAGAGCTGCTGGGGCAGCAGCTGGCCTCCAGAATACAAATGCCTCTGCTACCTGGGCAAGCCTGAGAAGACTTTAAACATCCCTCTCTGCTGCTGCAGATCTGTTTGTTTGTACGCATCTGTTTCTGTAAAGTTCCCCCAAATTAAGTATGTGTTTACTTTGTGCCATCTAGTAAGCAACTCAAAGGGCAAGTTGATGGTCTAGATTTAGTCTGGATACTCAGCAGAGATAATTAAGGAATGTATCAAAGAAGAGTCTTTTGGTTTTTTCGTAGGATATCTTACTGCTCTCTCCTTCCTCTACTACTGCAGCTTCTGTCTCTGCTCATGTTTCACTGTGCAGCCAAGAAGCGTATGTCAGTGAGAGTATTTGTGTGGCTTTCTGAACATATTTGAAATAATTCGCCTCTAGAAAGTGATTGTGGTCTGTTTGCCATGAGAAGAGTAGCTGCAGTCCTGATGTGAATTGAAATATCAAATGTTTATGAAAGATGACATAGCAAAGCTGTTTACCATATGGTATACAAGACACAGTTATACTAGACCATTTTTTCCCCTGCAGTTTGCTGAGGAAAAAAAGAATACAATAGTACAATTTGTATTTTCTTCTGTATATCATATGTGCCTTTAAGAGAGAGCATGACAGTGCTCTCTTAGCCAGGTCATGGGATGCAAGTGTAATATTTATTAGTATTTATATCTAGCCCGTACCTTGAGACTTCCATGCTAAACTGAGGGCCCAGTCAGGTGCATGTAGTAAGGGGCACAGACATTTTTGAGATTCAAAGTGCAGATCACTTCAAGTTAGGATATTTCTGGTGGCACCTTTCATTCACAACTGTTCACAGCACCTCTCTTTGCCATTCTTTCATTTCTCTGGATTGAGGTCCTCTGACAGCTGTTGTCTGCTCTTGATTATGGGATTTTTAGACTAACCATTGCACCAGCGTAGAGGCTTGTAAGCTGACTCAGTGCTAGCCCGAATGGGTCTAGAGACAACATGGTTAAGTTCACATGGAGCTGCAAGCTGTGGATTTACTAGCTTGGGTCAGCGCGTTCATGGGAGTCTCTGCATTCCACCCTAAATGTATTCCCTAACCATGTTCTTATGCTACGCCATGTGTTTTCGTTGCACGAAAATGCTCTCTGAGCTAGATAAAGCGAGAACTAGCCGTGTGAAGCTTACTGGCTCTCTGCAGGCTTTGAATTGACGAATTGCTGTTCCACTGTCTCATGGGTCTTGAACTGTGTGCATCATCAAGATGAAGTGTGTTCCAGGGAATGAAGCAGATGGGGTAAAGAGTCTGAGTTCAAACACTGTCAACAGCAGAAGTGTCTTAACGTGCCTACTTCAAGTAAGTATCTGTATTTACACACTGTCCTCTTCCTCTCATTTGATTTAGGTTGTATGGTTGGACCCTGGAAATGGGATGTCAGTCCCATTCAGGGAGCATAAAGGAAGAAAGAAAATACCCCAGTTGCTGCTGCTGTGACAGCGAGTGAGAGCAAGAGCAGGAAAATGTCGACAGTCACATCAGCAATCCAGGCTCCTCAGGGCCCTGTGAATCCGCCGCCTCCGGAGGTCACTAATCCTAATAAGCCTGGCCGGAAGACCAACCAATTGCAATATATGCAAAATGTTGTGGTAAAGACCTTGTGGAAGCATCAGTTTGCTTGGCCTTTCTACCAACCTGTTGATGCAATTAAATTGAATTTGCCAGTACGTATCTATCATCTGCTTGGTATTCTGTTCTTAGAAAGCTTTGTGTTGGTGAGACCAGTTTTCTGATCACTGGATCAGAATGGCTAGGTTCTTTTGGGAATTTCCTTGAATGCTCTTAGACTCGCTGATTTGGGTGATGTTGTTCAGAGCTGGAGAGGAGGAAACTGGTTCAGTTCTTAGTGAGGGAAGAGCACACAGGCAAGCTGTCTTAGAGCAACTGAAGGGTAGTGCTTTGTTTGTAGCTTACCTCTGTTTACTTTTATGTGTCTTCACCCCTTGTCCCACTTCTGTCCAATTTGGGAGTCTTGAAGCCCACCCTCTTCTGAGCATTTGGCATTGGGCTCAATGTAACTTGTGTTTTCGGTAGACTTCCCTGGAGCCACTTTCAGTGTTGAGGAAGTGTGTTGCTTTTGGCTGGAGAAGCTAATTACCAAGGATACTTTGTAGCCAGATATTTTCAAATGCTGTACTGGAAGCAGAAAGAAGAGAACAGTTACATTTACCCATCTGCCTCCTGTGCCTGATTATATATATATATATATACACACACCCACACACACCTCCACACACCCTGTCTCTGTCAGACCAGATAGTACAAGATATAGCCCAGTTATTCATAAATGACCAAAGTTTACTAAGCTGCTTTCTTCCAGGGAACAAAGCCACACATCCTTCACTTCTTCAAAGGTGTCCTGTTAAGTGTGAAAACTCAGCAGTGGAGGCATACCTCTACCCACCTGCTCCGCTGAAATACAGATACTGCCCTGCTGTCTGCTCCGCTGGGCAGCCCATTGCAAATTAACTCTGGCCGCTTGAGCAAGAGGGTTGCATGTAGGATTTGGAAGAGCATGGTTCTGGGATGTAAGGTCAGGAGAGCTCCAGTTACTGCAGGTTATAACCGAATTTTATGGACTGGATCAGGAGTCTTTTGAACTCTCTGATGTTGATGGGTACTATTTAAAGTGCTAGCTGAAAGAGTAAAACACTTAATGTCTGTATAATATTTCTCTAGGTCTGTGCTCCTTTGTGTCATCTTTTGTGGATTTAGTTTCTCAGTGAGGCATTTTTGAGTGGTTTTAGGGCAGGTTACCAGATAATTTAAAGGTGGAGTCACTTGGAAGAAAGTTGTTTTTCATGTGTGGTCTAAATCTGCACAAGCCCAGTAGCCAGCAGGATTGCTTTTTCTGGACTAGCATGCCTTGCCTGGAAATACTGGTGCCTCAGATGGTGCTTGAGAGATTTGCGCTCAGAGAGTGACTAGTGGCTGTACGTGGCTTCGTGTGCACGTGCAGCAAGAGGGCTTGCTGATCTTCTCCAGAATGAGAAAATTACAGTGTATAACCTTGCATGCCTAGAGCGTTTCCAGGCTAATCACAGCCTCTACAGATGCTTGAGACCAGCCCAGAGAGAAACTGGGTTAAACATGTGGAAGCCTTTTAAGGCCTGAAATGCCCTTAAAAGAGAGACTGAAACTTTTAGCACAGTCTTAGCCAGCGCTGGCACTGATAAAATTCTGTAAGTGCCAGAGGCAGCCTTTTTAAAAGGGAGAGAAAAATGCTGTTTCCCAGATTGCAGCTAGTCCACCATTAAACTGCACACCCTGCCAAAACTAGTGCTGAACCCTCCTGCCCTGACTTCTGGTCCCACGCAAGTGTGAAGTGCATCACTGCAATGTTAGTCTAGCTGTCAAGTCTGGTACCCTTCTACTCTGCAGCACAATCCAGCACAAAGCCTGCTTTCCTCCATATGTTACTCTTAGTGCCTTCCCAGTCCAGCTGTCCTTATAAAAAGCAGGTGATGTCCAAGTAGCCATTTGTATGTGTTTTGTGCGTGTTTTTTGGGTTTTTTTGGGGGGGGCGGGAGGGGGGGAGCTGGGGAAGGTTGGTGGTTGTGGAAGGAGTTCTTGTGCTTTGTAGTCTAGTTCATAATAGTGATAGACTAAAAGGCTACAACATTAGAAAATAAATGAAAGTAAAAGTGATATTTACAGTTTCCACAAAAATTTGGGGGATATGTTTTTTTGGGAGGGGGAATGAGGAGAAAGCTGGGACTAGAGGGAGATGTGAAAACACTCCACATATCGGGAGATGTAACATCTTTCCTGTTTCTCCAACAGGATTATCACAAAATAATAAAAAACCCCATGGACATGGGGACGATCAAGAAGCGCCTGGAACATAACTATTACTGGAGTGCCAGTGAATGTATGCAGGATTTCAACACCATGTTTACAAATTGTTACATTTATAACAAGGTAAAGAGCCCAGACAAGTCTTAGCTGGGGCACTGCCTAGGAAAGACCTACCTACAACTGTTACAGTGCAGGTCTTGAACAGGGCCAGCTCAGCTGTGCTCCGGGCCCTCCTTGCAATGGTTTGAAATGCCACTAATTGCAACCACGTTACTTGAAATGCACAAAGCTGTCTTTGTGCTGTGTCTTTCTTCCCCCAGACTAGTTAAAATGGCAAATGTGCCTTTTAATTATAGGTAGATTTCTGTTCTGGGGTTATGTAGCAAGTTTTTACTCCTTTTATTTTCAGTTAGGAATTCTTTAAGATGAGCTACAGTTTATGCAGTGCTTTGCAGGTGTTCTGTGGTGTATGAGTGCTATGTGTTAACACTGGCTGCCTAGCAGTAAATAGTATCTCTTAGCAGCAGAGAGCAGTTTGGGAAGTGTAACTGTTCTTTGCCAATGTCTCGTCCATACTTGCACACCTTTAGATTGCTTGTTATTATTTTGGGTTTGGCTTGTTTGCTGTTTTGTTGGGTTGTTAAAAGCCTCTATTCTTTGTATTGTGTTTTCTACAGTGGTTTGTCATCATTGACCCATACTGGAGAACAAACTGAAATAAACAAATTAATTAGTTTGAGCCACAGAGTATGTGTTTACACTCTTCTCTTGGACCTGCTGGCAAGCAGGGGAGAACAGCTCATCTGTTCCAGTTTGCTGCTTCCACACTGTTGCACAGGATGCTAGTTATCACGCTCCTACTGGAAGTCCTGATAACTCTCTGGACGCAGCATGTTTAGAGGCTGTATTTATTGCATGCTAGGCCAGAATAGAAGAGCAGGAGGGTAGCATGCAAGGAAGGAGAAGAGCTAGTCTGTCTGTTGTCGGAGCTTGGGTACCATCATTTATTTGAAGGGCTGTGTTATTGGGGATTTCAAAGCCTGATTTTGAACCTCTCTGCTTCTAGTGTGTGGATGATACAGCATGGGCTTGTATTCTTCTTTCTGCAGCCCACAGATGACATTGTCCTCATGGCCCAAGCCCTGGAGAAGATATTTCTGCAGAAGGTTGCCCAGATGCCTCAGGAGGAAGTCGAATTATTACCCCCAGTTCCTAAAGGCAAAGGTCGCAAGCCGTCAGCAGGCACACAGAGTGCAGGTATTAACCCAATCCAGTGACATTAAGTGTTATGAGGCCGTTGCTGAGGCCTGACCGACCTTCCAAGCTGCTTGGCTTTGCAAATGGTGAAGAGGCTAGGAAGGGAGCGTGTAGTCTAATGGTTAAAGCAGTGCAAGATGTCTAGATGATGTTCACCCAGTGTTCCAGGGCTTGTCTGTCTTAAGGCCACTCTGCATTTGTCATATAAACATCTTGCCATCTGTGACTTGCCCATCCGTGCAGCCCTTCAGTGAGGGAGGGCAATGCTGTTCCTTCCTGTATGCAAAGAAGAAACCAAGGCAAGAAGAGGCAAGCTAGTTAGGCATGCCAGTCTCCTGCAAGTGACAGACCATGGCATAGAATGCCTTTATTAGACCTGAGTTTATACAGCTCACCCAAGGTCCTGGCAGAAGTCTGACACAGCAAGGACTTGGACTCAAATCTAGCCAAGCCCCAGAACCCCATAAAACATTTTTCTCTTGCACACATGGTTGCAACATCATAGAATCAAGTTTGATCAACAGAAGGGATTTATTAAACCATTGCAAAAGGCTGTGTCGACTGTTGCCTATCAGTAGAAATTAAGTTTAGCTCAGCTTACCTAGAGTTGATTTTAAATGGATTTAGGACTAAAACGTCTGTAAGCACCATAAAACAGTTCATAAAGGAGCTTGTGTGGGCTGAATGGAACTCTTGCAAATTTTTTTCTTTAAACAAGGTCCGATTGTTGCTCTGGGAAAGTCAACTGTTCCCCTTTGTTTTCCCACAACTCAGGTGCCAAATGGAGCTACAACTTCATCCAAGCTCAGAAATTTGTGATGATGTGTCTTTTCAGCATCCTTTGATAAAAGCTTCTATAAAAACATAGAGGAGTATTGCTACTTTGGATATTAGTTACTAGATTTCCCCCCTTAACTTTACATTAGCAGGCAGTTCTTCAACAGTTGCAGGTCTAGCATAAGAAACCTCTGCCTGGCTATCATGAGACCTAGGCTCTACTCAGAGCTGTTTCTTTTGTCATGTAATGTGGCAAATCTGAGGTGCTTTGGACTCTTGGGTGTTTAGCTGGCAGTAGGGGAGTGGTTGTTACCATTTGCCATGCATAGTAAAAACACTCCCAGATTGAGGTCTGTGCAGGACAGCAGCTGTCCAAAAGAGCCATCTCTGTGCCCTCAACTTGAGCTCCTGCCCTTTTGCTGAGCGCAGGGTAGCTCTGAGAGCCTGTGAGGGATGAAGGCTGTCCCAGAGCAAAACACACCCCATGTGCAAAGCTTGAAGTATTTCGCTTGCATGTGGCTGGTCTAAGGCTCGTGGTACAAGGACTTAGGTCAGTGATTTCTTTTTTTCTTTTTAGTTGACCCCTGGGTAACAACACCAAGCAAATCACACTGTGTCCTTTGTGGTGTTCCTGTAGCTCTGGACTGGGAGCCTTTTGCCAAGCCTGTGATTGCACAGTCCAGCGGCACCAGTTTCACTTTGTTCCCAGTGTCTTGTCGGCACTTGTAACCATCAATACATTGCAGTGCGTTTTCACTTTGTCGTTTGAAAGGAGCGCAGCAAGCAGTGGCCGTGTCTTCCGTCTCCCCGCCGGCCCCGTTCCAGAGCGTCCCTCCAGCCGTGTCTCAGACGCCCGTCATTGCTGCCACCCCTGTGCCAACCATCACTGCTAATGTCCCGCCTGTCACTGCCCCTCCTGCCGCTGCTCCCCCTCCGCCTGCTGCTCCGATAATGCCCGTGGTGCCTCCTACACCACCGGTAGTCAAGGTAAATGGAGAACTTGACCCTTTCCTCTTCAGAAGGCAATATTGCTAAGCAGTGCTTTATTTTCATTCCCTCACTGCTGGTTACGTGCATTCCTTCTCTTTGCATTTGACTCCTGGCCTCTCTGGCCATTGTTGCCCCTTTAAGGTGCGCTCAGACAGGTGCTTGCTGTCGAGTTTGAGAGGACTGAGAAAAGTTTTGCCAGTTTTACCACACCCCAGCTGGGGTGTGTCAACTATAATTGCTCCAACTCAGTTACAAGCTCTCATCTGACTATAGCCTTAGCCAGTGCTGATGCTCCATGAACCAGAAGGCTGTTGGAAGTTTCCCCCATTTTGCACCATACAGCCCAAAGCATTTCTTCCCTCTGTGACTGAGCCCCTGATTTTACTGGGGCTATTCCTTTAAGGTTTGCAGACTCCAGCACTAGGAATGTTCCTTTCTGCCATAAACTGGTTCAAGACAAGCCTGTCACTCCAGTTGGAGGAGACTGATGTTGCCTGCAGGTTTTGGGTGCATTAGTTCTGTCTTCACTGAGTAATCTTCTGGGAGTTGTCACTGATGTTTAGCTATTTGCTATGTTAATTTAATGGGTAAATGAAGACGTTGCTCTAAATAATTGGAGTTTTCCTAGCAAGCTGTGTATTGCTTTAAAAATGATGAAAGCATAGCTCAGAGAAAGCTGGGTTTTTTTCTAAACCGGGAAATTAACTGCAACAGTGTTGATGTATTCTAATGTGAGGTTGCATGAACCAGCAGAGCCATAGAACTGTATTGCTTATTTAATCCTACAGTTTGAAAATTACTAGAGAAATTGTAAGTCGGATCTTCTTGGAGCTAAGCTGTCCTCCTCATCCTCAGAAGCCTGTCTCTTACTTGAGTTTCTGTCCAAATAACTTGCTTCCGAGAATAAATTTAATTTTGAAACTCAGGGATGAACCCAGAAGTGAGTTTGCCAAATACACACTGCAAAATTAATTCTACTTGGGATTTACTTAAGATTTCCCTTAGATTTCCCTAAGGAACTTTCTTTTCCCCCTTTCTATCTCTGTTTCTCCAGAGAAATAAATCCTTCATAGGAGCACAAGAGAGCTGACTGGACAGTCACAGCTTGAATTTATGAGAGAGAGGTTTTATTTGCTTAAGGCAAAATCATTACATTCTTGCTCTTGTCCATAATAAGCAATCTACCTTAGCACACCCAATAAATACAAGGGAGTGAGGGCTCATGGGTCTTTGGTGATTAATATGCTTTGGTTCAGAACTTATAGCCTGATCCTGCCACTGGGGACTCAGACATGTGGTTAAGTTACTGACACTTACTAAGTCACGATGCATCAGCTGAGCTGCAGTAATCGACTGGGCGCACTCCTTTCCCTTGGCAAACATGAGGTAAGAGTCCTTAGTTTAAATCTCAGTGAAATACATAGAGCTAACACATTTTGCATCGTGTTTGGGGTTGGGTTGGAGACGTGCAAATGGCTGGTTACTGTGGCTCAGATGACATGTAGTAATACATTGTGTTGTAGTCACTGAATTGCGTGTTGAAGCCTCTAGTCACAATTCCCATTTATCCCAGTGAAGTAATTGTATTTTCGGTCAGAGGACAGGCAGATCTCAAACATAAGGATGAACTGTGCTAGCACGAGAGCTGGACACGTACTCATGAAGTCTGTCCATCTGCTGTTTCAGAAAAAGGGAGTGAAGCGGAAAGCAGACACAACAACCCCCACCACTTCCGCGATCACTGCCAGCCGAAGCGAGTCACCCACCCCCATCTCGGACCCCAAGCAGGCCAAAATCATCGCTCGACGGGAGAGTGGTGGCCGGCCCATCAAACCACCAAAGAAAGACCTTGAAGATGGAGAGGTCCCCCAGCATGCAGGGAAGAAGGGCAAACTCTCTGAGCACCTCAAGTACTGTGACAGCATTCTCAAGGAGATGCTCTCAAAGAAGCATGCAGCCTATGCATGGCCCTTTTACAAGCCTGTTGATGCAGAGGCCTTGGAATTACATGACTATCATGATATTATCAAACACCCCATGGATCTCAGTACTGTTAAAGTACGTCCACATTTACCACCTCTTTTGCAGGGTGTCACAGCCCTCTGGCTGCAGAGGACTGGCTCCTTCTGGGGGAGGGGGAAGGGACAAGGGTGGTAAACGGAACCTGTTTGGATATCATCTGGATATTTGTATATTTTGTTTCCTTCCCCTCTCCTTTTTTTTCCCATAACCTGGGACATACTGGTTTTTCTGCCCTGCAAAGCAGACTGTACGGTGGCATCCTCTCTTCTTTGTGGATGGTCCAGCTCTTTAAACTTGTGTCCTTGGGATTGTGTTGCACTCTGAGAAGAAGAGGTGCTGTGTTTCATAGGATTCAATTGATAGTATCCCGTTTCCAGAAACTGCTGCCTGTCTTTGTTGGCATGATGTGTGGTCCAGATAGGCTTACGCTGAGCAATTCTAACCAGAACATGATGATCACCTGGTACTTGGGGAGGGGAAGAAATAATGTGATGCTTGCGTGTGGTTCATGCTTGTCTCTTCAAGAGCTTAGCTTAGTATGGTGCAATACTCAAGGTTTTTCTCCCAGTAGACTGGGAGGTTTTCTGATTCCCCTCCTAAATACCCATGGTGTAAAGCCATGTTTTTCTCATCTTCTGCTGGTGAGCCGGCCATTGGTATCAGTGTTGGTGGAGTTGAGACTTTCTTCAATGTGCAGGAAGCTGAGGTATTTCTGCTGGCTTTCACTAGTGTGCTGGAAGTGTTTTGCTGCCACCTGAGCCAATGCCTGGAATTGTCTAAATGCCCAGGTGGCAAAAGGGCAGCTGCATTCATGATTCCTGTCATGTTCTTTGGCAAATGCTACATAGTACCTGGAAGCAGTGTGGTATGCTCTGATGTGTCATGCCATTCAGCCTTGATGCTGCAGGGGTTCTTACTTCAGCTACAGTATTTTTACGAGTATTTTGGTTGCATTATTTAGTGGTGAGAGAGTAGTTGTCATGGTCTGTGCATTGAGAATGAGACAAAGAGTTCCCAGTGTCTGAGTTTTAATTGCTTTTCTGATGCTACGGTCCCGGGTGAGTTTCCCCACAGCTCCGTGCCATAGTTTTCCCAGTCATAGAATGGATATAGTAATACCTAACCTACCTCACAGGGCTGTTGTGAGGACAGATATCTGAAAGGCACTAAGTACTGGTTCTTATTGATTGGATTTGTACAGAAAAGACCCATCTCTGAGCTCACAAAAGCATTGTAAGCAAGCTCTGGTGGAGCTAGGCTTGGAGACCATTCTCCTCCTGAGCTTGCAATGCCCTTGCTTTGTTTACAAAAGCCAGTGCAATATGCAGTATTTTTGACTTTCAGTTAAGCTGAGCTGTGTTAAAGGCCTTCAGCAATTTCCTGGCAGGAGAAGAGGGCAAGACAAAGGGTGAGTTGAGCTGCAGGCAAGAAGAGGGAGCCTGAAACACAGTAGTAAAAGCAGGAGAAAAGGCTAGGTTGAACATGGTAGCCTGCGAAGCTGGAGCACTGATGCCTGGCTTTACTTTCTGCTGATAGAAGAAGGTCCCAGTATTTTCTTGGGTAAGTTTCCATTGTCTCTTGCTCTTGAGCATGGATGGGGAAGGAAGAAGCTCCCTCGGTTGTGGTTACTGCAGTACATTCACCATCCTGCTGATATTTTTGCCCACTACTAAAGGCCTCCTTATTCCTTGTACATTGTTTTAGTTATAGGACTTGCTGTCAAGACCTTCTCACTTCGCTTTGCATTGGAGTTGCTCTTCCTCACTAGCTTAGAGGTCCATCCATGTGGCTTGTATCATAGGCTAATGGATAATTTAGGTTGGTCAGGAGGCCTGCCTCCTGCTTAAAGCAGGGTCACTTGCTCTGATCTGCTGCCTTCCAGAGGTCACCACCTTCTCAGCTGAGTGAGTCTGACTTTGCTCTTCTGATGCCACTGAGTGGGCTGGGAGCAGGAACAGGTTGCAAATGGGGTTTTCAGTGTTCTTTAAGTCAAATCAGAGGTGCGGTACTTAGGTGGCATCAGGAACCTTCATACATGATGTTCTGTTTACTGTGCATAGTTACATTTTGCCCATGCTTGTCATAGGCTACATGTCAAAAATCTGTTCTAAGTCTGTAATCTGGCCAGTAGCTTTAAGGAATTTCAAAGTATGTCTGGTTCACAGAAATTACTGAGATGGGAGGAAGCACCTCTTGCTCAGTGCAACTGTTCTTTTTGTTACCACATTAGATGATGAAGTGCTAGATAGCCTTTTTGTCTACTGGTCTTGTAAACACAAGTTGTTAGATGATCACGTCCTAGATTAACTCATTCGGTTACTGTACTGACATTAGTGGGACTGCTGGTAAACCTAGTCCTTTTAGACCAATTCTCAGCTCAATCACATTCCCTTGACTTCCTAGGGATGCTGTGAGTCTGCAGAGATGCCTGCAGCTTGGTAGATCTAGCTCCGGGTGAATGCAGAAAGGTTAGAGACAGAGAGAGTAAAATCCTGACTCTCAATGCTAGTATTTCTGTGTGTGGTTAGGTGACTTATTGCAAGAGATTCTGTGCTGTATTCTGTAAAATCTAGGTGCAAAGCTGCAATTTGTTGGATTGGTGGCTTCTTCACACTTAAATCTGTTCATAGTCCTAACTTCATTCTTTTAAAAAGTGTACAGCTCTGCCCTTTTTCTGCAAGTGCAGGTGATACTCTTCTGTACTTTACTAGCGTAGGGCAGAAGACCGGAGACAAGTCAATGGCAGAACCAGTGGAGTCTTTTGTATGTAAAGACTCTGGATTTGTCTTTCCACATGGTAGTGTTTTTCTTAATAAATTTGTTTGAAGTGCTGTCTGGTATTGTTTTTTTATGGAGTGTTTTATTATCATTGCTCTTGGCCTGTAGATCATAGTGTGACTTCTCTGAGATGCAGTCTATAATATGTTAACTGCATGGAACAGAAACCTGCCATTTGCAGGCAGTATAATTCTTCAGTGTCAGGGGCTTCTCTGTGGCTCTGAAAGGTTTTACATTTAATTCTGCACAAGTGGCAGTGGTTGTGGTAAAGCAGCGCAACTAATGGCCTTCAAACTAATCTTGAAGGAATTATGTGAGAAGTGAAACATAAGCATTGCTGCAGCTATAATAGACTCCTGAATACCTGCTTGCTTGTCACTTTGGCTCTCTGGTTGTATGAGGTTTGACTTTCTTCAGAGAATATTGTTCATGTCCAGGAGCATTTTCTTTTTTTCAGGCTCTGCACCCAGCAGAGGTGTGCTTCAGAAGGATTGGAGATTGTTTTCTCTGTGTGCATGGTGGAGGAGGCAGGTGGGCTGTCGTGACTGTGGCAGTGGCAGGTGAGAGGTGGAGGGGCTGTAGCTCAGCTTGTTGCAGCCAGGAGCAGAGGGCTGTGCTGGAGCTAGTACTGAGAGTGGGAAGAGCTGAAAGGACGGGATCAATGAGCTCATCTCCACCTCAGTTCTTTGATAGTCATCACAGAGAGGGAAAGAGCAGAACTGCTTGGAATAGAGAGAGGAAAGGATGAATGCATGAAGAGAGAGGGAGGCAGAGGCATGGGTTACACTTTAAAAACTAAGAGGCAGTAGCCCTAATTCCTTGTAGTAGGTGAAGTGCTTGCTACAAAGCTGTGGCAACACTGTGCTTTTGCTGCCCTGTCCACGGGCAGGCAGGGCCCACTTGCAGCATGTTCATGTCCCCTCTCTGACGCTGGAGAGGCAGGATGCTGTGCCTACGATGAAGCTGGGGGAACCTGGAGCACCTTTACTCTCACTCCATCCTCTAGCTGCCAAGTCACAGCAGCAGTGATGTGGATGCACCTCTGCCTTTGGTTTACTCAGTGGCGGACAAGCAACAGTCCTTGCTATGCAAGAGAATTTATACAAGGTGTTTACTTCTGGAATAAAGCGCTACCTCCAGGGGTCTGACTGCTCACCAATTAATTTTCTTGCAGTGAATTGCTGTAGTTTCAGAGCAGCTGAGTTCAGGGTCTTGAATGTGAGGAGACATTATTTAGGGGAATCTTTAAAGATTTCTTTACTTGCATCTATTTTAGAGAACAAATGCAGCTCCACAAAGCAGCTGTTCTTATTGAGGCAGTTTACACGAGGTGCAGTTGGGCCCCCAGAAATCAGGTTGAGTCCTCGTTAGCTACTAGAGATGGCATTTTCTCTGCTAAAATCACTGGACCTGTGTGGCCCCATCCCTCGTGAGCCTGCCCTGATGCCACGCGCAAGACGTACTTTGAGGATGGGTTGATACCCAGTTTTAGTCTTGGAGAAGAGATGATGGAAAGGGGACATGTTAGATCTTCAAACATGATTGCTGCGAGAAGGTGGGGAACAAAGTTTTCTCTGCATCCTCTATGGGCAGGGCTTACCATCGAGCAAGACACACAGACATTAGGAAACAAATTCAGGAACATTAAAGAATATTAAACAATTGAATTGATTGCTGAGGGGAGAAAAGATTGCTGTGGTAGATACTGCGCAGGGCAGAGAATGGACTAGGTGGCCTCCCAGCACCTCTGCCAGTCCTGCTTGTCTAGGACTCCTGATTTGCAATTTTAAATGTAGTAACTTTTTTTAAGCAGCTGGGTATCTCAAAGTGAATTTGTAATGGAAGATATTTCAGCCCACCAATTTGAAGGTTTTTTTTTGTTAAAGTTAATTATTCTTTACAAGAAAACAAAATAGAAATCCACAGATTAAAACTGCTGGGCTAGAAAGCTGTTGGGTTTGGATGAAAATGAAGCCTCAGACACTGGAATGTATTTCATAGGCAGTAATCAGTCATTGAGTGTGCCAAACATATAAGCGCATCAAAAAGGCCTTTCATGCAGTAAGATGTATTTTAAAATAAATGGGCCCTTTCGTTTGAACATATGTTTTGCTTTGGAATTGGCCTGAGATGCTTTTCAAACAAGGCCAGCTCTCCTTCAGACAGGAGAAGTACAAACCTATTTCCCTTTCTGCCTATGTGTTGTGGCTGAGAGAGGCTGTCTCCTAGTTTATTCACCAAGAGAATAACATCTCCTGACAAAAGTTTGACAGGTGTCTGGCTGCAGCATGGCAAGGAGTAAGGCTGCAGGAATGTCACCACCCTGCATGCAGCACCAAAGCTGCATCGCTGGAGGTGCAATTCTGCCCTATTCAGAAGAAAAAATGCTTTTAGGAGTCATTGCAGTTATTTCAAGATACTTAACAAGGTCTGCTGTGTAGCTGTGAAATATCTGTAGCTTCTATTGAACAAACGGGAGTTTTGCTTGCTTTAAGGCCTCTAGCGTGGGTTACAGACCCCAAGCAGCCCTGCTTTTTGCTCTCGTGGACATGTCTTCCCTGATGCCATTTGCAGCCTGTCTGCCAGTCAGCCTCTTCCCTTCGCTGGGGGATACAGGTGCACAAGAAATACAAAAGGGAAACCTGCAAGCGCTTGGCAAATAGGGAATTTCTTTAAGCCCAGGTCTTTTAAATGCAAATGAAATGTCGTGTTAGCTTCTTTTTCCTTTCGGTAGGTGTAATTGGAGCTAAGGTTTTTTACATTGTAGTAATATATGCATAAAATCAATTAAGTTCTAGGAATGCTGTAAACTGTGCTCTAAACCCAAGTAATTTAGTCCCAAACAGCAAAAGAAATGAATAAAAATGGGAGCTGAAAAGTAAGAGAAAGGAACAAGGTGCGAATATTTAGCTCCTGATACTTATCCTCACGACACTAGAAAATAACATTATGAATAGGTTCATGAAGCGTGAATTCTGTATTTATCAGCTGGACTTTTAAATCAAGAGTAGGTGTTGTAGTTTTAAGAATCACCAAGCAAAATTCATCCCCTGACTCAAGTCAGAGTTAAATGGTCATGATCTTTTCTGCTCTTTCAGATGTACAGGGCAAATATACCCAAGCAGCATGTAGAAATACATACTTAAGGTACTCCTGTAACTGTGACTTGGTTGTCTGTTGACTCTTGCCCTTCCTGTCCGTGATCCTTGTCTACATTAGTTTCTGATCCAGCAAATAGTTTTTTGTAAACGACTACTTTTTAATAGAATGTGGACCCTGACAGATTTATCTAGTACTACTTAGAAAAAGAAAAAAAACCACATTAGGAATCTTAACAGTTTAAACACTTCATGGAGCAATATCAGCTTCTTTGGTTGTCTGGTGTGTATTTGCTTGCTTGTTTTAAAAGCAGAAACTCTGAATGTTACTTAGGAACAAATAAGCCAGATCAAACTAGGTTCTCTTAGACAAACGTGATTTTGAGGCTGTTCTGAGCTGTCTCCAAGATGCATGTGTCCTCCATGCAGCTGTTACAAATGCCTTTTGCTTATGGCTTTTTCCCCCCCCTTTCCCTTTGGCTTGTTTGTTTGCAGAAAAAAATGGACAGTCGGGAATACCAAGATGCACAAGGCTTTGCAGCAGATATTCGGTTAATGTTCTCTAATTGTTACAAGTACAATCCTCCAGACCATGAAGTGGTAGCGATGGCCAGAAAGCTCCAGGTAAAGGTGTTGGCAAATGTGTCTTCCAGAGTATGTTTAGTTCAGCTACAAGGTGTCAATTCAGAGATCCAAGCATGGATCTGCTCTTGGTAGCAGTAAGGGAGAGTCAGTGATTCTTCCAGCACTTGGAAAGAGCCATGTTCTCTGCTGCAGGACTGTGGTGCTCTTCACATGGCATGGCCCAACGCCACATTCAGCTCCTAAAAAATTGTTGCTTCGTAAAGTAGTGGGAGAATTTTCTTGGGCTTACAGAATATGTGTGCCCATCTGTACATTATTATTTACTGTACAGTACCTTGTATAGCGCAGTAAGACCCTGACCCATGGTGGGTGTCTGGTGTCTTTAAAAGGCCAGAGTGAGGTCTTTGTGGCTGAGGCTCCTTTTGTCACCAGTTTTCCCCCCTTTTTGTAGGATGTCTTTGAGATGAGGTTTGCAAAAATGCCCGATGAGCCTGCAGAGGCCCCACCTCCACCTCCACCAACAGCACCAGTGGTGAGCAAAAGCACAGAGAGCAGTCACAGCAGTGAGGAGAGCTCGTCCGACTCGGATAGCTCAGACTCGGAAGAAGAGCGAGCAACTCGGCTGGCTGAGCTCCAGGAGCAGGTATTGCCATTGCCAGGCTGTGTGTCTGTGTTTGTGCGGTAGGAAGGGTTTAATTTTGTTCTTAAAAGTGTCCTCTAGGCTGGGATGCAGCGAAACAATTGCCCCTTCTGCCAGCTAAAGGGGAAAAATGCTCAGCTGTGAAGTAAGTGCATGTTTGATGTAATGTTAATTTTCTTGGAGGTAGCCATTCTCAGTGCTGATGCTCTGTGTTTCTTTCTGGGATCCCAGGATATGAATGAAGGTGCACACAATACTAGGGATCTGGGAAGAACAGAGAGGCCCATTTTGTATGAGAGCTCAGGCGTAACGAAATCTGTCACAAGCTTCCTGTGTGATATTGTCCTCTTGTACCCTGTCTGTAGAAGTAAGCTGTTTTGACTGTTGTGGTTGCAAACACTTCAGCCATGGCCTTTCTTATTATGCAGATATACAATGCCAGATGCTACAGTGCTTACATGTGCTACCGTAATACAACAAAGCATTAATAAAATAGCTTATCCGGTGTCTCAAAGCGAGCTAGTAGGAGAGCCAAGACGTGAACCCAGGATTCCGGAGGCCAAGCTGTCAGCACTGTAGACAGAGCTATTAAGCTTAATTTTTATTTGCCCCTATAAAACAAGAATGAGGTTTTCATTTGAGTCAGCTTCTGTGTACTTGCACTGCATTTTCTATGAATTTCAAATCAAGCAGAGTCTCCTGAGTTCAGTCACTAGACTGCTTGATCACTGACTTGGGATATACTTACATGTATACGTTGGGACGTAGAGGAAGGGTGTGTGGAGGCATCAGTTATCTTACCCTGAAGTCTGATTAATTTTTTCATTGTTCTCCCCCAGCTAAAGGCCGTCCATGAGCAGCTAGCTGCATTGTCACAAGCACCGGTGAACAAACCAAAGAAAAAAAAAGAGAAGAAGGAAAAAGAGAAGAAAAAGAAAGATAAAGAGAAGGAAAAAGAAAAGCACAAAGTAAAAGCTGAGGAGGAGAAGAAACCCAAGGTGGCTCAACCACCAAAACAAACCCAACAGAAGAAAGCCCCAGCTAAAAAAGCAAACAGCACAACCACAGCTAACAGGTGAGAGCCTGCCTTCTGCAAGTTGTCTAGAGGAGAATGCTGAGAGTTTCCAGCCCAGTTTTTCTGTCCCTCGTGTCCCCACTGAATTCCTGGTGAAGTGCAGTTGTCAGAGCAGTTAATTTGCTGTTGAATAGTGCCCCCATTCCCAGACAGCTCCAGGGAGTCTTTAAGTTAGAGCTGGCAGTGGAGCCATCGTATTTCCACTGTCCAACTCTCTTAAAATCCCTGCCTGACCACTCTCAGATAAGGTTTTGCTTTTTGCCTTTTGCACAGCCAGCAAGAACGTGCCATTTCATGGCTGCCCCCCGCTGCTCCATGGGCTTGTTGTCATGCCTCACAGGGCTAAAATATAATGGGAGTAAAACAGCTGATCTCAGATTTCTGAACTTCTTCAGAAGTTGTGGTGCTGTTCGAGCCATCTGGCTAGAGATTCAAAGCCAAGAGCATTGGGGTGGTTGTTACAAGGGGGGTAGGGAAAAAAAAGTTCATTGCTTCTATATACCCATGAATGTTTCCATGCTTGCCAACCCACCCAGGCAGCCCAAGAAGGGAGGCAAACAGGCATCTGCAACCTACGATTCAGACGAGGAGGAGGAAGGTCTGCCCATGACCTATGATGAGAAACGACAGCTCAGCTTGGACATCAACCGCCTGCCTGGGGAGAAGCTGGGCAGGGTGGTGCACATCATCCAGTCACGGGAACCTTCCCTCAGAGACTCCAATCCTGATGAGATAGAAATAGATTTTGAAACGTTGAAGCCCACAACTTTACGAGAACTGGAGAGATACGTGAAATCTTGTTTACAGAAAAAACAAAGGAAACCATTTTGTAAGTTACCTCCTGGGGACGTGTTACCCCACCAGCTCTTGAGCTCAGCTTTGAAGTCAGGGCATGTGTGTCGGGATTCTCTTATCCAGCTGTTGGGTATGTGAGGACAGGGATTTTTAGAGATTCTTTTCTCACAAGAAAATGTACAGAAACTTTTGATTTTTTTTTTTCTCTGTTCATTCTTCCCATGATATGCCGTGGAGACCTGGAGGACTATTGTTCCTCTGCAAGATCTGTATGAGGCCTTTATTACTTATCTAGAAAGCACTGTAAAGGTTTCAGTCTCATTGTGTTAGGTGTTACGTGCTCACATCTGGAAGGATCAGTTTCTTAGCCTGAATACTTTAGCATCTGATTAGGAAGGAAACAAAGTATGGTTGGGATCCGGAAGACCAAGGGAATAAATGACTTGCTTAAAGTTACCTGGGTAACCTGTGGATTCTGGGTGTGTCTGAGTTGTATATTCACCCCAAAACTGCCTTTACTACATGGCCTGATCACCATATTACCCTCACTCTCTCCCAGATCAGAGGATTAATGTTAATGCGCTGCCAAGTGTGGGGTTCGGTATGGGACAGACTTTTCTCTGTGCCTCATCCACAGAGGGTGAATTGTTGCGGCCCCTTGAGAGTTTAGCTCCAGCTGAATAGCAATAGGATCACTTACCTGAAGTGGTCCTGGCTCTGTCCGCCTGCTTGTCGGATAAGAGGGAGTTGTCCTATTAAGACTATAGCACAATAGCTACTCACAACTCTTGCACAGCACCTCCATTTCTTCACCACAGGATTTTCAGGTAGGCCTAAGCAAAGCTCAGACTTTGACCCTTTTTGCTTTTTAATACACTGCTTTGATTACTTTTTTTTTTTTATTTGTTTCCTTCACCCCCACCCTGAGTCCTTCACGGTTGGAGTAGCTCAGGAAAAGATTTTTCCAGAGTGGTTAGGAACAAGAAGCATCCTTTGGGTTTGGAACCATAGCATGGAATAACGCAGATAACCTCAGATGTCTGCTCCTCTGAGACTGGTATGCCCTGGGCTGGCAGGCTGGCAAGCCTGACACCAGCCAGACTCTTGTGCTGTCTGCTCTCCATCGCAATGCTTAGTGTTTAGGGTCACACCCTCTTAGGACTCTGCTTTCCGGATTTCTTTTTTAGAAATTACTGCTTTAAAACGGGGCACAGAAATGTAAGTATTTCCTTGCTGGATCAGGCAAAATATCTGGCCCCTGTCTTGTGCTTCTGATACTGGCCAACACCTGTGTTCAATTACTCCTTCGGAGGAATATTTTTTCTGCTCAAAAGTATGAGTATTGCTGGTACTTCTCACCATTTCCATCCCAACCGATGCAGCTACATTCCTGTTGTCTGCCAGCCTTTGCCTCAGTTGGCTTTTAATTTGTCCTTTTTGTTTTGCCTTATATTTAAAGCAACATAAAACACAGTAGATTTTTGCGTGAGGTATCTTTAAGTTTTAGTGGCAGATGCTTACTTATGACAACGTTTAATGGGACACTTTATTTTACAGGGCAGAAAACCCATGTAACAATTCTGTAATTACAAATGTGTAACTATTGACCATATAACTGGCTGGTAAGTAACCTGTAACTACAAGGTTATTACATGGATGTTTCTATCTTCTAAAATACTCTCCAGAGGATCTCTCTTGAAAAGTGCATGTTACAGGATGATGGTGATTGGATGATCTAGCCAACTTCATATGTTGTCCTCTCTCTGGGATGTGTAGTTGCTGTGTAGCCACTGGATCTTAGCGGTGTCACTGCAGACTGGTTGCACAGATTTACATGCCCTGTAAAATAGTGATGTCCACTCTTTTTCGCCTGCAACCATGCAGTTTCAGAAATTTTGCGTTCCTCCTCCACAGCTGCAAGTGGAAAAAAGCAAGCAGCAAAGTCAAAAGAAGAATTAGCTCAGGAAAAGAAGAAAGAACTAGAAAAACGGTTACAGGACGTCAGTGGGCAGCTAAACAACAACAAGAAACCTGCAAAGAAAGGTAACGGCTTTGTTTTTAAGGTGCTAACAATGCCCGAAAAGTTGTGTATGTAGATAATTTCCTCACTGAGGCAAAGCTACTGCCGCCTTGTAGCTGTGGGTTTCTCTCTGACAGCTAACCCTAGCTGGTCAGTAGTGCTGGGGCACAGCAAGCTACTGCAGGGCCCTGAGCTGCTCTGTGCAGGCTGCTTTGGTCCCTGTCCAGGTGGAAGCTCTCCTGGGCGGGAAATGTGTGGTGTCTTTGCAGCAATTCATCTTTTAGAGGGAGGAGGATCTTCTCTGTGTTAGCCTGTGCGGGACTGTGCATACAGACCTGTACTGCAGAGCATCTAATGGATGGTTTTTCTCCATTGTGGGATTAAAAAAACCAAGAAGCCCCCACGTAGTGCAGTAGTGTGAAAACGGTACAAAAGATTCTTCTAGCGCAAACCAAGCTGCTTCTGGCTTGGCACAAGTCAGGTGGGGTTTTGTTGTGTTCAGAGGTTGCACTGAGGCACACGAGGCTGTGCACACAGCTCCCCAGGTGCTCTGCGCTGCCTCGCTGTGAGCAGCATAGGGCTGCAGGGGATATTGCCCTCCCGTAGGGCTCCTCTGCGGATCCCAAACTTCTGTGGTCATCTGCGGCCTGAGGAACCTTGCCATCCACTGTCAGGATAGGCCTTGCTGCAGCAAGCAAAGGCTGCGGGCAAATAAGCTGCCCAGGCAAAATGAAGTTGTGAACGAAGCAGTGGAGGGTGAAGGCTGTGGGCAAAGCTTGTCTGATTCAGTTCCTTGCAAGTAACCACATCGCTGCCTTCTTCCCTGCAGAGAAATCTGGCTCGGCTCCCTCCGGAGGCCCTTCCCGGCTCAGCAGCAGCAGCTCCTCTGAGTCTGGGAGCAGCAGCTCCAGCGGCTCCAGCTCAGACAGCAGCGATTCGGAATGAGTTACGGACACTTACACACAAAACACAAAATGGACATCACCTTCACTGATGCTCTGCAGTGTTCTTTTCGCTCCTTAATATACTGCTCTTGTTCCACGGTGGTTTTTTCCCCTCTCTCTTTCTCTGACTTTTTTTATTTTATCTTTTAATTCAGTGTTATAAAAGGTATCTTCCATTTTTTTGGGGGGCGCTCTTTTAATAGGTCAAAGATGTTTGTGCGTGTGTGTGACTAGACTTTATGACAAATAGTTCCCTTTGCATAAAGTCTCTAAAATACATTTTCACTGAAGAAGATTGGTTGAAAATGGAAGAACTTTGAACTCTTAGCAGGAGATAAATAGGAAGTTCTGCAAGGTTTGTAGTACATTTCCCTCCCAGCCCTTCCCTCTCCCCAGAATGTTCTCTTTTAATAGGCCTGCCTGGCTCACACAGGATAAAACCCCCCTTTTTTAAAAGAAATCTCTGTAAAATGGTACTGTATCTGAAAGATGTTAGCTTTTGAACTAGTTGGTGTATTTGTTATTAGCACTAGTATTCTTAATCTCGAAGTCTACAGTGTGATGAAAATGTCAGATGCTATCATCTTTTTACATAAAAACAAAACAAAAAAATTCTCATGTACTGTGGATTGCTAACATGCTTTTTTTTTTTTTTTTTTTTTTAAAATCTTGGTAGAGGCATAGGCACCTGTTCAGGAAGGTATTTAAGCATGAATTTAACTTCTAAGCACATGAGCATTGTAAGTGGTTGCATTTCTTGTTTTTCCACTCAAAATTTTCATTTTTCTTGGGGATGCATTGAGAAGAAGGGAGCAAGGGACACTCAAGTTTCTTGGGAATGTTATTTTTAACATTAAATAGATAATTTCCAGGAAATGGACACTCTCTATGAAAGCTTTCATTTAATCAAAAACAGGGTTTTTGGCTGAAAGGTCTCAGCTGGACCTCAGAGCGATCCCTGCAGAGTGACCAAGGCAAGTCATGTGCTCGTTATTAGACACATGCTTAAGTATTTTCTCCATAACAAACACCTCAGTCTGGGCTTAAAATAAAGGAGCACTTGAGCTCCAGCTGAGGCTGAGCTGGCAGGGGAATTGGAGAGGGATGTTGTGTATGTTTGGGAGTTCTTTGTTTTTTGGTTGGGTTTTTTTTCTTCTTTTTTTCCTCATTGTTTCAGTAGCAAGCTCCTAGAAAGGGAATGCTACTTCTGTGTCATGCAGGGTGCAGGTTTCCAGGCACTGAAATGCTTACCTCAATAAAAAGAAAAAAGAGGGGAGGGAGAAAAAAAAAAAAAAGACAATTTTTAAGACTTGCAGTTTTTTGAGTCCAGCCTAATGTTTTGACCTGCACTGCTGCAATACACTCTGTTTTCACTGTCCCTAATTTCATGTATATACATAAGTACTTTATTTATTAAACACCATTGGTCATTTAAAATGTAATAAAAAAATAACAAAAGCAAAGCTGCATTATGCAGACCAGCAGAAATGCAGATTTTTAATGTGGTTTGAACTAGATTGAAAAAACAACAACAACAAAGCAAATAAAAATCTGAGACTTTATTTAAATACATTGGACTTTATACCTACAGGTGCTACAGTCCAGTCTACTGTGTGTCTGGTGCTCTGTCATGTTTGATATGTTCATATTTTTTATTTTTTTTCTCTCTTCTTTCTCTTCTAACCCCAGCCCTCTTTTTTTTTGTCTTTTTTTCTCGTGTTTTGTACAGATTTTGGAGACATACAGGTAGATGCAATTTCTTGATGCAGCACATTATTATTTTCTCAGTAATATTTCCAGAGGTCTCTTTCCTCCTCTGTTGTTTTTTTTTTTTTTTTGTAGAACAGTGGGTTTTTTTCTTTTATTCTCTGATTTTTAGGAAAACACCAGTTCTATAATTATATAAAATTTGTAATCTGAGGGGCAGAAATTTATTGTATATTCTTAAATTTTTATTGTAAAGAAAAAAATATACAGAGTTTAACAGAAAGTTATGCCCTTCCTTCTCCCAGCACCAGCGCCTAAGGCTGCCTCTCTGCTGTGGGGTAGCCCTAAAATTCACCCTGCTGTGGTCTCTATTAGTGGTTTGCCAGAGGCCCCGTGGTGCAGATTGCACCAGCTGTTATTTTTCAGAGGTGAGTAGCCCTGGAGGACTTCTCAACCCCAGCACACAATTTTCATTGTACACTCAGCCTCCGAGAGCTCGGAGGTGGCGTGCTGGGCTGCGTGGTGGCTGGATGATGTCCTTTTGCTGGAAAGCTGGGGAAGCACAGGGCCAGCCCGTTACTAGCACTGCATGCTTTGCACTTCTGACTGCATCCATGTTCTGCCAGTCACTGATTGCCCTTCGACTGAGGTTTTATAGCTGGACACTTACGCATCTGTCTTTAAAAAAAAATATCTGTCTTTCAAAGATCAGCATTTCAAGTGTTCAGGTGTGTGTCTTGTACAGCTGATGTGCCTCCGTCCGCATCTTATCTGTGTGGTGGCAGTAACATTCTCCACAGTTTGCTGTAGAAAAGAATTCCCACTTGTTTTGCAAAGGGCTGAGAGTGCAATGCTGTGTTGCCGTGTTCCTCCTGTAAGTTGCTGGACATCTTTGGTTCATTTGCAGTCACCAAGGTGCTCAGCCCGGTGGCAGGAGGCTCTCAAGTCTTTGCAGATAGTTTCCCACAATATTTGAAAGTGGATGAACTAAGGTATTCTGATTCTTACTGAAATTAATGATTTTTTTGTTTGTTTGTTTCTTTTAACAGTGGATTTATTTTTAGTTCCTGTATTTTTTTAAATTCTGCCCTTAAAAAAAATAATCTTCCCCTAGACAGATCCTTAGTAATATATTTTCAGAATTTACTATGAGGAAATGTAATATACACCTAATTAAGAGCTTAGGTTTTTTTAATGGGGTTGGGTTTCATCTGTGTTTTTCCTATTGTCTGAGACTTGCATTGTCAAAACCAACTAGTATTTTAATTAAAATAATTGCAACCTGACAATACCCTGACAACTCGTATAAACAAGCTCCCAGTTTTCCCTGCCTGAAACATTTTCCTGCGTGCATTAACCTGACCTATGCCACTGATCTACCGTGGTGGTCGCTCCCACGTGGAGAGCAAACCACAGCTGGTGTTGGAGGCAATAGCAGCCACTCTGGCCAGCATCGCCGCCGTGCAAAGCCTGGGGACCTGGCTCTGCAGCATGCTACCGTCCTCCAACGTCGGGGACAACCCCGCTGACCACAGCCAGGGTACAGACGTTCCTCTAGGACACATAGCTCGGTCCCACTGAAATCGGTGGAAAGGTTAGAGGCAAAGGGTTGGGGACCAACCGTGGAGTGATGGAAGGGGGCCTGGCCTGAGACTGTTGGCAGCGCTGGAGGAAGATCCCTATTTTAGTTGGCAAGCCTGTCCTAGCTCGGGGATTTGCAAGGAAAACCAGCAACCAAAGCCACCAAGGAATATGAAGAACCACCTGCATATATTTGATACACCCAGCTGCAACTTGGGCTACCGTTTAGTTGGGAAACTTTGTTTTCATGGAAAGGAAGGTGTTCCCTGTGAAATGGCAGTTCACAGGAGAAATCCATTTTGGCATGACCTTCATTTCAGGGAAGAAACTGGTGACTCTTCATTTGAAAATGTTGTTCTTACACTTTTTCATTTTCGTGTTGTTTGTAGTGCTCATTATCTCCCGACATGTCAATAGTGGTGCCTCTTGTATCTCCAAATCAGAGCGTCTCCAGGAAAGAAGAGATGTTTTCAGTCCATAGTAAGTAGCAGCAGCCCTTAATGAGTTGGAAACGGAAACGACAGAGCATTTATTTAACTGAGTTTGTATTGCATGACATGTCAGTACAGATGTCATGAAATTACAGTGATCAAACGTACAACATTTGAAATAACATTTTTTTTAAAACTTGAGAATAATAAAAAAATGAAATTTTTATGGTAGAATTTTTCTTGAATGAACAAAGTTTAACTTTGTTTTCCAGGAGAAACGTCACTGAAATCAGTATGATTTCATATGTATGCATACACACAAATAGTTTTATTGAAGCTGTTTTTTCTGACAAATTCCTGTTTTGACAAAACAATACCTGACCAGACCTATTATCAATCAACCAGCATTACTGCACCTTTAAAAACTTTGTTAAACTCTTATCTGATTGTAAGGTCAGCCTGTTTGTTGGCGTACCATCAGATGTAGGCTCAGTGGGACCAGAGGGAAATCCACATCCCGTGGGCTCAGGCCCTGATCCACCTACTAAAGGAATCTGTTGCGTACAACAGTTTTCTGCTAACCAAATGTTGTCTATACAAAATCATTTCAGTTTTGTATTGATGTGATTTTAAACTTTCCTACCGACAGGGTTTGTAACTGTAGAACTGATATTTCAGGACTATGTAACTGTTGTTCGTGTGTGTGTGTATAATAGGTGCACGCACCCCCACACACACATACACAAGCACGTGTGTGAGTGTCTTATCTACAAATTAGTTACCCAGTGAGGTCTCTTTCCATGTTCTCTATGTGGTAGAAGCAGACTGCAGTTACCTAATCTAGTTCTTTCTCTGTTTTGGGGACTCTTAGACCAGTTTTTAATTTTTTTTCCTTGTTTTGAAAGGAATGATGTTTTTTAACGTTGGGGTTGGAGCTAGGGGGAAGGGATCGGGGCATGACAAAAATAAAACCACAACCTTTTTAGTACTGGATTTTAAAAAGACGTATTCTTAAACGTGAGCAGTTACCACTAGGGCTAACTGTGGGCAGGCTCTGCATTGTTGACGATAAATTTAGGGTGAGGATTCATTACACTAGCAACATTATCTTGCTTGTAAAACAATGAGATGCATTTTTTTAAAGAAATGGTATTTGCATATCTTTTTAAATGTCATTTTTAAAAATAAATAAACCACCGGCTAGGATTTGACGTGGGCCACTTACAACTTACCCCTGATACTGGCATAACCAATCCAGAAAGATTTGTTGTTGTATTTTTGTTTTGGTTTTTTGGGTTTTTTTAATATTTAAAAAAATTGTTACTTTTCTGTATGATGTGCATGCAAATTTACCGTAACTCTTTTTCTTAAAACTTTTTAGTGCCATTTCTAGTATATTCCTGTAAATGTCAGTTACTGAAAAGAAATGAGTCAATGTAAGTAGTTTAGCTTGTTTATTGCAAATTGCTGGCCTCAAACACAACAGAATTTAAAAAAAAAAAAAGTTAGAAAGTAATCTTTGATGTTACTGGTAATCATGGACCCTGGTCCTGGGGCATTTGTTTTGTTTTCATAATAAAAAGAAAAATTGTTTTGTGTGTGCAGTTTGACCCCGTATTTTCCCCTCTCCTCTCCTTTTCTCTTTCCTCATCTCCTTTTTTCAAGTGTTGCACTTGCTCCAGTTGAGAACCTGTAGGGCTTTGATCGAGCGGTCAGTTGAGTAGCGTTGCTAAGGGAGAGACATAAATATATTTAGTCCTAGTGCTATGAGTCTGGAAAGAATTTGGAAGCAATTTTGCAAGTCCAGCCACATGGAGTGCCACACTAACGGGGCAAGCTGCATTCAGAGCAGGGGGCAAGCCTGGGGCACTGCCAGCTTGACCGGGGGTCTCCCAGATCCACAGTTCAGTACTCGTATAGACGTGCTCTGGATATACCTTTCAGCTGGTGAGGGAAACACACGGGCTGCTTTAATGTACCAGGGCAGCCAAGGAAGGACTTTTATTCTTCCTAGATGCCTGCAATCTGAAGGGCTCTCGGATGATGTGAGAATTGCATCTGATGGAGGTAAGTTCAGGTGAAAAAGAGGAGGTGGGGACCTCACCCACGTTTAATGCTGACTACTTTCAAGCCACCAGGACCTGAAGGAACCAGAGGGACATTCTCACCCGCACTGGTGGCCCTGGCTCCTGCTCTACCAGCCAGTGCTGGCCCTGCAGGACCACGAGCCCAGGGTGGCTGGGATGTGGAAGACACAGCGGGGAAAGGGGGGGCTTAAAGTAGCTGGTCACATTCACAGCACAGTCTTGATATTACTGTACGGTGGCCAAAATCTATTTTGGTCACTACGGGGGATCCAGGTTGGTTTTGCTGTTAGGTGTCTCAGGTGCGTGCCTGATGGTTTATTTATAAGGTGAGGGTTACAGCAGCCAGCTTTTCCCGGGGTTAATCTTTCTCTAACCCTGTTCCTGCTCACTGGGTTTAAAAGCCCTGATTTCTCCAAGGTTTCAGCAAACCTGTTTTGCTTAGCTGTTTGTAGTATCAGTGATACTCCCAAAGGAAATGTTTGTTCAACCTAAAAATCTCCTGTGAGGCCGTTGCTCCACAGGAGGATGTTTTTTTTCAGCATTTACTAGCGAGTTATTTCTAGGTGCTGCTTCTTACAGACCTGGAGGCGGTTGCGGACAGGCAGAACACGGCTGAGGTTTGGCTCACGCTGGTATGTGCATGGATAGAGGTTATTGCCTGTGTGACACACAGGGGCTGTCCTCATCCCCCAGTGCACCGCTCGGATGTGACAACGGCTGCCAGGCTTGGGAACCTGGAGGAGCTGCTCCTGCACGCAGCCGGTCTCCACAGGAGAAGCGGAGTGACTCTGGAGAGGGAGGTTACCCCCAGCCCCACCAATAACCAAGGTAATTCCCAGCTGGGAGGAACTGCCTGTCTGGAGTTTCCCCCCTTCTGCCTGGGCGGGGACTGGGAGTGATAATAGCAGTAATCCTCACATGTGCCAAAGTGATTAACATGCAGAAGAAAAACAGCTGTTCGCGATGATGCATTCAAATCATTTTAATGCACTTCATCAAAGAGGCTACAACAGCATTTTAAACAAGTGCATCAACACTACACAACTGGCTTACAGAAATGCTCGCTTATAGCAGCCACTCCACAAACCTGCTGTGACTAAGGACACACAGATATGGAAAATACGGTCATATTCACAGAGAAGAGGTGGAAGAACAAAGTCACGTTCTTCCTTGCACTGTCACATCCAGCCTCAATCCTGGAAGAATTTATGCGTGTATTTAAGTTTTTATTTTTGTATAGTCCAATTACTACTCTTCAAATAACTGAATTTTGGTTTACCAGCCACATAAACAAAAAGACTGATTATACCCAAAATAATCAACTTTCTTACTGAAATTTAAAAAAAAAAAAACTACGGGTTTTTTTTTTCTATAAGAAAAGAAAGTGAACAGCTGCTTTTGGGGATGTGCTGTTCATTAAACTCCCAGAGTTCGCATGTTCCCCTGGGCTGCTGGAAAGGCCCTGAACCCCCCTCTCCTGCCTCTCCAGGTCTCTTCCACCTGCAGATTCCAGGGGAGCTCTCAGACCAACTCCTGCCCATCTCGATAGATAATCATCGGTTCACTCTGCCGACCTGGAGGCCTGGGTGGCTCATGCACCCCAGGCGATGCTCTGCCTTAACCACCAGCTCAGTGCAGGAGCGCTGCCGCCGCCAGCGTTCTGCATCTCGCTAGTTTTGAGAAGCTCATTGAATGCTTTTTTTTTTTTCCCCCCAGTTGAAAAACATTTATTCACCAAAATACTTCCCATCCAGAGCTAGTCCTGGCAAGATCCAGTAGGACTGTTTGAGCCTGCAGAGCAATGTGCAGGTCGGCAAAGCACTGAGGTCCATCAGCAGGTTTAGTTTTACGAGCACACATGTAAGGTACCAAACATTAACGCATGCATAAATAGTATTTTTTAAAAAAAATAATGAGCTGCCTATGGTTTGCAGTGCATACACGTGCTACGGATCAGGGCTGAGTACATCAAACCTCTACAATCTCACGTTAGAACAGGTATGTTCTGCTCAGCACACTGAGTTCAGTGTTTAACCCACACAGAAGAGGTGGACGAGATTCTTTGCTGTATTAAAAAAAATAAAGTGCTTGAAAAATGCAAAAGAGGTTTCAGATAAATATAAGTAATGACTGTGCCTAATTTTAGACAGGCAAATAATCCACACTGAAGTCAACATCAAATACTGATTTGCTTGAAATTAAGCCTGTACCCGAGTGCTGCTGGATCAGGCACGCAGGCTGTGAGAGGATGTCCTAGGCAGGACATAAAGGGAGCCTATGACTTAAGCCTAATGTTATATTTTAATGCCGAACCCTGGGCACCTAATTAGCACCCCTGGAAGAGGTACTGCTTGGTTTTTAATAAAGGTTTAGGTGCTTGCTGGGTTGAGTTTCTCAGCTTGATCTTGCCTTGAGCAAATTAGGGCTTCAGCTCTAACAGAAGCAGCCTGAAAGTCGTCTTTATTCCCAAGAAATGCAATTCTAGTATTTTTTCCCTCCTAAAATCCTTCAGTTAGTGGAAGCGAACACTCCCAGACACAACTTCGAAAATACATGCACCAAATCTCCTATCCAACCTGAATTAGAAGATAAACCCTTCCAACCTACTGCATGCATTAAAACTTAAATACAAAGCAAACTTCAGCGGACCGTTTGCTTCTGCAAGTGATCTCTGGGGGCAGGTAGGTACTGCGGAGGAGTTTCCTTACGTGCCTTAGCAGGAGATGTGTGTATTTACAGTAACTTGCTTCCTGTTGCTTTCCTGGGCCTCTCCCTCCCTTTCAGGTGGTTCACTTGGTGATCTGTTCCCAAAGCACGGAAAGGGAGCCAGCTCCGCTGACACCAGAATTCCTAGTACTGCCACCATACCAAACTGTGGCATCAGAGAGGGCCCTTTGCTTGGCCCAGGGTCAAACTGCCGAATTCCAAACTCTAAATTCTCAGTACATTCTCTCCCTCATTCCCTCCCTGCGACAAATTAAGAGACCACTTGCAGGGCAGTAATTAAAGGGAGATGGGGCAAGCAGAACAAGTAATGGCCAGGTCATTTTGCAGATCAGCTTCCTAAAATCTTAGCCTCGATGGAAGCGGATCTGTGCTCACCTCTCTCCCGCCAGCATTCGCAGAGCTTTGGCAGTGCATGAGGACTAGCAAGGGAAAGTGCCTGCTGGGGACGGCTCCCAAATAACAGCGGGTGTTTCTCATGGTGCACAAGCCACTTACAAGCAACACATGGTCCAGCACGGACCCTGCCAAGATGCTAGACAACAAACGCAGGCTCATGAGTTCCCGAGTGAGACTGTTTTCGTTACACACACTCAATGACATGCAAAATCTGACACTACCAACAGTGAAAACAAACGTACACTTTGGACAGCCTTTCTGGCCCATCCCGTACGCGCCGCTTTAGCCACAGCTCTGTTGTCAGGATGGTGCCAACCCATATCCCCCAGCTTGGTGCCAGTCTGGTTTGTCTCCACGTGTAGATTTCTAATGCAAAACCACCGAAATTACATGATAGCACAAAACTTGGACTGTCCCGTATCCCTGGAGACATCCAGCTTGTTTTTGTCCCGCACCAGGATGGCTTCGTTGCCGTACTGTGAGTACCACATACTCCGACTCCGGCTCAGGTAAGTGTTGGGGGGGGCCGACTCCAGTTTCTGCTGCTGCTGCTGCCAGATGAGCAGAGAGGTGTCCCTGTACCGCAGCCGTGCGTAGCCCTCGGACAAGGCTTTTTCGGGCAGGGGCACCCTCCCGTTCATTACTTTGTCAGTCATGTGCTCAAGGATGGCTCCGAAGACCAGAGCTCCTTCCCAGCAGCTCCGAGATACCCCCCACTGGGTCGGTCCAGGTCGACTGCTGCTGCTCCGAGCTCCAGGAGGAACATCCCAAGGGACACGGCTTTCGGGATCCACGAGCCGCTGGTCGCTGTAAGGACGGCTCAGGAGAGGGAGCAGGGATACGCACACCCACAAATCACAACGGGCAGCCTGGCCTTGCTTAAGTAACAAGCCAGAGCTTCCGAAAGCTTATCCGGTGGTGATGCCGCTACGTGTTTCATCTTGCGGAGGGACCACACGCACAGGAGCTGCTTGTTGAGAGCCCATGAAGTATCTCAGCAGGTGTGAGCGGCGGCTCGGCGGCGGTGGGCTTGCTCCGCGGCGGTGGGCTTGCTCCGCAGCCAGGCAGGATGGGCTGAGCGGCTCTTGGATGAGTTTTGCTTCCCTGAAGAACAGATCCTGAAGCCGTAGGGCGGACCGGTGAGGTCAGACCGACGAGGTCACCAGCACCCAGGCCCGTCCCTGGGCTCCCCACCTGTGCTGCGCGCTGAGCCCGGGGGGCCGGGCGGGAGCTGCGCGGGGCCGTACCCCGGGATGCAGGAGAAGATGCTGCCTCCAGCCCCGGGGATGGTACCCAGGCGGGGTGCCCGCGGCACGGCTGCAGGGCTTCAACCTGGGGGCGGGGGGGGCACGGCGTGGGTCACCCCGAGGCCCGGCAGCGGGGGTCCCTGCCCTGCGAGGGCCCCTTCCCCAACACCGCCGTGCCCACCCACATCCC